>CM052538.1:95782697-95806581 GCA_028533065.1 Trachops cirrhosus | reverse complement strand
AAAATATGTACAGTAATATGGCAGAAAACTCACAATTATTAACAACCACAAATGAAACAAAAACAAAAACAAGAAGAAACTAAGCAAACAACTAGAACAGAAACAGAACCACAGAGATGGAGATCACATGGAGGGTTAGCAACAGGGGAGTGGGAGGAGGAAAGAGGGGGAAAACGTATGGAGAATAAGTAGCATGGATGGTAGGTAGAAAATAGACGGGGGGAGGGCAAGAATATATGGGAAATGCAAAAGTTAAAGAACTTATGACACATGGACATGAACTAAAGGGGGGGAATATGGGTGAGAGAGGGTTTGCAGGGTAGAGGGGAATGAAGGGGGTTTAATAGGACAACTGTAATAGCATAATCAGTAAAATATATTTTTAAAAAAAGCTGTTTGTATTCCTCCTCCCCACCCTGGTGGCTCACACTTCTGATGAAAATATTAAAATGAAACTATAGCACACCTCTATCCCACACATGTGAGACAGTGCTGCACCGGTATCAAATCTGATGGCTAGCCTGAGCTACCAGGCATTTGGAAGTTCATTCTCTAGGTTAACGCCAACTAAGCTTGCTGTGCAAATTGCACTGAGAAATAGGTTTTAAAAACTAAGAATGCCGAAAATTAATTGACTACAAAGGCATGGGTTTATTTCTGGGCTCTCTATTCTGTTCCATTGATCTATGTGTCTGTTTATATGCCAGTACTATGCTTTTTTTGATTACTACAGCCTTATAGCATAATTTGATATTAGGTAGTGTGATTCCTCCAACTTTGTTCTTTCTCAGGATCACTGTTGCTATGTGGAGCCTTTTGTGGTTCCATATAAATTTTTGAAATATTTGTTTGAGTCCTATGAAATACATCATTGGAATCTTGACAGGAATTGTGTTGAATCTATAGATTGTTTTGAGTGATGTGGACATTTTAATGAAGTTAATTCTTCCTATCCATGAACAGGGTATGTGCCTCCATTTATTTGTATCTTCTTCAATTTCTTTCTTCAATGTCTTACAATTGTCTGAGTACAAGAATCTTACATCTTTGGTTAGGTTTATTCCTAGGTATTCTTTTTGAAGCAACTGTGAATGGGATTGTTCTCTTAATTTCCCTTTCTGTTAGTTTATTACTGGCATATAAAAATGCAACTGATTTCTGAATATTAATTTTGTATCCTGATACTTTGTTGAATTCATTGTTAAGTTCTAGTAGCTTCTTGGTGGAATCTTTGAGGTTCTCTATGTAAAATATCATGTCATCTGCAAATAAAGACAATTTTATTTTTTCCTTAAAGCAAGCACATACAATGGACTTAAGACAGTTTATTCAATAAGTGGAGCGGGGAAAACTGGACAGATATGTGCAGAAAAATGAAACTAGACCATCTTCTTACACCACACACAAGAATAAATTCAAAATGATCAAAGACTTAAATGTTAGACCCGAAACAATAAAAATCCTAGAAGAAAACATAGGCAGCAAAATCTGGAATATTGCTTATAGCAATTTTTAATTGGCTATAGCTCTCCAGGCAAGGGAAATAAAAGAAAAAGTAAACAAATGGGACTATATCAAACTAAAAAGTTTTTTACAGAGTGAAGGAAATCAACAAAATAAAAAGACAACTCATACAATGGGAGAACATATTCGCCGATATATCTGATAAAGGGTTAATATGTAAAATTTATAAAGTACTTACAAAAGTCAATACCAAAAAAACAAACAACCCAAATAAAAAATGGGCAAAGGAAATGAATAGACATTTCACCAAAGAGGACATAAAGATGGTGAATAGACATATGAAAAGATGCTCAATGTCACTAATCATCAGAGAAATGCAAATTAAAACTACAATGAGATACTATCTCATGCCTGTCAGAATGGACATCATCAATAAATCAACAAACAAGTGCTGGTGAGGTTGTGGAGAAAGGGGAACCCTTTTGCACTGTTGCTGGGAATGCCGATTGGCACAGCCACTGTGGAAAGCAGTGTGGAGATACCTCAAAAATTTAAAAATGGATCTGCTTTTTGATCCCTCAATCCTACTCCTGGGAATACATTTGAAGGATCCCAAAACACTCATTTGAAGGACCATAAGCACCCCTATCTTCATATAAGTGTTATTTACAATTGCCAAGATATGGAAGCAGCCCACATGTCCCTCAGTAGATAAGTGGATAAAACAAACGAGACATTTACGCAGTGGAATACTACTCAGCTGTAAAAAAAAGAAGAAAGTTTTACCCTTTGTGGCAGTATGAATGGACCTGAAGAACATTATGCTAAGTGAAATAGGCCAGTCAGAGAAAGACAAATACCATATGATTTTACTCATATGTGAAGTCTAATGAACTAAACTAACAAGCAAAACAGAGACAGACTCATAGATGGAGAGTACATGACAGCTCGTGGGGGTGGGAAAGTTAGGAGCTGGAGTGATTGAGCAAAAAAGAACAAGGACTCATGGACAACAGGGTGGTGATTGCTGGGGGGATGGGGTATAAGGTGGATAAATGGTAATGGGAAAAATACATAAAGATTAAATTACAAAAAAACTAGGAATGCATTGTGGGTTTGGGGAATTTTAGTGGCAAAATACACAAATGATTCTCTTTATTATATACTTTTATACCCGAATATCTTGCTTATTATTATTTGATAAAAGGCACTTTGTAGCACAACCAAAGAGTTTTTCTGAGATGTTACATGTTTTCATTCTTTGTGGAGAAAGTTATTGTAGGAAAGAAATAATTGGCCAGGGGAGAAAATCTTTTTGGTTACCTAATAAAAATAGCACAGTTTCTTAGGAAAACTCTTTAAAAACATAGTGAGCATCTTGCAGTTGAGCTCGTGTGGTTGCAGATGGTCGGTGCTGCACTCGGGCACCCTCTCCCCGCCCCCCCACCGCTGCCCCTGCCCTGTAACCCGAGGCCACACATCACGTGCATGATGCAAAGCCATCGCTTTTTCTGAAAAGTCAGATGGCTGTGTAGCATTCATCCCATTTATCTCAGACCAAATATCAACAATGAAGGAAGTAACTGATTAGCCCAAAACTTAGCAAAGGAATTAAATATATATATATTGTTTTAAGCACTTCAGAAAGTCCTTCCTAGTTGCAAGTTACAGAACTGTCCTGAGGTTTGAGTGGTCACAGACAGCTACACTGACCAGTGTTGCTGGGCAGCATCATCAAGGACTACTTCCCTAGCCCTGATATTTAAACAATAATAACAGCAATAAGACTTTTAAAAGTTTTTACTAAGACTTAAAAAATTTTAGCAAAGAATTTATTATTTGAAAGATAAATATTCACACCTTTTCATTTTGCTAAAAAAAAGTCTTTTCCATTATGGTAATGAAAATCCTTGAGCCTGCATAGAAAAAAATACACAAAATAATATAATATACTAAATATAGCAATAAGGTTAATTTCTTTCCTGCTGTCACTAAATTCATACTTACAGTCTCTCTTCAGCTTGACATCAATTAATGATTGTAATTCCAGGCCCTTGTCACAGTGTTTGCCACCCTTCCCTCTAATTAAGGTGGACGATGCACAATGAAGACAAAACAAGACTTCTGTCCTTGTACCATTTCTACTCATTAGGGTTTCTGCTCTTACAGTAAGTGGCTTTTATGGCTAACTGCAGTATAATAAGATGAAAATAACTTTCTTAGGACTATGAAGTAAAGTCTTTAGACGTATACCCAAAAAAGATACAAAGCATGAGAATCACTACTGAGTGACCAGCTCCTCGGGATGAAAACTCAATGGTGTATTTAAATTGCTGCATTATACCCAAAATACTTTAACCCCCTGAGCTTATGAAGCCTCAATACCTAAAACTACCAATGTCATATTTTTTAAAAACACCCTAAGAAACAGAAATTAACTGTTAGTGATTTTAATTTTTAAAAATGCTGTTAATGTCTACAGAAAATAAAATATACTAGTATTAGTTTAACAAAAAAAATTAAATAAATTTTAGATTGCTACATATTAGAATTTGTTAACCATGTTTATAACAATACAATCAACTCTCTGAAAAAAATTTTATCCCAAAAGTTGTACTGCCACCCAGAAACCTAATTCTGGAACCAAAGTTCTTCAATCTTTCCCCCAAAGTACTTCCTGTCTCTAAAAATCAGTATTACAAAAATTCATCAAATAAAACCTAAATTCATGGCACAATGAAATTTAAACTACAAGACCACTGAAAGGAACAGTACATATAGATAATAATATCATCATAGATATCCCTTGCTAGGTAATTACAAAAATGCAAGCCAGTCAACATCATAAATCTCATTTAAAAGGAGAACACATAACATAAATATTACTTGGGTTGGGGAATTTGACCAGATATCACAGCTAATGTTTCATCTTCAGACCTTCTTTCCTTCTATGTGCCCTTCCTGCCACCCATCTGTTAATAGTCAGATTTAGCCTTGTTCCAGAAAATATTGTATAAAATTGTAAAGTAAGTCAAAATGAAAATAGATATTAACTTTTCAAAGTTGTATGTGTAGAAAAATCTATTTAATAGAAGAAAATTAGAAAGGTAGAGACCAGTATGTTAACAGCGGTACTATTACAGATAAATTTTTTGTTTTTCTGTTTTAAATGTACGGGATTTTTTTCAAGATTTCTTCAGATTTAGAGTTAGAAAATATATATAAATATATGTATTTATAAATATATATATTATATATATAATATATATATACTTTTTAAACAGGTGAGAGTCCCGTGGGAAAGAGAAAATGGAAAGAGACAGACGGAACAGGACTAGGATTCACTAGCACACACAACAAAGTAGAGACGGGTCACAACACTGGCTCTAAACTTGCCATGGTTCTCTGAAATAATCAACTGATTTCCACCACCAGATGCCTGAGTGAGGCGGGTTGACATGGCTCAACCAAGAGGCAGAGGGTGATTCTCTACTCCTTTTTGGTGACTCATAATGTACATTAACATAAATGGGGTTTTGAGAAATAATGGAGCAAACAAATATGCATACATTGGTTTAACCAAGTATTTCTTAAACATATTTGCACATGGAACCCTCTTCTGCTGCTGAACTTTCCTTCGGACGCCATGAACCACACTGTTATACACCAACCATTAAAGTGTAAGTGGAGATACCACTGGAGGAAAAACACAAAAGAGACAAAATATTACTTCTGACACTTGGTCAACAGAGAAATCCACCCCTGTGTTTCATAATGGAAACTGAGTGGACCTGCAGTTGCACAGATCATGCCATTGCACATGTTCCATTTAGGGCTTGGAGCCCCATCCGTGTGTGCAGTGGAAATGAGCCAGCAGGGGCTCTGTCCTAGGCACCCCCAAAAGAGGAACTAGAAGGAGCCAACAAACACTGAATTCATACGTCAACTCCAAATTCATATATGGACACCTTGTAGCCAAGGAATGTCAAGTTTTATTTGGATGGAACCAGCCAAAATAACTTTGGAAATCATAGCTATAGTGGTAAACAATGTTGCTAGAAATGCTTCACCATTAATCAGCACTGAAGTAACGACTGTGGTGAGAATATAAGCAGTGGCTTGTTTATTATCTTTTTCTCCAAAGTCTTTCCAAAGGAGTTGCAGTTTCCAGTATCAAAAGGAGATTTGCTAATGTGAACAAGCAGAATAGAAAGGATTTATAAAACAAGGCTTGCTCTATCAAAATTAGAACCACTACACACACACCATTTATTTAATCCATGAATTCACTTCTATCATAGGACCCATGAGTTTAAATACAACATACTTGTAAAAATTATTATTGAAATACAAAGTATAATAGCTTTCTTAAATTATGAACCTAATTGATTTTTTTTAATGAACCATTCACTTGCTCCTTGACCCTACAAAATTTTTATTCTAGGCTTCCCGTATATTGTAAATTCATCGTAATCTACCAAGCTCCCAGAATTACTGCATCTTTAAAGATACAGAGATGGAGATTAAAAGCAAAACTGAGATGTGAACTGTGCCTTCAGCACAGTTAGATACAAATGAAACCATTATCTAAAAATCACTGTCTGGCTGAAAATATTAGACTGTGCATGATAAAAGTATTTTGGAAAATATTGATTCTGCACTAAAAAATTCTGCACTAAAACACAGCAGTAATCTTAAACTACCAAAAAAAAGGAATATTTAGAATATGAAAAATGGTAAAGGAAAGCTATCCCCTTTGGCTGGCATCACACAAAGGAGAAGTATAACGTTTCTTTCTACCAGTAGGATTGTTCTCTAACTAAATTACAGCTTTGCCTGTGGATAAATCTGAGTTCTTAAATTTATCTGATATATAGTCTTCCTTTAAGGACAAGAAAGTCTTTCAGGATAGAAGTCTACTACCAAGTAATTAAATGATATACTGCACTAAGGAACATTGTGCTCCCCAGCTTAAAAACAGTGAGTTTATTAATAAGCTTGAAGAACTCAGATTGATGAGGGTTAGAGAGAGTCCTAGAAATCAAAAAAGGTGGAATGACTTTTAGAAAATAAAAATTAGGGATGTATTATAGAATTCTACCCCTGAAACCTATATAATTTTATTAACCATGTCACCCCAATAAATTCAATAAAAAAACAAAGTAGAAAATAAAAGTTGGAAAAGAACCGTAAGTATAAACCCAGACTTGAACCATAAATTAAAAGCCTGTATTTCCCCCACTTTTATATTTTATACTTTGAAAATCTACAGAGTATCCTACCAAAAAAAGAAACCTCTGAAGTATTAGAGGAATAGAAAACATCCAAATGTTAATTGCTTTTAAAGAAAACTGTGGTAGGATATATCCTTTTTGGTTCATTCATTGTCTGTATAAAACTGCAAGCAGCCCAATTCTACAACTGTAGTAGGCTTCTCAAGACACTGGACTATAATCCTAGCTATGGATAATATTTTGCTTTATAACTTTGATCAAGGCACCAGAAACTCCCTTACACCCCAAGTTATTTGAAATTAAAAAAGACATAGTATCTTCTTCTGTGGCAGCTGGGAAAATGAGACATGATGACAGAGGAGCTCACTGCAAGCCTGTAAACTCCCATAACCAAAGTGTGACATGGCCTTTCTCATCCCCTGGGAATTACAATGAAAAATCCTCATCACTTAAGAAAAAAATGGTTTTCAAGTGTCTGCTGAAAGTAACTCTTCAGTCATTTCATTAGTCTTTGGGTTCTCAACATGGAATAATTCAACAACAGATATGTAGGGGTTCAGAACCAGTCTCCCCAGAATGTGCCACTTAGGCATGCAGATTATTTTGAGCTAAGGACAACTGAGGCCCCCCAAATTTAGGAAACCCTGCACATCCCCCTTAACTTCCTAAAAGAATTTAGGTACAGGGTTTGGTCCAGGGTTTGGTGAACACAGCTGTCACCAGAAATAACTGAACAATATGAGCCAGGTGTGGAAAACTGGGCAACCTTATAGGAAAGGCCTATTTGTTCGAAGTCCCCTCTGTGTCTCCTTGTCTGTGCTTGGTGCAGCAAACATTCGTTTACCAAACATTTGCTTTTCCACCTTCTGGTAAACTGTTTTCCCCCCTTTGAGGTCCCAGACACCTACCCGCTTCTCCTTTATTCAGGATAGCACACAAACCTTGATCACCTGAGTGCTTGGGGTCTTGTATCCTTATGTAGTCCCCATACTCATGGAATTAAATTGCATTTCCTCCTGTTAATCTGCCTAATGTCAATTTAATTCTTCAACTAGCCAGAAGAACCTAGGAAGGCAGAGGAGAAATTTTTCCTTCCTAACAATAACAATCTTTCTGGAAGAGATGGAATAAAATTTAAGTAAAAAATGTTACAAAACTAGAAGAGAGTAATATAGAGGGATAAAACAGAAATAAATGGCAGGTTTGAAAGGAACACAACACAGTAAAAATTAACAGCCTCCTCAATTCCTGTTGTAAGTCAAATATTTTAAATGAGATATAAAAATTCAAATAGTTTTATTTCAAGATAAGTATTTCCTAAAAATTATTATAATACACTATACACTCAAAGATGAATGAGACAGGGTTCTAAATATTTCTTTGCAATTTTGAAGGTAATTATAAATTCAGTTTTAATTTATGCATCTAATGCCTTACTATCTCCTCTGCAAAATATCTTAACTACAATCAATAAAATTCATTTTAATGCCTCAAATAAATGTAAGGTTTTTCTTTTAATCTTTCTTTATGTTGTATTCATTCCATAACCATCAGTATTTGGATTCACACAGAAAAAATGAAAATCAATTGAATGCAAATTCTTCATATGTAAAAAATAAGAAAGAACAGAAAGAAAAAAAGAACCTCTGTCTAATGAGGTTAAATCACGTAACTGAAGTCTACCTCTCCTGCTCCTGCTTCATTCGTATTCTCTCCTCTTCTGAAGTAAGGGTGTCCTGTATTTTTATTTTACCCGTTTTCTCAATCTTGTCATCTTTTCGATGTTTGCCAAACCTGTTGACAACAAAAAATTCTAACTTGTCAATATATACACAATGAGTTCTCTTGTGATAAAGACACATGTACCCAATGAAATGTGAGCTCCTTCAAAATAAGGGCCAGAATGTCTCCTACAGTTCACTAGTTTTGCACAATATTAATATGTTCAACTGAATTACTTTATTCCCTTTTAATTAAAACTTTCCATGCAAAATCCTTTTGGAAAATGGCCTCAATACCCGTTTTTTCTTTTACAAAACAAAAATAAACAACAACACAGTGACAGAAACCTTGTGTTCATCCTTATTAAACAAATAATTAATCAGCATGTAGGACTGAGAGCCAAACACCTTAGATGCTGGCGGAATGAAAGTCTCCACTGGAGTGGCTTTCTCTCAGCCTGAGAAATGATAACCCACAGTCATCTGCTTTATAACTTCTCCATGAACAACTATTCTTTATTTCATAGTCAGGTATACAGGAAACATTCATCATAGTTTAAAAACTGACAAGGCCATTTTTGCCAGGTTTCAAGTACAAAGGATAATTTAAAGTGGTATACTTTTAGCTTATAAAGTTGAAAGCTTTACTTTTCCTAAATCTGATGGAAAGCAACTGTCGAAAGTAGACTCTTTGACTTGGAAATTTATCTCTCATAAAAAACAAACACATGCATAATTCAAAAACAGCCCACACAAACTTCTACAGGTGGACATTGAACTTGAGGCTAAGAAAACACTAAGTACCTTCTGCATCAAAAATATCTCAGAAACCTCAGACTTGGTATCAAATTTGTTTTTCCTACTCTGTTATTTTCTCCATAAAAGGCCATGTTGTCTGGAATGCATGCGCTACATATCCTCAAATAATCTTCATCTATAGTAATTTGGTCACCAGATGTTTCAAAAAAGAAATATTTTATAAACAGTTACTCAGCTAAGCATTCATAAATATGTAATGTATGCTGAGTACTTCTATCTGAGGACAAAGTAGAAACTTGGCTTTTGGTGACAATCTTATGACAAACAGCAATAAAAGGGTAGGTTCAAAGTTGAAATAAAAGAGAGAAAAGTATTTCAATTAACAGCTTGGTTAGTAGCATAGGTCATTATTTTATTCACACAAATCTGATGTCAAATACTGGTCAGCATATGAAGTGTGCATGGGAATATCTCATCTGTTAAGTGAAATAGCATCATGTCTGCAGAGGTACATGAGGAAGAAAAAGCATCCTTACAGTATTAAAGTGAAATTTTTAGTATTGAAATTTTTACTGGTGAAAATTTAAATAGTGAAATTAAAACACTATCACCACCATTATTTTAAAAATTATGTATATTGCTAATAGCACTCAAAACAGGCTATAAAATTAACTTCTATAAAGCAAATCTATCCTTAAATTTCAATGTTACTTAGAAATTGGGAGGTCATTTCAATTGGCAAAAAGGAAAAAAGGGAAAAAAGGAAATAATCCTCAAGAACTTAAGTCCAACATCTGACCACTTCACACAGGGGATGAAATATTTATAACGCTTTTAAAACTGTTACACACAAAACATGAAAAATAAATGCTTTCTCTTGCCCTAATTTGTTATATTAATAATGCTTCAGTTTAAGCATAGTAATTGAGTTTATAGAATGAATTCAAAAGTGAAAGAACAAACATGCAATACATTGTGAAAAATGGATACATCTCAGTAGAAACCAATATCTAAAACATAATGTCTATCCATTTCATCAGCATGCACACTGCACTGACAGCCCATGTGAATTCCCATCCTAAACATTCTGGACCAATGGGCCACCTGGAAATATAAAATGTATTCAATTCTCACTTTAAGAAAAGTATAAGTTCAAATCTTAATACATGATATTTATTTATAATTAGGTACTCCTAAAAGGTAAAATATTTTAGCCATTTACTTTTTCAGCTCATAAATGTTCTTCAAATGATACAATGCTGCCAATATTGACTTATTTTGTTTTTAAAGACATTGTGCCAGTTCACATCCTGGACTATACACATTCACCCCTATGTCATACTTGAGGAACATTAGTTACTGACACAAGATACATTCTAATCTGTACCAATGGTGCAGTTCAGTCTTACAGGAAGATTGTGTGTATCTGCCCTTTGAGTTAATAATAAAAGGAAAAACTGAAAGTGATTTTTATATATTTCAAAACAGTTTAGATATTTTCAACTCCTAACCTAACACTGAGTATAATTAGCTATATTAAATCTTTTTAATTTTTTTAAATGGTCTTAGTCCTACTACTTTGTAAAGAAAGTTTCATTTTATCTCTAAGTCTACCAATTTTCAGCTTTTTATCTTAAGTACACAATATTAAAAAAAAGAACAGGATAGAATCCTAATGCATATTTAAGAACCACATTTTTCTCATTGTATTGATATTAAAGTATTAGTTTCCTAGACTATTCCATAATCTATTTTATTATTTATAAATTTATTACCAAACTGTTACAGTATACTTTCCTTTTGTAAATTATAGATTCAATTATTGTATGAAAAAGTAAAGAAATCACAGACAAAATGTGGACTAGCATTGGAACATTTTCCAATTACCCACTTTAGTTAATAAATTATGTGACTTCTTTAAGGTATACTATAAAATCATAGCTGTAATTTTTTGATAAAATGAAGAACAGACTAAGTAAAAAAAAGTATACCAACCATTCTAAAAATAAAAAGGAAAAATTAAGTAGCTAAACGCTAATTCACCCTATTTATTCTAATATTATTCTAATATATTCTAGCATTCTTCTTAATTTATAGTTGCTTAACTCTTCCCAAAAAAGTGGGGAGGGGCATGACAAATCGTAGCTACACTACTCAAGTAGTTTCACAGCTAGAATCAGTAACCAGCCTATGAAGACAATCACTTAATACTAGGTGCTTAAAAACTTGGAAGGTATCAGTCACATTTATTTTCTCTTTTAAAAGCCACTGATGAATTTCAAATGGGTCACTTTCCAAGGAACAGCATAGCTGAAAAAACTCTGAACTGATGGTAGGTCTAGGAAGCGAATGTGTCCTGGAGAATCAATTTTCTAAACTGCCTCCTGACTAACCCACACAAATGTATGCATGGGAAACTTTGTCATCTGGCAGTTATGATGCTGAAATTGGAAGTGCCCACATATATGCCCCACAACCTTTTAAAAAAGTAAGAGAAAAAAACCCTGGTGGGGCTGTCTCTGTGGGTCGGAGCATCATCCCATACACCAAAACAGCTGAGGTTCAATCCCCAGTCAGGGCACACACTAGAGGCAACCGATTGATGTTTCTCCCTCACATCCATGTTTCTCTCTTCCATCCTGTCTCCCTTCTCTCTCTAACATCAATAAAGCGTGTCCTTGGGTAAGGTTTAAAAAAAAATCCCTGCTCTCATGAAGCTTACATTGTAGGACAATGAGACCAAGAGTAAAAAGAGAGAAAGAGAGAAAAAAAAGAAAAACAGAAATCTTGAGAAAAAGTTGACGGGACTGCTGCGTGGAAATAGGAGGGTCACTGAAAAATATGTCAAAAAGCCACTGAAGATTCACTCACAGAAAGTTCCAGATGCGCCATGTCTCATCAGAACAGAATTGATTGTAGCATATCTTAACCATATGGCTTTCTTCATAGAGAATACAGCAATGTTTTACTCAGTCAAATGAACCTCAAAGCCATTTGCTAAAGGGGTTGTAGTGTGACGCCTCACAAGTGCGATCACTGACATCCGCCAGGCCAGCCGCACACAAGATTACAGTGAAGAATGAGGTGCAAACCATGCTCGGGTGCACGGGGAAGCCAAAGCAAACACCACAGCAGTGAGGGCCTGTGACAAAACTCTAGTGCTTCTATACAGAAGGAACTGTCAGCAAAACTGAACTACGTAAGAGTTTCATGCTAAACCATCATTTTGGTTTTCAGTAAACCCAATTCTGCAGTGTAAATGACACAGAAATGTTTTACTACATTTTATACTAACAAAATCACAGGTATTTAGAAAAAAATATGCTGAATTAAAAAAATACAACTGGTTTTGTAATGAAAGGGCTTTTTTAAATATCATAGTTAAAAACACAACACAGTAAAAAGAAAATCTTAAAAACCTGCTGCCATGTGTAAAAATAGATGAATAGTATATCCAGAACCAATCTCATACACTTTGTGGTCTAATATTTAAAATTATTCAATAAAAAAATACAAAGTCACTGAAATGTCACCTAGTCTGGTATTACCAAGGTCTTCATGTGTAAGAAGGGCTTTTCTACAATATTTGTCTTACTTTTTTTTCTTTGGAATTTTTAAACTCTTATTTTTATTGTATTTTTCCATTACTATGTAGTCCCCTTATGCTCACCTACCCCCAGAAATCACCACATTGCTGTCCATGTCCATAAGTCATTTTTCCTTTTTGCTCAATTCCCCCACCTTAGCTGTCATCCTGTTCTCTATCCATGAGCTTTCCTCTATTTTGCTTGTTGGTTCAGTTTGTTCATTAGATTCCACATAAGGTATCATAATCAAAACAGCCTGGTACTGGCATAAAAACAGACACATAGATGAATGGAACAGAATAGGGAGCCCAGAAATAAACTCACACCTTTATAGTCAATTAGTATTCAACAGAGGAAGCAAGCACATACAATGGGCTAAAGATAGTTTATCCAATAAACGGTGTTGGTAAACTTGGACAGATATGTGCAGAAAAATGAAGCTAGATCACCTTCTTATACCACATATAAGAATAAATTCAAAATGGATTAAAGATTTAAATGTTAAGCTCAATACCATAAAAATCATAGAAGAAAACAGGTAGCAAAATCTCTGACAATGTTTTACTTTTTATCCTCAGACGTGTAGGTTAAGTGATATTGCTTGGCTAAGGAAGGGAACTGAATGGGTCAAATGAGAATTCAGTGTCAGCTACCAGAAGCCATCTATCCTCCCCGAATGCCCAGCTCCTGCAGTGAAGAGGCCAGCACAGTGAGGGAACTCCATACCATACTGCTCTGAGTGGTGCCCCTTCTTTCCTCATATTTGAATATCACATGATTCAATCATTTCCTTTCTCCATGATTTTTTTTACCTCTTTATGGAACCTTCCAGTTGCTTCTGGTACACACAGGTGTGTGTATGGCCATTATGTTAACCCATCTTTGACTACTGTCTGCTGTGATAATGCTGTTGTTTGCCCTAAAGATCCTTGAGATACCAGCTGCCCAGTGAGCTGAGTTCAAGATCCTGTACAGCAAAATCGCATACTCTGTACTGTGTCCCGCCTGAGTCCCAACCCCTCTGCATGCCTTGGGGCACACTGTTCACTCAAATCAAAGCAATATCATGAGCCTTTAACATCATTCCCCTTTGATCTTTTGAATCCTATAGTTTTCATAAGCGGCTTCTGACCCAAGTTTCTCTAGAAAATCTTATTCAATTGATTCTGGTAGTCTTTTTTCCACATTCCTGGTGTGAGCTTTCACTCCCCTCAACCCATCATTCTCATCTCTAATGCAGCAATTAACTTATTTTTGTCTTAAATCCCTAAAAGGTGACTACTCTAAATTTTATGTAAAGAAAAAAAATCTAGCCATGTATCTTTGTAGCTTGTTCTATTGCACTTATCTCCATGTGCACTAAAGGTATATGTGCACGTTTCTGAAAATCAGAGTCTAGAGGTTAGTCACCTTGGCCAGTGTCTTTGACAGACAAGGAAATGAGGCCCAGGAGGCGTAGAGGTGCCCAAAGTCACAATATAAGCTAAAAATAGCATTCAGGTCACCTCATGGCTAGTGTAAGATATCTCAGTGGCTCTGCACTTGGATACTCCTAGAGAAAATGAAATTCCCAGATCTGTGAAGTTCACTTCCTGTAAATCCTGAGACATATAATTGAGCACTTGTTGAATGCTCTTTTGATTATTTAATTATACTTCACTGGCACATACTGAATTCTTATTATGGACTTGATCTCACTGATTCCCACAAACAGTGAGTGTTATCATCCTCCCATTTAGGGGCCACCTCAGGAAGCAGAGGGAATTTAGTGATTTAACAAGTCAAATAGTGAGAAGTCACAAAGGCAGATTTCAGATCCAAGACTGTCCTTTACCACACCCAGCCACCTCAAAACTTTTAAGGAACCAAAGACAGTCAGCTACTTTATTATTTTTACTGAGAGCAGATGGTTAAAACATCTTCATTGACATAAAAGAAATAGATCTTGCACTGCCTGCAGCAATGAGATCCAGGGGACATTGTTCCCAACTGGAACAGTCTATAAAGTCCAGGGACCTGAACACAACTGACTCTAACCATTGGAAAAAGTAGTAAACACTGCCCACAAACCCATTCCCAGGCATCGACAATATTTTAAATGCAATGACAATCCAGAAGTCAAAACTCTCCTTTCTGACATATGCAAATTCTTCCAGGCAATAGCAGAAACATGCCAAACTGCCCAACCCAATTACAGAATAAAAGAGCAAGAATCCACCACATGCATTTATCTTTCATAATGATGTGCTCATGATTTCTGGCCCTATTTTTTATGTGTGTGTATATGTTCCTCAGTCTTCATTTTATAAATGAGAACTAGAAAAAAATCAGTCATCTCTAATATGTCTTTCCTATATAGGATCTTACATATTTTAGTAACATTTTAAGAAATTGACATCATGATAGCATGTTAATTTGCTCAGCAGTAGATTGTGGCAATGCTGAATGAATCAGGGAAGAGTGGTCTGATTGTGAAAAGCAGAAAGCTCCTATTTAGGCAAAGAAAAAAAAGTCTTGGTAATCAACAATAATGAGGAGGGAGCCTTAGAAAAGGGTACATGACAACTTGCTAGTACTTTTGCAAAACAGGATGCAGCTTTAAGTTGAGGTGGAGTTTAGCAGGGGTTCTCTTTAAAAGGAAATTCACAAACTTGAGGATCATTATTTGATTGTGTGCAGTCTTCATCAGTGCCAGTCTGATTAGATTTAATAAACAAATTTGTGTTGCCTGGCATCCAGGGAAAAAGAAGTGACTTTTTCTAAAGAAACAATAGCTACGACTTAGCCAAGCTAGAATAGCCTTCAGATGTACAACGCACCCTCAATGAGCAACACATCCTTCTCAGGACTCCCACTCAATGACCTTACAAGAAAGAGCACTTGCCCCATGCAGCCTGTGTCATCTAACTAAAGGTGCACTGATATGCCTAGTAAATCTCCACTTCCAGAGCCCTAGAAGGCTACGGAACAAGGGAACATTAAACAACAATTAAACCAAACCACACATTATCGGTTTTGTCTTTACGAGAATCATGGTAAACTCCAAACATCTTAAAAACAGAACAAAACCAAACCAAACACACACATGCACACACAAACTGTGGGATCCGGACATGATGACTTAAGAAAAAAAAAAAAAAAACCCAAGCAAGCACAGCCGTCCTTCAAAACACAAAAGAAATACCTAAATAATTCTAAAAATAACATTTATAATCTATACTTAGGGCCATTCAAGTAAAATGATGGAAAATCAGTGGCAGCATATCTTAATTATAATGTTCCAAGTTTTCAGCAGTCAGCCAGCTCACAGATACACGACGTACTTTCTGTACAAACACATTCCCTTTTGTGAAAGGGGTCGATTAGTAATTACTGCTCCATACAGGACTTTTACAAGGCTTGATATACCTTATTTTTTTCAAAGCATACCCACACAAATAATCAAACCACACTAATAACCCCTGAAAGCCAAACATGCAAATGTAAGTAAATATGCAAATTATGTTTTTGTTCCCCCTCTACACTGACTTTATAATAAATATTATATATAAAATTTCAATACACACACACATTTAAACACAGTAAAAACAATACATAACTGATTATTTGAATGTTTAATTTGGCATTGAAATCAGCCATGTCCACTTAAAATGAAGTCAAGATGCCTTTCACACAACTACTTCTCTGGGGCTCTCCTTCACTACTACACTCCTAATTCTTGCTCTGTTCATTTTAATACATTATTGTTTCATAACACAATACTACAAATTGCAAATTACACTTGGCTCAAGGAATGATTATGAAAAATACTATCACTGCTGCCTTTGCTCGAATAACTCTGATAATAATGAGAGATTGATTGAGCTCTAAGGAGTCCAAGTAATGAGAAGGGTCAATTTGAACATTTCTATTAAGCTTCTTTTGTTAAACCCAACACTCTGCCAGGTCAGAGGCTTATAATCATACCCTGCATCTGGTTACCATGGTTTTCCCTCTCCTGAAGCATCAGAACAATTTAGTAGTGGTCCTGGCCCAAAGGCAGTCCCTGTGAGAAATGCTAACGAGGCCTAAGTCAAAACACATCTATTTAAAAGCGCAGTTGAAAGGAAAAAAAGTGAAAAGGTAGAACAATATTTTACTTCAGCTTCTTTCCTATTGGGACAAAGATTCAAGGGTATTTAGTAGCAAAGATTTCTGACAATTTCTGTTATAGTTGCCCATCTGTAACCAAATTGGCCTCCTGGTTGTAAATGCTTATGAGGTAATACAAACATGTGCATAACTTAAGGGTACCTTTTTTGAGTTAGAAACATTCACCCTCAATTAAATACACATTAACATTCAAATTCAACGTTTCAACTACTGACAGAAGACCTACTCAGCAGGTATAACTTAAATATGGTCTTATGCTTACATGTCTCCAAAGCAATGGAAGTGACAAAAACAGGTAGAATATAGTCATTGAAGTGTGGGAAGGGAGGGAACAGACCTTTTGTAAAGCTCCTGGAAACTCTGAAAGATTAAAACTTCCCCAAAGATCTCATTATCTGTAAAGTTAAGGTGTTAGTCAGCACTTTTGTCTGTAGATGACAGGACAGTTCCCTGCAGAATGTTCTCTACAGAGTAAATTAAGGTGCAGACTGCAGTGGTTTATCTTTCACTTGATTTGCATATTGGGCTCTGGGGGCAAACTGCCAAGAGTGTGAGGCTGCCCCTAATTCTTAGTGGTGAGAGCACAGTCCTGCAGAGGCTGCAGGCTCCCCTGGCATCCAGGCCAAGCTCCTGTCTGTCTGAGTCTTCACAAGAAGGGGTACTAAGTGTGTGGTTATATTCAGTGTTCCTGAAGCACACCTGGGTCCTGGTAAGTCTGACACATGGAGAAGTTGACTGTGTGGCACCAGGTACGGCAGTTGCTCTTTTCGAGGAAAGATCCTCTGTGCCTCTGTGCTGCAGTTTCACTCTACCCGGATGCACAGCTCTGCGTTAATACTTAGGATTCAACCAAGGTTAGAATGCAGCTTGGTGATGAGGATCCAAAATTCTGGGATGATTTCAGGGACTGAGTGACACAGGACCTAGAACAAGAAGACCTGTCTAGTGTCTCATCTCCAATCAGCACACCCCTCATGTGAAGAGGACATGAAACTCAACAAATGGCAAACCACCACATTCTTCCTTATTTGACTAAATAGTTCAGCGAGTGCTCAAATACAGAACTTGGTGATGGGTGCACTGGTCTACAATTTCTCTCACCTCAACGCATTCCTTCTCTTAAGAACTGTCACATCTGCACTGCCTGCTGTGTGATCTGAGGCTCCACTGACTTGCTGGGAAAAAGTGGAGCTCTGGAAGAGTGGACGTGTTTGCCCAATAAGCTGTCCTGGAACCGGAGCCAATACCACTAACATCACTCTAAATTCTCAAGTCTCCCCAGTAACGGCTGCTTTTCCTTGGCTAAAGTTTGCAACTGTCTGGTCCAAGCTAGTGTAGATAATCATGGTGTATCAGGAAACCTCACTTCACTGAGGAATATGTATATAGTCCTAAGGATAGAAATAACCCATATACATATCTATTTTTATCAAAGGCATGCAGAATTTCTATTTATGAACTAATGCAGAAATAACTAATCTAAAGACAGAAAGCCCATGCAAAAAGAACTTAACAAATAACAAGCTGACAGATGCACAGTACTTTAAATTTTAAGAAGCCTCCCATACACATTATTTCATTAAGTTCTTAAGATGAAATATGAAGAACATGGAAATGAGGAAACTGAGGCTGCCCAGTTAAATGTCAGAGGTGTGGGGCTGGGTTGAGAGGAGTGAGCTTCAAACTCTAAATCCTAAATTCTTTCTATGACAAAACACTGCTCTCTGTCTCAGATTGAAGTCAACCTCTTCACGTGCCTCTTGGATTCTTCATGTTATTTTACATGTTAAGAGTTAATGAATTAAAGTAAAATCCATATTTATTACACTGAAATCATATTAAAAATAAACTTTAAGGAAGGTCACTATGGAAGCATCTTAAATGAGGGAATAACAAGTAGACTGTAAAACACTTGAAGGTGGTCCATATCATTTTAATTTTTAAACGTCCTCCCAAATGCATGGTGTGGTGTTCCTCCAACAGAATAATAATGGAGATGTGCTGCTGATGGATGGACCTGAGGACATTCAGACACAAAACACTGAACAATTCAGGCAACTTATCTGAAGATCAGCAAAATTACATGCCACACGGCAGCTGAGAGGGAAAGGGGAGTTTCTCAAACTTGGCATCATTAAAAAATTTGGGCTAGATAATCCTGTGTTGTGGGGAGAGAGTAGAGGGCTCTCTAGAACACCACAGTATGTACAGGGGAGTAGCACCCCTCCCCACTTGTGACTACCAAATAAGTCACAACAGATTGCCAAAGGTCCCCTGTGGGGCAAAACGATAGTGGTTGAGCCCCACTGGGTTAGGGTTTGAGACGAGTAAGTTAAATGTCATATCATCCTTATTTGCGAAGAAGAGAATTCAAAGGACAGTGGAAGGTACATTGGTCTTCACCTTCAAATGCTTCATTTATTATTTCCCAAACCCTGAAAAAGCAATTCCCTACTGAAATGGTTAAGGTTGTATGCAGATGACCACCTAAGTCTTAGAAGACAAGATCTAGTCTGCTATAACCCAAGAATATATTTGGGGAATGTAACCATAAGAACCAGTATATTAAAAAGGCATGAAAGTCAGTACAATCAACATTAGAACACTGATTAAGAGCTTGTACTAAAAAATCAGAAAGACATTGATTATTTGATGAGTAACAACTAGCACTCTTAAATGCTAATAAAAATGCTAGCTGTAAAAAATAGTCGCAAAGATGAAATATAATTGTTTTTAAACATGAAGCACACTGCAGAACTCCTCACTCTGAAAAATCGATACAATTTTCTATAAAAAATATCTATATCCCCTCCTCCAATTTCAAATAGCCCCTTTAGGCTCCCTAAGTTGGAAAGAGCATATGTTTTATAGTATTGGTGGTCTACCCCCTGTCCTTTCAGTTAAGTCAATATTATCTGGCCAGTGGTGGTTGGTGTTGGACAGCACAAGAGACTGTGAACAGCAGCACAGTGCTATGAAGCAGCTGCAATTTCAGAAGCCTGAGGCTACCTGGCTTCAGAAACAGTGAGCTGGAGAGGCAGTTCCCTAGAGAAGGCACTACACAGCAGGTGCTCCTAGTTGCCTGCCCAATATCCCACTCCTCTTCTTCCTTACAAGTGGAACCTTGATTTGGTAGTGAGAGGAAATATGTCTAGCTGAGATAAAACTACTTTTTCCAGTCTTCCATGAAAACAGGAACAAAAGGCAGAGACAGATTCCTGAGTCAAAATCCCAGCTTTGCCTCTAACTAGCAAGGTGACGTACAACCATGTGATTCAATGTACTTGGACACTGAAAAAAGATTTCACTTTAAAAAAAGATTTCATTTATTTATTTTTAGAGGGAGGGGGAGGGAGGGAGAAAGAGAGGCAGAGAAACATTGATATGAGAGAGAAATATCGATCAGTTGCCTCTCATATGCACCCTGACCCAGGACCAACCCGCAACCCAGGTATGTGTTCTTACTGGGAATAGAACCAGCAACCTTACCCTTTGCAGAACAACTCAACCTCTTTGAGCCTCAATTCCTCTTTGATAAAATATAGCCATCATCACAAGTTTATTTTGAGAATTAAATGAATTATACACTGGGTATTGGCAATACAGGCACTGAATAAATATTAATTATTGTCATTTTTATCCTTAATTTCTAGTTCATAAAAATTGATGATGGGACTTCTGGGAAAGATCCTTAAAAGGAGGACGGACTCCACTAGAAGTTGCCATTTCCCCTTCCTGCTTAGACTTCTGACAAAATGGTTAGAATTGTAAACATGAAGTGACAGTGAAGATAAAAATACCTGTGAAGACATGTTCACAGCAGCACTATTCATAACAGCCAACAGGTGGAAGTAAACTATGTGTTCATCAGTGGATGAACAGATCAACTAAATATCGTATACATATACAATGAAGCATTATCTGGCCTTAAAAAGACAGGAAATTCTGACAGTACAACATGGATGACCTTTGAGGACATTGTGCTAAGTGATATAAGCCAGTGACAAAAAAAAGATAATTACTATATGATTACATGAAGTACATAGAGCATTTACATTCAGAGAGACAAATGTAGAAAGGGGTAAAAACAGGGTATGGGGTTAGTGTTTATAGGGCACAGCATTTCTATTTTGCAAAATGAAAGGAATTCTGGAGATGGCCGGTGGTAAAGGCACAACGATGTGAATGTGCTTAGTGCCACTGACCTGTACACTTAAAAAGGGTTAAGGTGGTAAATGTTATATCATGTGTATTTTACCACAATTTAAAAAAATAAAGGCATACATATTATGGATGTCTGGATCAAAAGGAGGTAGTGACGTGGGTGATGCTCTGGGGTCACCATACAAGCCAGTCTCCAGATTTCTTTTAAATCAGAGGAAAATAAACATGGTCATGTTCAAACCACAGTTGCTTGGCTCTGTTACAACTAAATAATTTCTCACAGATTAAATCACAGAGATAAAAAGGCAAGAATAAGTGTTTCCTTTCATAAATTTGGATTCCCAAACAGAGAAAAGGAGACTATATTATTTGTGAGATATTTGTAAATGATCCCATTACACATCAATACTTCACCAGTTCAGCCCTATAGTTTCCAGCAACTAACTTTCTCCTCAAGATGTCACCCTCAAAGTCAACCACAGGCACAACAGGGGGCAAGGCGGAGCCAGGCAACAGCCAGTCTTCCAAGATGTAAGAGCAGAACTAATTGAGACAACTAAAAATAACCACCAATGTGAAGCCCCACCTATTCAGGCCAATGGTGCCATTCTAACTGACCAAGACCTCCAGTATGAAGACAAGAAAACAACACTCCATGAGTCAGAAATGATTTTAATTTTCTCTCCACTATTCCTGATGCTATTTGGGGACTCTCCCCATTGGGGAGTAGACATGGCTTCACACACTTTGTTTTATTTTGGCTGCCTATCAGCTGCATGCATACAGAAGAGCAGAGGACACATCTAAAAGACTGAAAACAAAATAAAAATTCTGCTTTAGTGAATAACATCACTTCCACCTCACAAGAAAAATACTGTTCAAAGGAGTTTAGCCAAACTAAATAGACAGGGGTTTTTACTCTAAGAGTACTGAACTTCCACAGTAAAGATAATAAAACCCATAAGGATAAAACCATAGTTAAATATGGAACCTTTAAAAAAGAGTTCCACAAAAGCATACATATTTTATTTTTGTATTTGTTTATTGAAATTGATATGGTAGATCTAAAATCTTACTACTTTAAAAACTGTAACAGTATCTGACTAGGACCAAACAATGTTACTATCTAGTAACATTCTCTACTTTATAAAAAATAATACTTCGTCTATACTATTTTATTATTGAAAATATAAAAGAAATCCAAATTGTGTCCCAGCATAAAATACATGTAATTCTACATTATCCTGGGAAATATATACCCAGAAAAAAAACTAGTGGAAATGTTTTCGAATGCAACAATGGACATGAAGTGGATAATACATAGGATTATTCACATTTAAAATGCATGTACAAGTCTTAATAAATTTAAGAAAACTACAATCATATCAAGTATCTTCTCTGACGATAATGGTATAAACACTAGAAAACAATCCCAAGAAAAATACTATAAAATATACAAACACATGAAAACTAAATAATATGTTCTAAATACTAAATGAGTGATCAATGGTATCAACACAGAAATCAAAAAATACCTTGAAACAAATGAAAATGAGACCACAACAACCCAAAATCTATAGGACACAGCAAAAGCAGTCCTAAGAGGGAAAGGCATAGCATTACAGGCCAATGTCAAGAAGTAAGAAAAATCTCAAATAAACAATCTAACTTTATACTTAAAGAAACTTGAAAAAAAAGCAACAAATAAAGTAGAAGGAATGAAATAATAAATATCAGAGCAGAAATAAACAAAATAAGTCTAAAATAACAATACAAAACAAAAATCAATAAAACCTGGTTCTTTGAAGAGATAAACAAGATCGACAAACCTTTAACTAGACTCATCAAGATACAAAGAAAGAGGACTTCCGGCCAAGATGGAGGCATAGGTAGATGCACTGTGCCTCCTCGCACAACCAAGATAGGGACAACAAAAATATAGAAACAAAATAACAACCAGAACTGACAGAGAATTGGAGTGTATGGAAGTCGGACACCCAAGCATTTAAAAATAGACACGTTCATCCAGATCCGTAGGGGGGCAGAGTCAGCCGGGCGAGGGATGTGAAGCAGAGCACAGAGCAACTGGATCAGCCCGTAAGTCCGCAGCAGGCAAATGCTGGGCGCACAGCAGCGGTGGCTAGTGGGCCCCGGCCAGGGGGTGGCGACCAGCAGACCCAGCGAGGCGGCCATTGTGAAGCAAGGCACTGCGCCCAACTCAGGGGCCCCAGCACCAGGAAATAGAGCTTTGGGTCACTGACTGAAAAGGAAGGTCCCATGGGGTGCACAGGCCCACCTACACCGGAATTGGTGCCAGAGGGGCCCAGTTGGCTTTTGGAAAGCGGCGGAAGGGTCTGGGGTCCTACAGAGAGCAGAGCAAGCACCATTGTTTCTCTTCGGACCCCACCCCCACATACAGCGTCACAACCCAGCGACTGGGGTGCCCCGCCCTGGTGAACTCCTAAGGCCCCGCCCCTCACTATAGGAGCTCGACAAGACCAAAAAACAACAACAACAACAACAACAACAACAAAAACAGCAAAAAGATGGCTCAAACAGAAGAAGAATTGAAAGCCCCAGAACCCATCCTTTTAAGCGACCAAGAGATAGCCAACCTATCAGATGCACAGTTCAAAGCACTGGTGATCAGGATACTCACAGAATTGGTTGATTTGGGTCACAAATTAGATTTAAAAAATGCAGGCTACAATAAGTTTAATGAAGAAAGATGCACAGGGAACCAATAGTGATGGAATGAAAGATGGGTCTCACATCATTGGAGTGGACCAGAGGGAAGAAAAAA
>CM052538.1:95761064-95782197 GCA_028533065.1 Trachops cirrhosus | reverse complement strand
AAAATATGTACAGTAATATGGCAGAAAACTCACAATTATTAACAACCACAAATGAAACAAAAACAAAAACAAGAAGAAACTAAGCAAACAACTAGAACAGAAACAGAACCACAGAGATGGAGATCACATGGAGGGTTAGCAACAGGGGAGTGGGAGGAGGAAAGAGGGGGAAAACGTATGGAGAATAAGTAGCATGGATAGTAGGTAGAAAATAGACGGGGGAGGGCAAGAATATATGGGAAATGCAAAAGCTAAAGAACTTATGACACATGGACATGAACTAAAGGGGGGGAATGTGGGTGAGAGAGGGTTTTCAGGGTAGAGGGGAATGAAGGGGGGTAATGGGACAACTGTAATAGCATAATCAATAAAATATATTTTTAAAAAAGATACAAAGAAAGAGGACCCAAATAAATGAAATCAAGAATGAAACAGAAGTAACAACTTACACCAAATAGATCCAAATGATTGTAAGAAAATATTACAAACAACTATATGCGAACAAACTGGACAACCTGGATGAAATGGATAAATTCCTAGAAGTGTGCAACCTTCCAAAATGAATCAGGAAGAATCAGAGAGTCTGAACAGACAGATTATACCTAGTGAAATTGAAGCAGTAATCAAAAAACTCCCAACAAACAAAAGTCCTGGAATGAATGACTTCGCAGGTGAATTTTACCAAACATTCAAAGAAAAACAAACATTTGTCCTTCTCAAACTATTCCAAATAATTGAAGAGGAAGGAAGGCTCCCAAGCTCACTTTACAAGGTCAGCATTACCTTAATTCGAAAACCAGATTAAAAACACTACAAAAGAAGAAAATTATAGGCCAATATCCCTGATGAACATAATGCTAAAATCCTCAACAAAATATTACCAAAGTGCATACAGCAATACATGAACAAAGATCATACACCATGATCAAATGTGATTTATTCCACGGATGCAATGTTGGTACAACATCCACAAATCAATAAATGCAATACACCACATAAACAAAAGGAAGGATAAAAACCATATGGTCATATTCACATCAATAGACACAGAAAAGGCATTTGATAAAAACCAGCACCCATTTATGATAAAAAATATCAGAAGTGTCAATAGAGGGAATATACCCCAATATAATCATGACCATATATGACAAACTCACAGCTAATATTACAATCAATGAATAAAAACAAGCGATCTTCCTAAGATCAGGAACAAGACAGGGAAGCCCGCTTTCACCACTTTTATTCAACATAGTATTGGAAATCCCAGCCACAGTGATCAGACAAGAAGAAGAAATAAAAGGCATCCAAATTGGAGAGGAGGAAGTATTAAAACTGCCATTATTTGCAAATGACATAATACTGTATTTAGAGAATCCTAAAGATTCCCCCCAAAAACTACTAGAACTGATAAATGAATTCAGTGAAGTAGCAGGACACAAAATAAATATCCAGACAACAGTTGCGCTTTTATACACCAATCACAAATTGTCAGAAAGAGAAACTAAGAAAACAACCCCATTACCATTTGTTTCAAAAAGACTAAAATACCTAAGAATAAATTTAATCAAGACCATAAAAAACCTGTACTCAGAAAATTATAAGAAACTAAGAAAGATGCAAATAAGTAGAAGCACATACCATGTTCATGGACAGGAAGAATCAGTATCATTAAGATGTCCATACTACCCAAAGCAATCTATAAATTAAACACATTTCCTATCAAGATACCAATGGCATATTTCACAGAGCTAGAACAAATATTCAAAAAATTTATATGGAACTACAAAAGACCCTAAATAGTAGCCACACTAATCTTGAAACAGAAGAACAAAGTTGGAGGAATCATGATACCTGATATCAAACTATGGTACAAAATCATAGTAATCAAAACAACATGGTACTGGCATAAAAACAGACAATCAATGAAGAGAATAGAGAGTCCAGGAGTAAACCCACACCTTTACAATCAATTAATATCTGAAAAAGGAGTCAAAAACATACAATGGGGTAAAGATAGTCTAATCAATACATGATGTTGGAAAAACTGGACAGATACACTCAAAAAATGAAATTAGGCCACCTTCTTAAACTACACACAAGAATAAACACAAAATGAAATTAAGACTTAAATGTTAAAGACTTGCAACCATAAAAATTTTAGAAGAAAACATAGGCAGTAAAAATCTCAGCCATTGCTTTTAGCAGTCCTTTTTTTTTTTTTTTGACGTATATCCTCAGGAGAGAGAAATGAAAGAATAAACAAATGGGACTACATTAAACTAAAAAGATTTTGCACAGCAGAGGAAACTATCAACAAAATTAAAAGATAATTCACTCTATGCTAGAACATATTTGCCAATGATACATTTAATAACAGCTTAATATCCAAAATTTATCAGAAACTTAAAAAACTCAAAGGATCCAATTGAAAAATGGGCAAAGGGCCTGAATAGACACTTCTCCAAAGAGGACACACAGAGGGCCGATAGGCATATGAAAAGATGCTCAACATCACTAATCAGCAGAGAAAAGCAAATTAAAACCACAATAAGATACCACCTCACACCTGTCAGAATGGCTATCATCAATAAATCAACAAATAGTTGCTGGTGTGGACGTGGAGAAAGGAGAACTTTTTTGCACTGTTAGTGGGACTGCAGACTGGTACAGCCACTGTGGAAAGCAATATGGAGTCACCTCAAAAAATTAAAAATGTATCTGCCTTATGACCCAGGGATTCTACTTCTGGGAATATTTCCAAAGAAACCCAAAACACTATTTGAAAGAATATATGCAGCACCCCTACGTTTATAACAATGTTACTTACAATAGCCAAGATATGGAAGCAGCCCAAGTGCCCATCAGTAGATGAGTGGATAAAAAAGCTGTGGTGCATTCACACAGTGGAATACTACTTGGTCATTAAAAAAAGGAAATTTTACCCTTTGCTACAGCATGGGTGGACCTGGAGAGCATCATGCTAAGTGAAATAAGCCAGTCAGAGAGAAACAAATACCATATGATCTCACTCATATGTGGAATCTAATGAACAAGCAAAACAGTGACAAACTCACAGAGAGCAGGATGATAGCTCTCAGGGAGGGAAAGCTGAGTGGGTGAGGGGAGAGCATGGAGATGGTATAGGGATTGAACAAAAAAGAAGAAAAAGAAAAAACTCATGGACATGGACAACAATGTGGTGATTGCTGGGGTAGTGGGAGCAGAGGGAGGTAGAGGAGGGTATAGAGGGGTAAATGGAGGTGGACACAGATTTGACTTGGGGTGGTGAACACACAATGACGTGTAAACATGACGTGTTGTAAAACTGGGCACCTGAAACCTATATAACTTTATTAACCAATGTCACCCCAATACATTCAATTTAAAAATAAATGAAATGCATGTAAAAATAAAAAGATTTTAAAAAATTATGCATGAAGGCAGAGCATAGCTAGGAGCCTTTCTGAAAGGGCCAGCAAGCTTAAATCTTGGGCATGACCAATATATTAATTTTAATGGACAATGTAAAGCATTAATAGCTTGGACATACTCAACACTTTATACCCCCTTGGATATAACATAAAAGATGCACAGTGTTGCCTTCCCTGAAAAACAAGAACTTCTGCAAATCACAATTTACACTTGATTTTTTTTTTAAGCCATGGGAATGGAAACACTCATGAACCATGGAAAAATAGGTCCTGGGAAAACAGTCTGAAAATTAAGTACAGAGTGAGGACTCTGGATCATGTGTTATAATGGTTAAATGCCACAACATTTTTTTTTTTTTTTAAAAAAGAGGTTTTTAAAAAAGGTAAATTTGATCCTGGCACTTTGATGACACAAGCTAGTTGGCAGACTTAAGTACTCTCTTGTTTTAGAAACATAAGCAAAAACAGAAAGTAGGTCCTATCATAATTCAACGTGGCAGATGTCATCAATATGCATATCCACTCCAGTCAACGCCACACCTGTCACCACAGCAGACAAAAGAGAAACAGGGAGGATGCCATCTCTCAGCAGTGCAGCCAAGGAGTAGTGCCGTACCAGTAAAACGGATCATTGAATTTACTTTCCCTCCACGTGACACTTTGGTAATAACCTACTTAAAAAATTAATTCCTCATACCCTAATTTCTACACTCCTTTGTGAAAACCTACATTAGAGATTAATGTCACTTAAATGTCATTTCATTTACTTGAAAATACAGAAATCTGACACAGGTTTCTGTGTTTGTGTAGGGAGTGTTGGGGGAAAAAGAGTTTTGCTTCTTCAGATAGGAATTAATATATGATGTCCTTAACTTGGACCAAGCATCAGCATCAAAGATTGTTGGTACCGGCATCACACAGAAACACTGAAGTACACCACGTAACAAGGGGTAACCATTCAAAACTGGTCTGCTGACCTTCCCATGCAGCTGAGACCGTGAGTGCCTTCTGACCTCTCAGCAGGACACTGTTGACCATGCTCTTCTATATAATTAATTTAAAAAACTCACTCTAGCCTTGGTTTTAAAGACCATACTCCTGTGGTTTTCCTCCTCTCTCTACAGAGGCTTCTCAATAATCAACAGTACCCTCCCCACCCTGAGCTGCGCTCGACATTTGAAGAATCCTCAGAACTCGGGCTTTGGCCAGCTCCTCTTCCCTACACACTTCCCAGATGTCCCCTCCACTAATACTGCCACGGTGTCAAATACAAGCTCTTTGGGCCAGCCCCTCTGCCCATCAGTCACCTGCCCTTGGGTAGATGGCAGACTAGTACAAGATTCAACACAACCATATTTCCTCAAGTATGACCCTCCTCATGTTTTCTACCCTCTGTGTGACTATCTACCCCACTGATGAGGCCAAAATCGCGGGAATTACTTATTACTGTTCCCTCTCTCTAGTTTTGTTTTTTGTTTTTTTTATCTGACCAATTAATCAACTCCCCCAGATTCTTCTTGAGAAACACAGTCTCTCTGAGCCCACAGCCACCACCACTGCCGGCTGTGATTTTCACAGCAGCTACCTCCCTGAGTTTCTGGCCTTCACTCTTGTTCAGCTCTCTAGTTCATTCTATATAATGTCATTGCAGAAATCTTTAAATTTTCTAGAAAATGTAAATGTTACCAAGCCATTCTCTTGAATGACTTCCACCTGTCCCTAAGATTAGGCCATGATGCCTTTCAAGCAAGTCCAGGCTCCTCCCTTCTCCCTTTGCAAACCTAGAGGATTTCTACCATCTACCAGAGGTGTTCAAACTTTTGGCATCTCTGGGCCACACTGGAAGAAGAAGAGTTATCTTGGGCCACACATTTAAATATATAAACACTAACAAAAACTGATGAGCAAAAAAAGGTTTTAAGTAGATTTATGATTTTGTGTTGGGCTGCATTCATAGTCATCCTGGGCCACATGCGGCCCATGGGCTGGACACCACTGAAATTATTTCTAAACAGTATTTTTCAAATTGTGTTTTTCAGCCCACTAAAGATATAAAATTGATTTTTACATCTATTTTTAAATGAATTACAGAATAATAATAGTAACTAACATTTACATCATGCATTCTTTGTACCAGGAGGGGTTCTCAGTGCTTTGTACATTATTAACTCACTGCAGCTTCAAAACACCCTGTGAAGCCGGTAC
The DNA here is from genome assembly GCA_028533065.1 of Trachops cirrhosus. Lineage (NCBI taxonomy): Eukaryota > Metazoa > Chordata > Mammalia > Chiroptera > Phyllostomidae > Trachops > Trachops cirrhosus. Next base: position 95,776,561 of record CM052538.1, on the reverse strand, counting down.
CATTACTATTCACACTTTATAAGTGAGAAAAGTAAAACACCAGGATGTTTGTTAACTTGCCCCAAGACCAGGCTGATGAGTGTGGGGCTGAGATTTGGACACGGGCAATCTATCTTCAGAGCCCAGGTCCTTAACCTGCTGCCTCTCAGCAACATCCATCAGAGCACGTCAGGGAGAGGAAGGGCAAGCGCCACCTCGTGCAATGTTTCAGTGACTTGTGTACATATGTCCACATGGGGTTGCAAGGTGGATCATGTCAAGAGTCAGAATCCCACTGATGCAACGCTCTCCTTTCCCTAGAGCCTTCTTCAGGTACAGAATTCAACAGCTTTTAGGTCTCTGTTTCCACATCAGCTTCTGGAGGAAGGCTCACTCTCTGAGTCCGGGCAAAGCCCACTTGCTCTTCCTCACACAGCCCCTTTCTCAGCTCCTGCTTACTCTGTTACACCCACCAAGTCCTCTCTCCTAGTCCTCTCTCCTAGCATGAGGCCTAGCACATAGCAGGCCCCCAGTAAATATTTGTAGAAGGTGAGAATTAATGGTTTTACCTTACCATTACTCAGGAATCATATATGTTCCAAAACCAGACTTGAAAAAGTCCACCTGGTCATCGTTAGAAACAATTCTTGCCGGGTGAGTAGTAAAATCCTCGACTTACTTGATTGCGCAGGTGCTTCTTTGTATAAGGCACACAGATGCACATACCTACTATGAGTGTCTCTGAGTCACATAACACTACAGTGGACAGAGAGACGGAAGGGAGTGAAGTTGTTCCCTGAGAAGTAACTAAGGCCAGAAGCCCAACCCCAATCACAGCAGGTTTCTGGCCTTTCCCACCAGCTTTGGGGTGGGGAATGCAGAAGAGGCTACACTTCACAAGCTGTACGTAGACTTCCTTGGCTCCTGATCTTCAGCTCTCACCCACCAACTGGTACAGGAGCAGGCAGAGTTCATCTTTAAAGGATACTTATCATGAAATGCTGAAATATGATGGCCCATCAGGAGGTTTACTGGTCATTTATACTTACCTGAATGTTGGACAGAGCAAACCGAGGTTATTTCAGGGCAAATGCCATTTACCCCAGTGTGTCTAGGACAATTCAGTGTGCAGCAGAGAGTGCCCTGTGTGGATGGTTAGCCTGCTTGCCCACGGCACCCTGAGTGACACCAGGAAGTGGCTGTTGCTGTGCTCCAGGAAGAACACCCAAGGGAAACCTACTTCCTATAAGAGCCCCTATCAGCAGCTAGTCTAGTGTTTGCTGCCTTACAACTGTTTCAGAATCAACCCACGCTGAGATAACGTAAGTAGGTGATATAATTTGCTCAATTAAAAAATGTTTTAGCACCATATTCTAAAAAGAGATAAAACTAAAGAGGAAAGAAACCTGGAATTCTAGGAATTCAACAGTAAACTAACTCCAGGTATTTTCCTCATGACTAAAACCAATTATAAAAACAGAAATTAGATAAGCTCTTTCCCTACAAGCAGCAGTGGAAATTCACTCCAGCCAGGTTTGAGGTCCCAGACAGATGCATGAGCAGAGAGGTGGGGGGAGCAACTCTGACTGACCAGGCAGGCTCCCGGGGGGCGGAGGCCCAAGGTGGCCTGGCCTCAGAGGCACCCACAGGTTGGCTGGCCTGCTGACCTGGGCAGCACTGACATGGTTAAAGGGAGAGCAGACCCAGGAATCTTCAGGCGATTATAGTAGACAAGCACAGACTTTGAACACATCCTGAGGAAGAGTGGCCTCACAATTATTTTCACCGGAAAAATAAAAGAAACAGTGGTGGAGCAGAGCTAAGGTATAAGAAGGTGTGTAGAAGGGAAGGGAAGTGAGCTGTCAAAACAGAAGTAGTCAGGACTTATTAGCCATCTGAGAAAAGAGCAGGAGGGAAGCTAGACTTTTCTGTTTTAATTTCCACAGCATTCCTGATATGGTAGAGGCAAGTTTCAGAGTCAGTTGTTTTGGGGAGAACACGTGGCACTTGGTAGTTTTTAAATTAACAATGAAATTCCTGATTCCTTGAGAATCATTTTGGGGAAAAAACAAAAAAAGGAGCCTGGACACAGAAAACTACAGAAATCAAACAGGGAAGGAACACAAATGAAAAGTCAAGTTCAAAAGACACTAACTTCCACATTTTCCAGCTAGCAACAGGGATCTGTATTTTTTCATAGCACACAGAGCAATGCTGCCTCATGAGCTTAGCTTCACAGCCACCTTGTCTCCTACTCAGGTGTGGATACAGAAGAACAGCAGTGGGAGAGGCCAGGAAGGCTTGGCTGTTTCAGCAGAGGGGTAGGCACACATCTTAAGAGCGGATTCTTATTTTGAACCCAGAAGTGGGCTCAGTGTGGCTCCACCACGTGGCCACTGCAGGAGCCTGGTTATTAGTTTACCTCTCTGAACCTCTGTGTCTAGTTTCTTCATCCATAACATGGAGCTAAAAGGGCACCTACGTTGGGGTTATTACATAGATCATAGATTATATATATAATATATATTATATATATTATATATGTTGAGATTATATACATCATCTGTATATAGATTACATAGATTTTATATTATATGTAATATCATATATTACATAGATTATATAGATCACACATCATTACATAGATTAAGTGCATAATTAAGAATAATAGTTTCAACAGACTGTCCAGCATGCTAATACTCAGTGAACGCTAGTCACTAGCCATTGTATTGGTGGAAGTCACTACACGAGGGAAGACATAATGACCAGTGATTACCCAACACAACCAGAAATGGGAACTGGAGTGATAATGGGAAACCTTATAGGTCACCTGGAGGAGCAGAAATAAAGACACCTTACTACAGAAAGTAGAGATATTCTGCAGTTAGTTTGTGTCAGTTTATTTCATTTCAAAGTCTGTTTCTTTGTGTGGACAGAGAATATAAAATTATTCCTTTATTTTCTTTTTTAAAGAACTGGAACTGTTAAATAACCAAAGAGGGGAGAGAAATAATGCAATTTCTTCTTATGGAAGAAATGCATGTCATAACAAAATATTATAGATGTTACAGAAGGAGTAACTAAGGAGGAGAAGTTGCCCCTGCTCCCAGGGAAGCCACACCTAAGAATCAGGAGGATTTTCAGCTCCAGGGGGAGGCCAGGCCCCAGGTGCTCAGCAGTGTCCCCCAGGGCTGCTGGCAAGAATGAGACCTCAGAGTACCGCCTATGGGCGAGGCAGTTTGCAAATGCAAGGGCGTGGCCTTCGAAGGACAAGGGGTTGGGCCAGCTCCTGTCCTAGGCCTCAGCTGTTCGGAAAGCTTGTGAAGAGTAAGTCAAGGTTCTGACTTCTTTAAGGGGAAGAATCTTACACCATCTCAAGGAGGCTGACATTTTGAGGCTTACAAAGACATAAACAGGGCAATTTAAACACGCATTCCTGGCTTGACCTCAACTATACAGTTCCCAGCCTGAAGGCTGGAAACTGCCCAAAATGAATATAGTTGGGAAATCATATTTTTTTTTGCAAATCTGTTGTAATAGAAAAATAATTAGTCATTTATAGCCAATAACAACCAAGAAAATAGTAACTTCAATAACAAACCAAAGAACATGCTGTAAATCTAAGGTGTATGACCAGGCCTGCTCTGCAGGAACTAACTGCCTCCTCAGTCACAGGGGGGTCTAGAAGTGACATGGTCTTTCAAAGATGAGAACAACACCCGCGTTAGTTTCTTTGTAGAAACTTGTAGAAACCGGTCACATACACACCACTCCTGACTCTAGAAATTTTATTTATTTATTCATTTGCTCCACAAACACTTATCTTAGTGTGGACTTGCTAGAAGGCAATCCTGAGACAGGGATTCGGAGCAGTGGTTTAATGGAAAGGCACATGTGACAAAAGAGAGGAACGCAGCCCAGAAGTGTCCTCAGCCTATTACCACTGTGGGCCTGGAAAGCTCACCCACAGGTCAGCTGTTGAGTGGGTAGCAGGTACCACAGGGCCTCTCAGCCTGGACTGTTACATTGCAGATTTGCACTGCAGTAGGTCTGGTGCAGGGCCTGCGAGTCCTCATTTCTGACAGGCTCCAGGTCCTGCCATATCCCTGGTCTAAGGACCATACTTTCAGGGCTCAGGGTACAGATGTATGCCTTAGTGTTACATTCTTAAGGGCCACAGGGACTGGAATGCTTTTACACCGGCTTTCTTGGGTCACTGGTCGAGGGTTGCTCTGAAAAGGTGCTATTCTGGGTACTCCCGGCCAGCCTGCACAGAGAAGCAGAGCTTCCTTCCAAGGCTCCACAGGCACCGAGCTGAAACTGGCCGCTAGAAGTCAGGGGTGCACTGAAGGGGTGCAGATGTCAGCATCTGTTACATTACTGGGCACTGATTATGCACCAGGCAGACTGCTAGGGACATAACAAGAGAAAGAGGGTTAACAAGCCTTGCCACTCTTGACTTATTACCCCAAGTCTGTGAGATATAGGGTATGTATGTCCGGTGATGACGAGTGCCAAGGAGGAAAATAACGCCAAAAAGGGGAGCAGGAAGAATCCACTAAGTGGGAGGGAGCACTGTCTGCAATGTTGGATAGACCCCTGAACTTTCGGGTGACATTTGAGTAAAGATGTTAAAGGCACAAGAGAGACCCTGTGGTTGAGAGAAGATGATTCTGGGTAGAGGGGTGAGCAAGGACAAAGGCAGTAGTGGACTTGACAGATTTGGAGAAGACGAGACCAGTGTAGCTGAAGTCAACAAAGGAAGCATCGAAAGAATGAGGTCAGAGAGGTTGGGGCAAGTCCGGTAGGGTCCAACAGGAGACTCTTGTTCTGATTGAAGGCAGGAGGGAAGTGATGTGACTTGCAGCTGCTGTGCTAAGGGGCTGTGTGGAAGCGGGGAGGGGGAAGATGAGGGCTTTGTCACTGGACCATGGGGGCAGCAGGGAGAACACTGGCATTAGTGCTAGCATTAGAGATATGTGTTGAAATCACATCAAATGGGCTTTGGCTTCTGAACATTAATAAGTTAAATGTGAAGTGTAAGGAAAAAATAGGAGTCAAGGATAACTCCAAGGTTTTGGACCTGACCAACTGAAAACATAGCCACTGTCAGCCAAGAAGAGGAAGCCTGAGAGCAGACGTTCTGGGAAAACTATCCAGAACTGAGCTGGGGCATGTTATGTTCCAGAACCTGCTTGACATCTGAGTGAATATGTCTAGAAGATGGCTGGGCCTCCAAATCCAGACTTCACAATGGACGCCCAAGTGGGAGATGTGAAGCTGGGAGCCATCTGCACATAGGCTGTACTTAGAGCCCTGAGGCTGTCTCCTAAGAATATAAAAATTCTGTGTTACTGAAATGAGAAAAAGAGAATGAGATTAAGGACTGAGTGCCGGGGCACTCCAATATCAGGAGAACAGAGCTTGATGTAGAACTGACCAAGGAGACATGGAAACAGCAGGCAGAATGGAAGGAGGGGACACAGCAAGGGCGATCTCAAAGGAAAGCATGACAGACCAAGTGCCTTTGCAGTCCCAGGGGCAGAGTGAGAATGTATAGGGAAGACTCACCCATGAAGAGGCCATGGGTGACATGGGTGAGAGCAGGTTTTGTGGAGCTGAGGAGGATGAAGGCTTCACTGAAGGGAGTTTAAGACAGAACAAGAAATGAAGACAACAGGCACTAATGTATCGGAAGGTTTGCTCTGAAGAGCAGAAGAGAAAATGAGGTAGCAGTTGAAAGGGCAGTGAGGGGGAGACAGGCTTTTCTCTGAGATAGAAGGAATAACAGCCTAGTGTAGGACAAAGGGAAAATGACCCAGTAGAGAAGGGTGTCACTGATGATATGGGAGAGAGAAGAATAACCTGTGGAAAGGCAAAAGTTCTGGGATAGGCAAGAAAGGATCAGAACTGCTTGGGGGCTTGGCCTTAGCATAAAGCAGCCATTTTCAACAGGTATACCAAAAAATTTTAAAAACATGCAATACCTCACTGTTTAGTCAGGAGCACTGACCTCTTTTCCCTTAGGTTGGCAAATAAAAAAAATGACAACAGCCACACAGCAGCAGCAATCTGGTGTGAATGAATCAACATTATATCTATTTGTCAGATCAGTAAAAAAATGTATGGTTTGGTGAGCCGCAGAATTTTGGTAGTTTATGTGTGCCACAAGATGAAAAAGTCTGAAAATCACTGGCGTAAAGCATGACTGGCTCATCCACTCGAAGACAAAGTGTTAAGTAGAAAGGTTAACAGGAGACATCATTATTTCACTATGATATGAAATTTAACCCAATTTTAGTCTTCCATTTCTAAATTGGCTATTATTAAGCATAGGTTAAAAAAAAACAAAACCATACCACATTCAATTATGAAAGAGGTCACTTCCCCAGTGAATTCTTTAAAAGACTGTAAGAATCAAACAATTACCTCCATGTAATAATTTGTGGTTTGGTAAAAATACATTTAGAAATAACATGTACTAGATCCATTATTTTTAATGTAAAAGATATAGAGACTCTAATGGTAACAAATAAAAAAAAACATGAGATGTAATATTTCCAATGTATGTTGTGGTAAATGTCATTAGCTGAGCCTGTCTTCTAGTATATTTTTCAATGGTGTGATAGTATTTATTTACCCTGTGTTATTAGAAAGTGAATAGTCACTAGCCTTCAATTTTCACATCACTTGCAGAAAAAAGATTCCATTTCCCACCCAGTCTGGAATTGAAATTGACTTAGCATCTCAGAACTGTCAAAAATTTCTTTTACAAAAAGGTCTGCTTTACAGAGACTATAAAGTAAGTGTCATCCTTGACGCTTGCATTCTACAGTCACGCTGTAGGTCTATGGAAAAGAAATGTTAAAACCGTCAGGAAGGTCTCGGAAAGGCCTAGCTGTCACACTCCGAGCCTCCTCTGGCTTCCTCTGTAGTCAGCTTCAGGGCTGGAGATGTCAAAGACTCTCTACTTAAAACTGCTAACAAGGAAAAGAAGACTACTCAAAGAATATGACATCAGCTACCCTAGACTTGTCTTTGCTAACAGGTAAGGCTGACACCCACTTTCCTGTGTTAAAAACAGGAACCTCTGTTCCATTCAAATTAAAAGAAAAATACAGATAAGTCCTTGGGATTTACAAATTTGGAGCTCATTCCAAGGAAATCTCCCAATATGTGTACTTACAGAACAGTATGTTTACTGTGTCTAGATGATAAAGAGGAAAACAAATAAAATTATATAACATTGCTCTTTTCAAGTTCTCTCTTTTCCATCAGATAGTATTGTTCCTATATCATTTGGACGGACGGGGTGGTTTGTACATACTTAGTTTAACTGCATTCCCTAAATCCCAGCAGGCTGTACCGTATGCTATGTAATTTTACCAACGTGAAACTGGTCATTTTAATCCACAAGGCCTGGGTCATAAAAAACTACAAGCCCTGATACTTCTGACATGAACAAATAAACCCTGTTCCATGTCCGTCCTTCCTACAATATAGATAAGGGATTCTGTTTGGTGGAGTTGGGGGCGTGAGTGGGACAGCACGCTGCTACCACGTCAGCAGAGTGAAACCCTTCTCACAGCCCACGACCCAGTTCCAAAACACCCTTTCAATAAATGGTTTTCGTTTTCATGATCACATTCATTTTTAAATAGAAAGCAACCCTAGAATTTTCAGAAAGTAGAGCTACTGAATACAATCTTTGTAGGAAATCCTGGGGCCATGAGAAACAAGTATTCTTCCAGGAAGAAAGCTTCATTCTAAAGGAAGGACCCCGAGACCCACCTGGACCAGCACTGGGATCTGTGACTGGAACACCTAGCCAGACAGACTCTTACCAGAAACATTTGATAAAAGAATGTGCACCCTCACTCTCTGTGGTCTCAGCAAACCTCAGGATTAGTAGCCAAAGTATCACTATTTTTTCCCACTGGAAGAAATTTCTGGTTAAGCCATCCCTGAGCAAGATATTTATTTCCTGATTCCTTCATTTTCCATCTAAATTCCGTAACCCATGAACGCACTTTTCTTTGCCCAAGTTACTTTCAAACTTCTCAAACTGGCCTACCTAGTCATCAACTGATGGGTGACTATCCAAATGGACATCTGCCTGTGTCCCTAGCCACTGAGCTATACAACGAAACCAAATTGGTACATTACATAATCTTGAAAGCATTGATCCCAACACCCAATTGATATGTGCTGATGATTTCTGAATACGCCAGCAGCTAGGACCATGGTTTTCCACTGTGAAAAGGGGCTAATAAAAAAGATAAGAAAAAACACTTCTCTGCCTTTTTAAGCAGTAATTTAAACCTCCGAGCTTGAAATCAAGATCAAAAAGTTCCAAATTGATTAGTATAGAATTACTAAAACCATCAAAACTGCTGATGTCGTAAACAAAATTCGTCAACAGCCACTAAGAATTCACTCAAAGTAAATTTATTGTTCTTTTTTTAAACAACTGTGCAACATGTGCTTCTCAAGCCATTTTTGAATCTGGTTTGTTGTTCATCTCTTCTCAGGCTTCAGTTTGGCAAGGCTGAACGAGAAACATGGTACAGACACACAGTTAGTACGTACAGGTAAGGGAAGTGCAGCAATCGTGTTTGTTACTCTCTCAACAGCCTAAAAGAGGTAATCTGACTATAACATTAAGTTTTAAAATCTGATCATGTTCATCGTGTTCTGAGAACTATTACATTCTAAAAAGGGAAAGAGCAGTAGATCTGATTTCAACCAAACAAGGTTTCAAACTAAATTATCTATTTCCTCTTACAGACTGAATAAAACAATGCTGTAGAGACTAGGTCATCATTTTAACCATAATTGGAGGATTCGATTTTAATAATGGTAATGCTGCAACATTACTTTGCTTCAGCTTCCAATGAGACAGGCTCTCAGCTGCCACAGATGGACAACAGCACCAATAAAACTGAGGCGAGCGCAGTACAGACAGGTCTAAGAATCTTCGGTCTTAGAGTGTGGACAATTCTAGGACACTGAAATGATAGTAATTCTGATTTTTCAGGAAAACCAGTATCAAGTTGCACTTACACCAGGGCTGGAAATAGAAGAATAAGTAATTTTAAATGCTTAATGTTGTGTTAATTATTTCAAGTTGGACACAGAAACTAAGGCAAAAACATGGTTGCTCAATAATGCTGTTGTTTTCATTTAAAAAGGAACACATTTAAAACATTACACAGCAGAGCTCTTTCCTTCTAAAGTACAAACTTCCTTCCTTGGTGAAAATTTCATACAATTGCAGCATTCTTAGAAATATTTTACAGCATTAAATTTGAATAGCCAAGCATCTGAGAATCAAACATATATGGACTCAACATTTCAGCCCACCCCCTGCTCTGCACACTGCACACGGAACGACTGCATTAACAAGTCATGTCCACAGGCTCAGTGAGCACACGCAGCCCTGAGGTACAAAGCCACTTTAATTAAGGCAACAGGAGCTCCTTATGTGCAAGAGAAGATGTTGTATGTACAAGGAGAAATTCATACAAACGTGACACACTTTACATCTGTTATTTAACACCTCATAGATTTAAAACTCACATGAAGGGAACTCTGCAGAATAGGGATTCATATGACACAACATTCTTCCCTAGAGTTGTTTATCAATAATTATATAATTTTTAAAGTGACCACCATTCAATGTGTGAAACAGAAAACAGTCATTCCTATATACCAATGAATTAAAGTACCTGCTCAATGTGCCACAGCTTCTGCTGATAGGGCTCTAAAAATATGGCCCATCTATGTGGCCCTCATTAAAGCTAACCAAAAATCACAGACACCCTGTATGGGTAGAAATAGAGTTTTTTGGATGGGTGATGTGGGGGAAGGAGATCCTGCCAGCCTATCTTTGAAAGAAAACATATTATTACATTCTCAAGCTACTAAAGAGAAAAACCTCATATGCCTAGAAAACTAGACTCCTGATATCTAATGTCCCTTCCCCTAGCCTTTTTTTCTGTTATATGAACCAAAAAGCAGAAATAAAATCACAACGCTACACACACACATGCATGCATGCACATACACACCCTTGCTTTACAGTTCCAGCCAATGATAGGCAAGTCATACTTGAATCTCCTTACAAACTGTCCTAAGAAATGTTTTTACACGCACGCATTTTTACTAAGCTATTTAAAAGCAACCTTCCTAGGCCCTGGCTGGTGTAGCTCAGTGGACTGAGCACAGGACTGGGAACCAAAGGGTCACGGTTCAATTCCCAGTCAGGGCACATGCCTGGGTTGCAGGCCAGGTCCCCAGCAGGGGGTGTGTGAGAGGGAACCACACATTAATGTTTTTCTCCCTCTCTCTTTCCCTTTCTCTCTCTTCTTCCCTTCCCCTTCAAAAATAAATAAATAAAATCTTAAAAAAAAAGAAAAGAAACCTTGCTAAGAAAATTGCATCCTATTTAATTTAAAAGAACAAAGAGAAAGGAATTTCATTTTTAATTTTAACTTTAAAATCTTCCTATACTCCCTGTTACTAAAAAAAAAATAACAGGATCAACCTCAGAGTCTATTAGTCTCAAATAATTAGATCCAGTAGGTATAAAAGAAGTTAAAAAATGTTTAGAAAAACCTAACAATGCATTAAGTCTTCTCAAACACTAAGGAGAAGAAACACTAATGGTATGAAGAAGTGATTGAGAGCCAACAGAAACTCATTTTCAAGAAGCAATATTTGGTAAGCTTCGCCCACTTCCTGAAGGGATGCATGAGCACTGCTCTGCAGTCAGAAAGAAGGCGGCCGTGATCGAGAGAACACCACCAGCTCCCACAACCCTGCTTAGGACTCACATTCTGCACATGGTGGTGAGGGGAGGCTGAGTCTGCCACCCCAAAATATGCCCTTTTTTAGATATTATTTTAAGCTGGTTATTTTTAAAGAATGAAAGACTCAAGGAAAACCTTTAATCTCCCCCCTAACTGCCTAAAAGAATTTAGACAGAGGGCCTGCTCCAGGAAGGGAGCTATCACCAAAGACACCTCTATTTCAATATGAACTAGTGTGACAGACAGGGAGGAGCCTCGCAGGGCCCATCTAGTCACAGTCTTCTCTGTGTCCCACTGTTAAGGATGGCAGGTTCCACATTCTTAGGGAATCTTCGTAAGTGTATACATTAAAACTTGGTCATTTTCTCTTGTTAATCTGTCTCATGTTAATTTGATTATTTGTCCAGCTGGAAGAACTTAGAAGCGTAGGAGGAAATTTATTTTTCCTCCCCTACAGTGGTGTGGCACTCTCCTGGGAGAAAAAGTGGTTCTGTGGAATTCAGGTGCTTCCACGGGGCACACCCTCCCACAAGGGCTGACTCGGACCTGGCAGCGTGGCGTCTGGGGAGGGGAGGCCGAGAGGAGCTGCACCCAGGACTCAGCACCAGCACCATGCCAGTCCAATCAGCATGAAACAGAGATCATAGTAAAATGTAATAAAACAATTAGGAAGTGACAAATGTTGAATATTTTATAGAACATTTAATTTTTAGTAATGGTTGTGTTTAACAACTGGTTGGCAAAATCTCTAAAAACTGAACTGGCTTTCACAAACCAATGTGGGCTGACTCTAACAAACCCTTTATATGGCATACACCCAGAAAAGTGTAGATGCCTCTGATTTTTCTTAATAGCCATTCTTAAATACTGGAAGAATATAAGCTTAAGTTTTACAAAAAACCTTTAGCCTCTGCACCTAAACACGAAAGTTGATTTACAAGAATATGCAGCCACTCAAAGTTATAAAAGGGTCCGCTTCTCTGTCATAAAGATGGTGACAGATATAGGCTACAGAATTTTGTCTAGAAAAAACATCATGTATTTCACAGACCTTGCAGCAAAAAAGGGGCTGGGCTGTGTTGTACTTCAGGGTCCCTTTGAAACAACATACGTTTACTTCCCCATGGTCCCCACACTCTCCGCTCCTCTGGACCCAGAAGAAAACTCTACCACAAGGCTTCACTTATTCTGGAGTTACAAGTTACAGAACAAATAATTTATAATTAAAATAATTTATAAACAAACTACAAGTTTGCTTATTCTCTAGTCTAGGAGAAGAACAGAGAGCCATATCTATCAGATAGATGTTAGCTGATGAATGGAAGCTAACAAGCTGGTATCTTTCAGTAACACTTAGTGGAAACCCTGGACATGAGATGGGGCTCCAAGTGGCTCCAGTGAGTCACAGGGGAGGTTTGCTCCCCTTCCACAGTTTCTACTCTGGAAAATACAGTCATACAAATTCTTCAAATTTTAATTGATAGGCAACAGCCTTATTTCTGTGTGTGACATAGGTGCCTGTTTATGAGCTGTCAGTTTGCATATACAGAGTGAAAAGTCCCCTGGCTAACACAAACCTGAAATAAAATGATGATTAGAGCAATTTCACCCCAAGCATTCTTGGATGTGGAGATAATGAAAAAAGATGATCTGAATGCAAATGCATTCAGAAGGATCATTATATAAACAAGAAAAACTCTAATGTAAAACTATGAAAATCCCAATGTTCTGAAGCACTGGAGATGGAAACCCAATTGTATTTAAATTAAAGCTGGCATGCTAACAGGCCAGGTTTTGGGTTATTGACATCTATAGCTCATTTCTTCCGTGCACTTAATTAGACACCTACAGAATACATCTGATGTGTTGTGTGGCCTGCAGGCTGGACCCTGAGTCCTCAACTTTGCAGGCTTGACATATCTATAATTCCTGACTTACTGAGGTCAACCTTGGGATCATCAATTTAAAAATTCTGTGAAAATAAAAACTCATTCACAGTGCCACTTTAAAAATGGTAACAGGAAAGGTTTCATACTATAGTATAACTACTTTGTGAACAGCATGTTTTCAAATTTAAGCCATCATCACGATATGTTTTGGGGTATAATTTATGGAACAATCAAGTAAACTTTCTGTTACACACTAAATACCTAAGTAGGATGAACATTTAGATGAACATTTCGGGAAGAGTTGCAGCGCACCTTCTTAACAACTTGTCACTCTTACTGTGTAGCAATGATTTGTAAAGAATGATATGCTAAGTAATCCTGGAATATAATTTAGGGACACAAAAACTGCTGTCAGAAAACAGCCAGAGACTACATTTAATGAAATCTTTATAGACCTAAAGTAACATATCTTAAATTAATCAACATGGCTTAATTGGAGCTCTATTTGTAGCATTTTTAGTACACTTGTTATTAATGAACCTTTAAATGCTACTGCTAACTTGAACTTTGTTAAATTTAAATAATGAATCATTGTTCCCACTCACAAAAGAACAAACACTGCTCTAACAGCCCTTTGTCTCTGGGGGGCTGTCGCTCTTTGCCTGGCTAAGATGCAGGCTTGTCCTCCATCCTCTCGACAGCCCTGTCTGTGGCTGGCACAATATCATCTTCAAGGCAGCTAAAAAGGTCTAAAAAAATTAAAATGAAATCCTCAAGAACATAAAAATGAAGTAGCTAAGGCTGGAAATTAGAAAAGAATTTTGGTTGACCTCAAAGGTATTTTCAAATCTGTACTTTCAGTGTTTTTTATTAGCCTCATGCACATGTTGAGGGATGACGTGGTTTGGGTTGGTGAAGACTTACCTGAACATATCTCCCAGGCCCTTCAGCATTCCCTTTTTGGCTTTCATTTTATCCTTTTCCTTATCTCTATCTTTCTTCTTCTCTTTTCCAGATTTATCCTTTCTCCTATTAGTCTTATCTCCTTTCTCTTGGTTTCCATTCATTTGTCTATCTAGAGAATGTGAAGGCTGGTCACTGGCTGTGGACACGGACTCTCGCCCTGATCTTGAGCTTTCTTCTGTGTCTTCTTCCACTTAGAAGGACAAAAAACAAAAAACAAACAGATAAAGAATACAGTGAGCCAAAGGAACAAAACTAAGGAATCTAAAATATATGTGAGGATATTATTTCCTCAGTTTTCTACTGTTAGGTCTGGCCATTTCATGGGCTGCAATGCTGTCTACTTTTGCATGGAGTTAAAACAGATCCTGTCATGTGGATGATTGCTATGCACATGTGTTGCTATGGGAACTAGCTGACCCTCCTCATAGCATAGAATTGTAAGGGTCCTATTCACTATATTTGCAAAATGTAAAGAAAACAAGCCACTCCTCCCCAAGTGCTTCCTCTCCTCCTGGGTGAGGGTGAAGTCGATCCACTCTGGCCCCTCATTAATGTGTTAAACCATGCCATTGTCTAGTTAGCACACCAACGTTGGCGTGGTTCCTTTCCCCCGGCTCCCAAAGGTGTCCACTTGTGATTTCCACACACAGACAACTGCATCTGCACTGCCTCTGTAACTTTTCCTTATACTGCCATGAAATAAGGCCAGTCTATACAATGGAAGGCACACAGAGGCGAATGGAGACATGAAAATGTGTGATTCAGTAACCTTATACTCCTCTGAACTTTGTAGATAAAAAAGTTCTACTTAGTAATAACAAGATTCCGTCCTTTGAACAAAAATTTCATAAGCATATAGTCCAATGCCCCAAAATGTTTGCATTTAAAAGAATGACAAGTAACTAGAGTGGGTTTCCACCTACTAAAAAAACTTTCAGAACTTCTATATTAAGTGGGAAGCAACAGATTACATACTAACAGCCATTCTCATAAAATCTTTTCTGAGATTAATTGCCTAAGGTTTGGGGCTTCAAGTTAAGCCCTTGAATTCTGAGGGGTTTTTTTTTCATCACCAAATAGAGTACAAATGAGTATTTTTAAGCTTTTTCTAATGGAGAACCAAATAGAACAATTAGGACTCTTCCCAATCTTTCACAAAGAACAGACCTCTAAATCAGGTTAATAGACTTCCGGCCAAGATGGAGGCATAGGTAGACGCACTGTGCCTCCTCGCACAACCAAGATAGGGACAACAAAGATATAGAAACAAAATAACAACCAGAACTGACAGAAAATTGAAGTTTATGGAAGTCAGACAACCAAGGATTTAAAAATAGACACTTTCATCCAGACCGGTAGGAGGGGCGGAGTCCGGCCGGGTGAGGGACGCGGAACGGAGAGCTGAGCACACGGGGTGGCGCACAAGTCTGCAGCAGGCACACCCTGGGCGCACAATCAGCAGTGGCTGGTGGGCCCCGGCCAGGGGGTGGCGACCAGCAGACCCAGCCAGGCGGACACTGTGAAGCAAGGCACTGTGCCCAACTTAGGGTCCCAGCACCGGGAAATACAGCTTTCGGTCAATGACTGAAAAGGAAGGTCCCACGGGGTGCACAGACCCACCCACACCGGAATTGGTGCCAGAGGGGCCCGGTCGGCTTGCGGAAAGTGGCGGAAGGGTCTGGGGTCCTGCAGAGGGCAGAGTGGGCGCCATTGTTCCTTCTCGGACCCCGCCCCCACATACAGCGTCACAACCTGCGACTGGGGTGCCCCACCCAGGTGAACTCCTAAGGCCCCGCCCCTCACTACAGGAGCTCGACAAGACCAAAAAACAAAACAAAACAAAACAAAAAAC
>CM052538.1:95725654-95760564 GCA_028533065.1 Trachops cirrhosus | reverse complement strand
AAAGAACTTATGACACATGGACTGAAGTAAAGAGGGGGAATGTGGGTGGGAGAGGGTGTTCAGGGTGGAGGGGAATGAAGGGGAGATAATAGGACAACTGTAATAGCATAATCAATAAAATATATTTTAAATAAATAAATAAATAATAAAATAAAAATAAATAAATAAATCAGGTTAATATATCTTCAAGTGAATTAAGTGTTGCCTCTTTATAAATAAAGGGTACCTAAGTTAGCAATACACAGTATCGAGTATAATTAGACATATTAAAACAAACTCAATATCTTAGTGTTTTGCTACTAAACCCTCACACATCTGAGATTATGAAATGATGACATGACTACAGCCAAGTGATAGTTTTTTTTAAATGCCATCTACTTTCCATAACACTAAAAATAAGGTGTATAATTCTCTTTGTTGACACATTTAGTTAAAAACCTGAGCCAACATGTTTCCCATCCCAGCAGGTCATGCCCTAGGTCCAGCAAACAGTAAACACATCACCAAGTCTAAATCCAGGTGATGGTCTGCAAGTCATTTAAACCAACTTCTTCCACTAAATGTTGAGGAAACAGGAAGATATGGGTCCAGCACACTGCCAGCCTGGGCACCTTTCCATATTATACCCTTGTACCATTGTACTTGAGCAAGACCTTCATGAATTTTTGGTCAACTCTGTTCATGATTGCTAGGTCCCATGCTGCACACAGCATGCAGTCCAGTAATCTATCACCTAATCATTACACAGTCTGCCCAGAAGATAATCACAGCAGCAAGAAATACATTTCAAAAACCTGTCAATCCTGTGTGGTCACTGAAGGCTGTGACTTGTGGCTCACATTGATGAAATCACTCAAGAAGGGCCATCTCAGAAAAACTGAGGCAAGGCAGCACACCAGGTGGGTGAGGCTGGCCTCTGGGAGGCAGTGGGCTGTGAAGGCAGGGCTGACTGAATGGGAAACTGAGACTCAGAGTTGACTGAGGACTATAGTGGGGGTTGCCACAGTGGTAGAAACTCCCAGACTCACAGGAGAGTCCAACTGAAAGTGCACTAGAGATAAGCAGATGAGCTGCACTGTTCCCTCCTGGACCCTCCCCCAGAGGCAGTGCAGCAAGTTGGGCAGCCCTGCCCAGGTGAATACCAAAGGCCCTGCCCCCTTATAATTTATCAGGTGCACCAAGACAAAGAAATATGGCCCAAATGAAAGATAGAGCAAAACCTCAGAAAGAGAACTAAGCAATGAGGAGATAGCCAACCTACCTGATGGAGAATTTAAAGCCCAAAATGCTCACAGATCTGATGGAGCTTGGTCAAAAAATGAAAAAACAAATGCAAGATACCCAAAATGAAATAAAGCAAAATATTCAGGGAACCAACAGTGACAGGAAGGAAACCAGGACTCAAAGCAACAATTTGGAACAAAAGGAAAAAAATTAAAATTCAATCGGAACATAATGAAGAAACAAGAATTCAAAAAAGTGAAGAGTCTTAACAAACCTCTGGGACAACCCGAAATATTCCAATATCCAGGATATAGGAGTGCCAGAAGGAGAAGAACAACAGCAAGAAATTGAAAACTTATTTGAACAAATAATGAAGGAAAAGTTCCCCAATCTGGTAAAGGAAAGAGACTCAGGAAGCCCAGACAGTCCCAAAGAAGTTGGACCCAAACAGGAACACACCAAGGCACATCATCAAGTTACCCAAGATTAAAGATAAAGAGAGAATCCTAAAAGAAGCAAGAGGAAAGGAGAGAATTACCTACAAAGAAGTGCCCATAAGGCTATCAGCTTATTTCTCAAAACAAACCTTACAGGCAAGAAGGAGCTGGAAAGTATTCAAAGTCATAAAAGGCAAGGACCTACATCCAATATTACTCTATCCAGCAAAGCTATCATTTAGAATGGAAGGGCAAATAAAGTGCTTCCCAGATAAGGTCAAGTTAAATGAATTCATCATCACCAAGTCACTATTATATTAAATACTAAAGGGACTTATCTAAGAAAAAGAAGATCAAAAATATGAACAGTAAAATGACAACAAACTCACAACTATCAACGAATGAACCTAAAAGAAAAGAAAAACAATGAAAACAAAAACTAAGCAAACAACCAGAATAGGAACAGAATCAGAGAAATGGGTATCACAGGGAGGAATTTCAGTGGGGAGAGGGAAGGGAGGAATAGGGGGAAAAGGTACAGGGAAGAGGAAGCATAATTAGTAGGCATAAAATAGACGGGGAGAGACAAAAAAAAATGGTATAGGAAACAGAGAACTCAAAGAACTTATATGTACAACCCATAGACATGAACTAAGGGGGAGATGCTGGAGGGTTGGGAGAACAGGGTGGAGGGGGATAAAGGGGGAAATAATTGGGAAAACTGTAATAGCATAATCAATAAAAAATACTTAAAAAAAGAAGAAGCTAGGTCAAATGTGCAGTGGCTCTAGGACGGGCTAGCAACTGTACACATGATCTCAGAAATGCTGACCTTCCTCTGAGCCCTGACTGTGGGCCGCTCCCCTCTTCCACATATAAATAGGGATTGTGCAGGTTTGTTAGAGGAAGCCAGTTACAAGTTTTAGATGGCCTTTGCTAGTGAAAATCCAAAGCCTTGCAAATAAACGCTGAGTTAAGGCTGTAATTTTCTGTGGCTTACATAAACCAAGGAAAGGATATGCTAGCATACTGACCCAAGGGCTTGCTAATTATGTGAAGCCTTTTCAAATGACAGCCCCTCCAAGAGAATGTAAACATAGCTTTGGTGGGGCTGTAGCACAGTGTAGCAACACCCTTGACACACTGTGCTCTGATTGTCAAGCACTGCCTCAACCCTTTGGGAAGTAAGTTTGGCCTCAACTTTGAGATAATTGACCAAATCACTATAAAACAATTCTGAAAAGTTCTCAGGAGCTACAAACCTAAGTCTGTTGGTATACTCAAATAAAACAGATGGATGCTGGTGGATCTTCTAAAATTTCCAAACTGCAAAACTTCCATATCTCTTTCTACAAAGTTTCACTATTGCCCTTCTCATATGACTGTCTCCCATTCTCTAAGCTGCTGAAACAAGAAATGCTGGGCAATCCTCAGCTGCTCATAAATGGCTGTTTACATGAAAGATGACCAGCAAGCCTGGCTCATGGCTTCATCCCACCACACAAGCATTCATCCAGTCCTGGGTACCACTGGTCCTCTGGCTTCAGAACAATGCCTATTCTCCTGTAACCAAGCCTGAAACAACCAGCCAGACCTCAACTGCAGTAGCACCAGGAAGACCCATTGAACAACTCGGAGTTGAGAGACACCACCTCCATTCAGTCAAAAATCCACATGTAACTTAATTTCCCAAACACTTACCTACCAAGAGCTTGCTGTTGACTGACCCTTACTGATAACATAAGCAGCCAATTAACACATATTTTGCATGTTATGTGTATTATATACTATGTTCTTACAATAAAGTAAGCTAGAGGAAGAAAAACATTATTAAGAAAACCATAAGAGCAAATACACTTATAATACTGTACTCACTTACTGCAAAGTGTCTACATGTAAGTGGACCTGTGCAGTTGATGCCCGTGTTGTTCAAGGGTCCACCATACTTGGTATGGCTCTCATTGGTTTCTGGTGTATTCTGATGCTATTATTGTTAGTGCTGTATGTGTTGTCTAATGGATTGCACACCCCCTTCAAATGTCTGAAACTATAAAGGAAAAAAATGAGCCCAGTACATGTAAATGACTTTGTCATCCACAGCAGCCGTCACCATAACTCATGAATGGCAGTGTCGGCAACTCCACGAGTCCTCTGCCTGATAGTTGGCAGAAGCACAAGGGGCATATGTCTGCTCTTGGCTCCGTAACAGAATAAAGGCAAAGCCTTCACAACTAACTATACACTGAAGTCACATTTGTTGCCAATTCTTTTCATATTCACAATAATTTTCTGGTGTATGTAATACCACTTATTTGCTAAATTGGGTGAAACAAAGAAAATTAGTATTAAATCATTTATTCACTTTGGGTTTTGTAAACTCATTTTGTAAAATAAAAATTCCTAGCTAAGATTCCTGCCCCAAGCAAGTAGACTATATAAGATGACACTTGCACATTTGAGGATTCTTTATGCTTATTTTGAACATTCTAATTTAGATAATACATTAGCGCAGAAATTCTCCTGGAGTGTACTGATTTCTTTAATCCCTTTGATGCCAACTAATTAAAGCTATTTAGCAATATGTAGC
Source organism: Trachops cirrhosus (assembly GCA_028533065.1). Lineage (NCBI taxonomy): Eukaryota > Metazoa > Chordata > Mammalia > Chiroptera > Phyllostomidae > Trachops > Trachops cirrhosus. Next base: position 95,756,316 of record CM052538.1, on the reverse strand, counting down.
TTCATATGTACAAACATAGATGTTCTTTTAAAGTATTACATTATATATGTTTCAAACTCTAAAATTATTTGATAGGGAAAAATAAGAATATCTTACTTTACCCCATCCCTATGCAAGATTACTGTGGTTTAAAAAAACTTAAATAAATTGGTTACACATGCTTAGTTTTAACATACATAATATACTCAAGGTCACTGTTATACTAATCAGGTTATTTTTAAAATTTTAAAACCAATCTTCATACATTTAATACTAGCTTTATAATAAGGTACAACTCAAAACTAATAATAAACTAATAAAATAAAAGACCATATACATTAATTTTTCAAGTAAGAAAAGTACTGGGAATATATTAGCAGCAAATGGCTTAATCTATTGTGTTCATACAGTAAATTATAGTGCGAGAACTAACTGTAAACCTACATTTAGATAATTTACTATTTTAAATGATATATACATTTTACTTTCTCTTTAACTTTGCTCATCTTTACAGATTATTCACTTTCATTTTGCAGATAGCCTGCACAAAGAAAGATGATTATCTCCTTCCAAAAGGAAATTTCTATTTTTGCTGAACATTTACACCTATTTTAACCAACTATGCACTGAACTATCAGTTATTTGCCCATGCGATTGCATATACAGACAGATACTCTCAAGTTTCTCTTTTTAAAGAAGGTATAATTGAAGCTGCTTATTTCTCTTTAATTTGGCACATTCTACAATTAAGACATACCTAATTACCATGTTTTCAACAAATGCAAATAAAGCTCAATTAAAATTCTAGTCCAAGTTACAAATTATACTACTCAATTCTGCAAGGTGTCTTGTTAGGACTGAGTCACCAATAAGTTTGGAAAAAATTGGGCACTTGTATGTTAATGATTATGGGGAAAATGACTTTAGATTTCAATTGAAACTCAAAGTTCTGCATCTTACGCCATAAATATTTCTATCTAATCATCACAAACATTTTATTGTCAAAAGTTGACTCTAAGCACCGTGTTCATTGGTCTTTTTTCCCCACTGAGAAGCAATGCTACTGCTGATCTCTGCTGGGTGCTTATCCAAAACCCATTTCTCCCTTCTTCCTTCCCAATGAAACTGACTGTGTTCAGAATGCAGCCAGCTTCAAGGGGCAAATCATTATTAAATTTACATGAACTTACAGGTGCCTACCATGGTGATTTATTAGTCCGAAGTTATTAGTCCCAGAATGACCCCATTAACCTGAATGGACATATTCCATGCTTAGGAGAATGGCACATGTCCCTCTGTTGGCTATGAACAAGAAAGCAGGGTAAAATGCTTGGAGCCCTGCAATTTCCTCTGGACTGAGGACAGTGCAGGCAAAGGGGCAGAAAAATGTTGGGTCTTCAATAACAACGCTAATGAATCAATAATGCCTGAAACTGCCAAACTAACTCTAGAATTCAGTTATGTAAGACTATTTCTTAATAGTTTGAAGTGATCTGAGTTGAATTTTCTATTAAATACAGCTAAAAGTATCCTAATGAGTACATTATATAAATCAAACTTTAGAGCGACTGTGAAATATGTAAACTGCTATTTATCAGAAGTATAAGATTTAACAGTGATTGTCATGCTAGACAGCTCTGACAATTTTATTATAATTAAAGGATTTGTTCAGACTTGTTACTGGAGTTAAATGAATTGTTAAATGGGAATAAACAGAGGAAAACAAAAGAAAACTGGTATTACTGGTACTTCCTCTTTGCCAGTAAACAAAGATTCACCTCTGCGGGCACAGTCCAAAGAAGCATCATTAAATATCTGTTGAGTGTGTAAAAGAGTGATTGAGCAAAGAGCTAACCATGTGAAAAACTGTCCTTTACTGCTTCCTATTTAGATAGAATTACTCCTGGTATTAGAAACACCTAATGATAGAAACAAATATTCCTCAGTAATTTATAATTTACTTTGGAAGACAAAGAATTAAACATAATAATTGCACACAGGACGACTCAGTCTTCAGAATCCATCTATATAAAACAAAACGTGAAATAAGTAAGTTAAGACAAGACATTAGTGAGGGAAGACTTCAGAAGACTCAGCGAATACACTCACTGCTGCCAATGTCTACTGATGAATGTTAAGTAAAAGACAATGTAATAAAAACAAGTGAGGACTGGACTTCCAGGCAATGAATGCAAAGTCCTGTGTACAATTTGAGAACTGTGGGGACATAAATATTATTTTTGTTTCTTATTTTAGATGAGTATTGGACTTTGGAAAAGGGAGAAAGATGTAGGAAATGAACAGCTAGAGATACAGATGGTGTCGAATAACAGGATCTGCTTTTCTGGACTCTGGCTTTTAACATTAGAGTGATAAGCTCTTGGCAAGGGAAAAACTTAGCTGTTTTAGAGCACTTTATAAAAAGAATCCACACATACAAAGCAGGCATGAAGTATGAAGAATTAAGAAGCTCTCATATTAAAATGTGCAGTGGAAATAATAACTTAAGAACCAAGAGTATGGACACGAAAGGAGAAAGATGTGAAAGGATCAGGTAACATTTATCAGTGGCATTATAGAAGGGGTATCAAGAGTTGGAGGAAAGTTCAGAAAGATTCCTAAGACGGTCTATTCTAAAAGCATGCTTATTTCATTAAAAATAGTAAAACCTGTCAGTTTATGTTGGGGTGGGAGTGTGTGGGAAGACAAAAATAACAAGATCACACTCCCAAATAATCTAACACTGATTACCAAAAACCATTCTTCACTTCTACTCTATATTCAAACCTTCTCTATAATGCTCGCTCCAAATGGAGCAGGTAAAATGCTTGTGAAGAGACTGGTAGAATGTCATCTCCACTATTCCACCTTTCTCAAGAGAGTGCGGCAGCCGACGTGCAATGGGGGTCACAGCCTCACTTTTCTGAGCCCTTGCACATTTGTTTTCAGCGTCCAACTGATTTTTATAGGCAGTGATAGTCCGCACTGGATACTGTTTCCAGTCCATGGGATCAATGTATACTGAAGCTGAGGCTTTCCGTTCAACACACAGAACGGACTGGTTATATAAAATGGTAACATTCATAATAACCCTGCTGCTGAAACTGCCACTAAAATTTTATTTTAATCAAGGAGTGAGCTTGGTGTCAAGTATATATTTTAACAATATACAAAACAACAGGCCACTGGTATGACTTTTTAAGTGGAAAACAAAACAAAAATAGTAACAAAAATTTGCAAATGCGATTGAAAAAAAAGCGAATGGTTAGCAATACCCTAGTTGATCATTTACTGAAAACTGAAAATGACCTCTTCCCTGAGGCTGGTGCTCTTCAGTCCCATGCCACACCATCCATACTGGGACACACACAACACTTTCTTGATGTTGAAAAAATACTTTATACTAGTAAGTCTCAGAAACATTCTACATAATCAATTAGGGCTTTAGAAAGTCAAGGGGAAACCAGGTTGTTCAGAAAAAAAAGTTTCTTGAAGGAAGACCATGTAATGTACACCGTACCCGGCAGTAAGGAAACACCCCTCACCATGCTGCACAAGTGGGCACAGGAGCTGGGGGACTGCAGGCCCGGGAAGGTGATTATGGAGCTTCCTCAGCAAGTCTGCAGGCAGTATGGCCAGTCAGCAGATCCTAGCAATAACCTCAGATATTCAATTATGAGAACTTGGGCTAGACTAGACAGAAGGAATGAGATTAGGAGATTTCCTGAGGAAAAATTAAGAAAACTTGGTAGTGGAGTGATTACAAAGTGAGAGGAAGTTCCTGAGCCTGGAAATGCTAATGAGAAAAATCACAACATCATCATCCACTTTAGTGTGAGTTGCTAAGTGTGTAAATGCAGTTCCTTCCTTTCCTCTGGCACTGCCAAGCACCATTACTCACCTGGATCACTGCATTACTGTCACATAACTGACCTTGCCACCACCTGTCCTTGATAACCTGTCCCCAATCTCATGGCCCCAACAGTCATATTCTTTTACTTGAAATTCTCCAAATGCTCTTTAAGGTCCTTAGCGCAGATAGAATACAAATAGTTTAAACTACTACTGTCAGTGATCTGTTCGCTGCCTACATCAGGGGTGTCAAACTCATTTTCACTGGGGGCCACATCAGCCTTGCAGTTGCCTTCAAAGGGCTGAATGTAATTTTAGGACTTGTACAAATGTAACTACTCCTTAACTGTTAAGCAAGAGCTCAGCGCTGTCGCTGGGTAGAAACAAGGCACCGGGCCAGATAAAACAAGGTAGAGGGCCAGATTCGGCTCTAGAGCCTTGTGTTTGCCACCTGTGGCCTATATCTTAAATCCCATTCCTCACTATGCCTTCACCTGCTCTATGCACATCAACCAAACAGAACTACAGCGGTCCAGAGATGACCCCATTCCATATGTCCCCTGTGCTCCCCATGCTCCCCATGCTCCCCGTGCACCCTGCTGAGGATCTCTCATCTCAGCCAATACCACTCGCTGGAAGCCTTCCCCCCTTACCTGCCTCTCCACTTCATTCCAGGGGCTGAGTAGGTACAGAGCTCTTTGGTGCCATGGTAACATGTGCACCACAATGGCCCTTAACTAAACCACTTCTCAGTGTCCCTTTACCCACTGGACTGAACCACCCCAGCCTAAATATCAGACTGTAGGCACCACACTCATTTAAACACACTTAAATAGTTTAAAGTGGTTTTAATGTAATGGGTTTTCCCATTTGGAAGTTTAATATTCTAGAAAAATCACAGGACTGAGAATTAGAAGGTGTGCATTCTACAATTCAGTTCCTAAGTAAGACCTTGGTCAACTATTTAAATACTTTTTTTCTTATCAAGAAAATGGTTAAAATGAGAAGTCTTTAATTCAAACACTTCACATGTGACTTTTCTTTGTCCTTTTCGGCTTCAGCAAAAAGAATGTAATCTACATACTACATTCAGAAACTTCCTGAAATCAATCAAAGCTCCTTTTCTTAAACTGCAGGTGATATTGAAGTATACAAATTGGCATAAAAAGATAAAATAGGTTACTCTTATTTCTAGCATTTCAGAAAAAATGTTTTTATAGATTAATATTCAATTATCCATTAGAACAGCAACCAAATAGCAAATCTTTTACAAAGTTCTTTGACTTTAATTCCCATGTCCTGAGTTTTTTCACATATTTGCTGTAATCAAAGGGTTCTGCTTAAGATAAAATTAGACTTAGCTCACATTATTTTTGCTCAAAATGTAGTGATGAAAGGTGGCTAGAAGTGTGCAGAATGCCAAGTAGAAAATCTGAGATAAAAATGCAATAGGTATTTTGTAGCTAATAAGAAAACAATAATTCCCCTGGAATAAATTTATGTTGGTAAATCAGCTCTCATATTAGCTGACATACTAAGATAAATTTAGTTTCTTGAAATCTCATACTGTTAACCTAAGTTATTTATATTGTAGAGCAATGCTTTTTTCTTAAGACTTAAAAAATACCATAACAAAGTAGGTAAGCTACTCAAAAGCATTTTGTCATTATGTTTTCAAGTCCTACAGGTTTTTACATTTAAAATTCTAAACTACATGCATCTTAAAATTAATATGCACAATTAAAAGGATAGCATTTGGTTTTGTTGTGTTTCTCCTCCCTGACCCCCCAAAAAGCTGTTACTAAATTGATAGTAAGGCTTACAATTTGGCAACTTTTAATTGAGGAAAAAATGGAACTATGTATTTTTCAAAAAGAAAACAAAGAAATGTTACTGTATGCATTTTCTCAATAGCAACAGAAACTGATTGATTACAGAGGGAAGGGGGGAGGTTGTAGAAGCCACTTGCTGAGAGCCAGGCAGTGCATGTAATTTGCATACAAGAGGGAGCAGATTGTAGATGCCCCGACCTGTCAAACACAGGTAGGACCTTGGAGATAATGGGTCCCAGAGTACAGAGCTCCATCTTGATTCAGACAGACACACAACATGGAGAGGCCAGATGGATTAAATGAGAGACAAAAACGCTGGCTTCTGCTGTCTCCATGGGAAGAACATAAGTGTTACCAAAGATGACAGCCATCAGATACCACATGGGCCAGTCTCTGGCCCCCAGTGTGTGCCAGTGTCAGGATTTCAACACGGATGAGAAGAGGCAAGCCCGCTTAGAGCCAAGAAATGGAGCCACTGGGGAGGGGCTCAACCCCAAGTGACAAGAGTGATCAAGGTGCTGGTGCCAAAGATGAGATGGGCTCAGTGAGGGGAGAAAACAGCGAAGTCTGTCCATACCCCCAGCCTGGGCTCCCTCTTTATGCAGCTTTTCAGCAACGGCCCTCTCCATCCCAGTGTTTTTAAGGAGCACTAACTGCATCCTTACAGAATGTGCTGGATGATGAAAAAAAAATGGTCAGCTAGACAGTTGGTCCCCTTTTCAAAGCCACGTTCAGTAGTGACCCGGCATTTTCATTTCAGCAGGCAGCTACAGCTGAGGCATACCACAGACAAGAAAGCCCCCCTTTCCCAGGCCCAGGAGCAGACAATGGCAGGACACACAGAGAGGGCTGGTGCTGGAAGGTGAGGAGGCAGAAGCATGACCAGCAATGAGAATGCAGACTCTGGGAAGGGGCAGTGACAGCAAGTGTGCCTTGAGGATCCATGAGCCAGACTCTGAAAAGGACAGTGTTGAGATAACTAAAGGAAGAGCTGGCTGGGCGGACTGCTTTCTCATGACTGGAGCCAGAAAACACCTTTTTGCTTCTAGTCATATGCAAAGGTGACATTCTACTGACCACCAGAGTAACACAAGCCTTGACAGATTATACAGATATATTTTATACATAGTATATAAGTGACAGATAATATATATAATATATGTATACATTTTTTAGAAAAACAAAAAGTTTGCTGATGGAGTGAGGTCTAGGACACGTAGGTGCAGTGTGGGATATGAAAAGGACAGTGGGGTCACAACTACCCCACTTGCTGCAACTGTCTCTCCCTCTCTCTCAGGCACACAGTAGAGCTAGTTGTGAGGAAACTCACTTATTGATACGACACATAGTCACTGAATCCTATGATTCGCCAAGTCCTGTGCTGGTTCTGCAGGAGTGATGCAGACAAGATGTGTTTTCCTCTGTGGACCTTACAGAGGTGAGAGAGGAAGCAGGCAGGACTTAGGGAGGTAACTGCAAGGTCACAGAGAATCATGGAATATGCAAACTAGAAGGGACCTCAGAAACCATCAAAACCAGAGCTTTTCAAACTTTTTAGGAGTAACAGCAAACTACCTTTTATTAAAATTAAAATTTGAAAAGAACCACAATGTATTTAAAGTGATTAAAAGCCCCACAACTGCCAGGCCCAGAAGCGGTGACATCAGGGGCAGGGTGGCCAGGAGTCTTGGCAGGGTCCCACCTGCTCACCCTCTTACTTGCTTCCCACTCCCTCAGCCACTGAGCACCCCTCCCGACCAGACGCCACTGTACACGATGTGAAAATCACTGACCCAGTTGTCCAAATCTTTACTCTTACGAATGAGAAAATTAAAGCTCAAGGATTTTAAGTGGTCTGACCAAAATCCCAAAGTGGTTATAAAAATGTGGACTAGGATGCAAGTCATCTAAACTCCAGGTCAGTGTTTGCTGCACTCTATTAATTAAATTTCAACAATTCAAACTGCAAATATTTGAAATGTATGACAGTTGCCTTTCACTTGTCACCGAAAGTTCAGCAAACTGGTCTGAAAAATAAATAAAATCAGGACTTTGGAAAACTCAGTACTTTGTACTTGTAAGTGCTCATGTCACGAGGGTCACTGCCAGCTCCTGTCCAGAATTTTACTGACAGCTTACAAACTGTGATTAGTCTATCTACTTGCTTGTTTGTTTTGTCTTGATGATAGCTGGATGAATAAGTTTTAATGTAATATTCTTAAACCTGTTATTTCCAATCCAAAAAGGAAACTAAGCTCACCGAGGGACAAAGTCAGATGTCCACATTGGTGGGAAGTTCTGGAGGCTGTCCCTATAAAATTAAGAACACACCCCATGTCAATAAGGATTCCGTCCCCTGTTGCATTGGAAATGAGTAACATAATTGGAAAAAAACTGCATTTTATAAGGGGATTTAAATAATATTTTAACAAAAACAGGTTCAAAGGCATCATAAATTGCAGATGCTTAAAAAATAAATAGCAATGGGCCGAGTTCATCTCTTACTAAATATTTACCCAGGACAGACCCAGGCAACACCTACAAGTAACAGGGTTCCTCTCCGGAAGGGCTGCACAAGTCATATCTGCGAGGATGGCAAGGGACCCTGGGCACAGCAGGAGACAATGCAAGAAGGTTGAAGATATGACTCAGGATCTTGGAGACCAGGCTTGGCAGCAAAAGTAGGAAATATGTTCTTCATCTGGCAAGAATGGGCTGCATGTATTTGAAATCCCTGGCTGGGTGAAGTGAAAAAACCGTCCAGATTTAGACAGAGAACTGGGAGGGGAGGAGGGGCGGCAATCTTCCCTCCGAGTGCCGCTGTGCCTGTTACACTGTGGCAGCCATGTCTGTCTTCCCGAACACACACGCAACAGGCAACATTATAGAATTTTCCTTAAAATCTCCTCAGAATGTGACTTTTATTTAAAACTCTTCTTCCTCACCACAATTTTCCTTACACATGAGAGAAATGGTCCACTCAAAAGTTAAATTGTAAGTAATTTACAATCCACTTCAATTACCTCTGGTCTCCACTTTAACTTCTAGCTGTCAGTGACTTTTCTTTCAATGGTTAGATAGAGTCACATTTGAAATTAAAAAACTAAAATGTTAACTAGTACTTATGAACAATATTAGCTAATCAATAGTTTTTACTATAACCACTCCTAAGCCCTCTCTCTTCTAAGTAAATAGACTAGTACAGTTTTTTCCTTATTTTTAAATTAAATGGTTATATTTATACTATAAATGTTTAATAGATAACTCTCCAAAGTATAAATTTGTACATATTTATAAATGCTAATTTTTTCTCAATATACTATGGAAAATGTATAGCTCATTCATATTAACCTTTGACTTTTAATTATCTTGGCTTAATATATTTTGAAATCTGGAAATATATGCACACAAATGCATCTTGCTAGCTCAATTCAAGGAAAGCAAGAGTAATTTATAAAATCAAAACAAAAATATGTTTTCAAAATCACAGATTATTACACGTAGCAATGGGAGATATCATATTAACTATATAGCAGTGGTTTTCAAACATTTTGGTCTCAGAATACCTTTATGCTCCTAAAAATTATTAAGAACTCAAAATAAAAATATTATGTGGATTATATCTATCAATATAATTAATTAAACTGAGTTAAAACTGATGTTTAAAAATATTAATTACTTTATAAAAATAAATTTCATGTTAACAGAAATTATATTTTGACAATAATAATTGTGTGTTTCCAAAAATAATTAGTGAAAACAATGGCACTGTTTTATATTTTAGCAAATGTCTTTAAAACTTAGCTAAAAAGGTAGATTCTCCTATCTGCTCTGCATTCAATCTATCGCAGTATCACATGATGCTGCCTTTAGAAAACTCCAGAGTATATTTGTAAGAGAATGAGAATCAAAAGGTAAATAATGTACTATTATTATAAAAGTAGTTTAAAGGGTACTGGGAAGTCCCAGGGTTCCCTGAAGTACACTTTAAAACTGATGCTTTATACACCTGTTTGTAACTGCTTTTCTTTCCCACATTATAAACATACATGTCTCCATGCCTTCATCGTCATCGTCTGCTGTGGGTCTATCGTAAGACTTGTCGATGGCAGCTCGGAAGCTCTCATTGCAGCCCCTTCCTCTGATTATTCGCGGCCGTGGGCGATGGAAAGGGATATCTCCGTTCAAAGTCACCTCAGCAACTGCTGTCTGCAGACTTTCTAAGGAGCTTGATTTCTTCAGACCCAGGGAAGGTCCCACATCTCTGCTGGGGGAACCTTGGAGGTTTACAAAAACAAAATATTTGTTAAAATTAGTGGTGAAATTTATATTATTGAACATTTAAAAATGATGGAAAAAAGCAGGACCATAAATAGATGAAAAGGTACAAAAGTAAAGTAACAGTAACTAGTTTCTATTTTTCCCAAATATATTTAAATTTTGTCTATTTTCTTTATTTTCATGAGGAAAAACTTTAAGCTTTGAGTTATAAGTTTCCATTTCTAGCCCAAAAAAGTCTTTGTCAAATCATTTGCTCCAAGTTACGTAAATAATCTAAAAGAAACAGAATAACATAGAAACTCACTCGCAGAGCAGAAATAATAATAAGGGTAAGGTAAGCAATCAAGAGTAAGGTTTTGACAGTTCAAAATTACTTTTAACAGAAGTTAAACTTTCATATCCATAAGCATTATCAAGTCTCTTCCTCATTACAGTGTGGGCTCACAAAGTAAAGAGAACGCAAAAGACTGAGTGTCATCAGTACCATTAGGGCACCCTGACACCAGGCAGAAACCTAATTCTGGGCAATATTAACATTCTGTAGAAAGAGCGGTAGAAGATTTGAACAGAAACAAATTACTATTATCAGGGCTCTCTCTAAAGAGTCATAAAGAAAGAGAGACTAAAGATCTGACTTACACTTCCAGGCCTGGGAATAATATCTGCTTGAGAAACAAATAATAAATAGAAGGAAGTAGACTTAATCATTACCAAAAAAATTTCAATCAGATGGCAGGGAAGAATTTAGGGAATTAAAAATTTGGCTCCATTTCTTGAGGATCCGGGGCAGAAAGGCCTGAGATAATACCAATAGCACACCAGGTTTTAGACAGCAATCAAAACAGATTACTTTGCCTAGGTGACACAGTGTCATCCATCACTGCCTGACCTGGGGCTCAAAACCAGACAAATTTAGCCTCTACCACTACCTGGGCAATCTAAGTTATAGAACTAGTTCTTCATGTATACTGTTAAAAAGACACGTGCAAAATATGTCAGGGTAGGAGAGACTAGACAACTTGTCTGTGCATGAGATGGTCAGTCCATACACGGGTCAATAATTACGGAGGGGCCATGTGTGCTATTACCTACAGACACATGGTTATGGCACAGCTCAGAGTATGAACCAAAATAAAAATAAACGGAGTCAAAACAATTACCTTTTAAGATTCATTCAGATTACATCTTTCACCTAATGTTCACAATGAGGTAGCAGTTTTAAGTTAGAAGGAATATGTTAAAAATGTAATATGGGCAGAAAGACAGATGAGTCCAATGAAGAAATAATACCCCATAAGTTATTGTGCAGGGCAGAAAGAGATGACTCATTTAACTTTCTCAATGCAGGTTTGTATATATATAGATTATGTTATGATAAAAAATGCACACAAACCATTTCTTTCCAGGACCAATATTACTTTTTCTCTTGATAGCAATATTAACCTTTAAAAGTTCATGTTCTGAATACCCATAAAAGTCATGTCACAGGAAGGAAAATAGATTTCGTTCCAAATAACTGAACAAAAAATAAGAAATCAAGAAACCAAAGAGAGTGGGAAAAAGATCATTTCTGGGCAGGGATATCTCCCTTTACATGTCCTAGAATTAGCATTGGGAAGATCTGTTTCTGAATGAATCATACCATCAATATTGATAAGTTACCAGCTGCATTTAGGTTCTTTAACCATTTACAAGGCAAATATTTGGTAACTTCCTGGATTCATAAAGGACATTTTTATTAGTATGTATGCTGGGGTGGGCAAAAGTAGTTTTTTTTTTTTAAGATTTTATTTATTTATTTTTAGAGAGGGGAAGGGACAGAGAAGGAGAGAGAGAGAAACATCAATGTGTGGTAGCCTCTCATGTGGTCCCCACTGGGGACCTGGCCTGAAACCCAGGCATGTGCCCTGACTAGAGGCAAAAGTAGTTTTACAGCTGTCATGCAGGTTATGATTATTACAATAGCTTTATTAACAACAATGAATTCTGTTTCATGTATTCACAACTGTAAACCTATTTTTGCATACCCCTGTATATGTATAGTACATGTATATTTATTCTGGCTGTCTATTTATCTTATCTATCTGCAATAAATATTTCATGCTTCTAGTAAAGATTATCACAAAACATAAGTTATGTATGGTAAGCTTTTGTTTATGAAAAGTTAGCTGAAATTTGACTTTATGTACTTAGAACACTAAAACTTTTAATAATGAATTTCAGAAATGACATGTGTATTTATTAAAATAAATCTATATGTTTACACATATATTTATATGTATATGTAAGTATACATGTGCATATAAATACATGTATTTATTAAAATACATAAAGGCAGGCAAATCTGGGAAGAAAAACAATGAAAGTATGACTAAACAAGCAATAGATATTTTATAAGTGTAATTTACTGTAGAATAACATTTTGGCAAAATGCTGATAATTATGAATGGTGGGTACTCGGTATATGAGAGATCAATGAACTACTGTCTCTACAGTTATATATGGTTGAAAATTTTCATAATAAAATGTTATTAAAAAAAGACAACATCAAAATGGAGGCAACTGTACTTGAGCAGCAATAAAAAAAGAAAAGAAAAAAAAAGACAACATCTACAATTTGTGAATCTATAACAGGGATCAGCAAACCTTGGGCCAAATCTGGAAAATGTTTTTCAAACACAGCCATGCAGATTGTTTACACATATTCTATGGCTGCTTTCCCATTACATCAGGGTTAAGTAATTGCTACAGAGACTGGTTTCCAAAGCCATGCCAATATTTGTCAAAGAAAGTTGAACAAAGGTTTGTTAAGTTATAAGATTCCTGAATGAGGGCTACTAAGATCCCTAACATTAACAACTCAGCATTTCCTAACAAGAAAGACTGAAAATTTGTTTCTCTTGTAACATATGCACAAGAAATTAGTTGTACTTACACAGATACAAAAATTAGTATCTTTTAATTTTGAAGTTATATTTTAAAGATCTTTATGTAAATCTTTTTGGTCATTAGCATACTTTATTTTTTTTTTAATTCAAGGATTAAACTGTTAAAAACCCAATTCTCTTCTTATTCCTGTTCTTTTCTTTCAGAAAGTAAATTTACTCCCAAATATCACAAAAGAGCCCTACTCAGGAATTAAATGAAAACCATAATCATACTATTTTCCCTAGGTATAGTCTTTTATTCCTACTCCTCTTGCTGGAAAAAAAAAAGAAAAAAGAAAAAGAAAGTAGCGGATATGTCTTTTACAAGGACAAAGGCAAATGGAATTCAATTTTCCTTTTGAAAGGCTTATGGCTAGACAGGGAATCTATGCTAAAATGCCCTATGAAACTGACAAAAACCATTGCATTAAAGTATTAAATCATGATAATCTAAATGATTCAAATGAAAATAACTGAAAATTTGCCTTCTATGGAATAATTTTTGCCCCAATTTTTCCAATGTAATTTGGTAGAACAGATAGCACATAGTGCAAAAAAATTTCTCTTTTATTTTGAGGATGTTAAAACACCATAAACATATGATCCAATCAGATTATAAAATCTAATGAACAAATAAACTGACAAAACAGAAACAGAGGCATGGACACATGGAAGAGACTGACAGCTATGAGAGGGAAGGGAGGAGGGAGAACTGGATGAAGGAAGGTGAAGGATTTGCCCAAGAACACACACGCATGACCCACAGACACGGACAACAGCATGGTGACAGCCAGAGGGAGGGGGTGGGGGCTGCCTGGATGTGGGCAAAGCAGGAGGGAATGGGTGCACCTGTCACAATGTCAACAGTAAAAACAAAGTAAAAACAAAAATTTCCCTTTTCACCATGAGTTATTTAAATGTTTTCAGTTAAATATGGATATTATTATATTTTCAGTTAAAATGATAGTTAAAATCTGGATAACATTATTTTTTTAATCACAGTGAGTTGTTCTTTTCTTTCTAGCAGTAGTGACTTGGTTAAATTAAGTGTTTTCCTTACGTAACCTAATAAGCATAGTATATAAATTCATGTTCTTTAAACTCAGCAGTTCACTTTGGTTTTAATGAACATTAACTTGGACAAAAGTTACTTTCTTAAAAGAACTGAACACTAATAACTCCAAAAGCTAGTAACTGATTTATCAAAACTATCAAAAAATATTTTTCTTTAGCACTGTTTCAAAATTTCAGTGAGTTTTATGTTTGATAAGAAAAATAACTATTTAATAAGAGCTGAGGCTACAGTTAATTGCCTTGCACTACCGTTAATTCTATGATGTACTAGATGTAATTTTTATGATCTATCTTTTACTCTGCAGAGTGTGAAACTCCAACCATGTTCACAATAATCTTTACGTGTGTGTGGGATGAACTTTTTTCAAGCGGATGAAACCAATTATTACTATAGGTTAAAAAGGTGAATTGAAGCTAATTAGTGGTAAGTGGAATAACTGCTACATCATACTGCATCTAGAATAATTAAAACATTATTCCAAACTTATAATAATAAGTCATAAATGCTGAACTGTACAAAGCACATTACTTTAACTACACATAAAAACTCCTTTTTTGATTCTTTTCATTAAATAAGAAGCAAAATATGCTATAATGCAAAACCCAGTTCAATATGATTCACTGTTCTGTGGAATCATTTAGGCAGCATTTTAGAAGCCAGCCCTAAATAGTTAATGAAAGGAAACAAACAAACAAAAACAAAACCTTTTGAACAGGTTCACAAAGTTAAGATAAAGAGCCACAGGCATTATATAGTCTAATTTCAATGTCAGGTAACTATGAGTTCATTCTTGCATTAGAAAAAGAAACAGGTTTTCTGAATGACTAATGACAGCAATTACTGGGCATTGTCCTCTAGCGAAAAATATTGGCAATTGTGCTATTATTACCCTTCAAATCAAAGTCGCCACTTTGAGAATCTGCTTTGGGTGTTAACCTAGGAATCAAAGAAATAACTTAAAAACAAGAGTCTACCCAAGAGATCATGTTTTCAGGGTTTTGATTTTTCTTAGATTGTGACAAAACATTCCTGTACAAATAAATTAAGAAAATCTAGATTGTTTAAGCATTTTTGAATCACTGAATTATATTTCCATTTAGATCTACTACACTGATAAATGTCTTCTAACAGAAAATTTTCTCTCTTTGTACAATTTGATTTCCTACAATAAAAACATCCATGCAAGACTAGAATATTTATGTGTACATGCAATATGATTGGCAGCTCTGTAATTATGATAAGCTCCTTGGACCACAGTTTCTATGGCAACAGTCTAACGGTCCATCCTTACCTGCTTTCTGGTCATCCACTGTATTGAGTTTAGTCTCGTCAGCTACTGTTGAAAGGTAAATGTATAGTGGTTAGCCCAGTTAGTCCCACAGCCCAACATGCTTCAACAATTCCCAGATCTTTTCGGTTATGTGATAATTCTCTGGTAATATTTCATGCAAATATTATGAAACCTCAAGCAAATATTTATAATCAAAAGGAGAAGGTAAGCAGTGTCTCCATGCAATATGCCAGTCGTTTCATTTCACAGACATGTATGTTATTTATATGTTAGCATATCATAATTAGCCAAGGCAATGCATCACCAAATTTTTCTTTTTTTGCACACGTGATAAATTAATATTTTTAGTCTTGAAGTACAAACCAGGGAATAGCATAAATAGGTTATAGTTGATTAACAAAGGCTTTAAAAATCATTCAGCTGATAGATATGATTAATTATTTTGCTTTTTTTGTCTGTTTGTTCTTTTGATGGATTTGGATTCAAAAAGAGACACAACCTGATTGGTGTTTGATTAAATAACTATGATTATTCTCCTGCTCTCATTTGCTTCAAATGCTTTCTACAACAAATATCCTCTCAAATTATTTCTTCAATTAAATGCCTTAATTATCAACACATAAGAGTTTCTATTAAATAAATCTTTAAGAATAGCAATAAAAGAAAAATATAAAGTAACCAAATTCTAGACATGGATTGAGATAATGATTTTTCTCCAAATTTTTTTCTTTTAGTTCAAAATGCCACAACCAAACAAATACTATATCAATGAAATTGGTTTTAAACAGTGTTAAAAAATTTCATTGTTCAAATAAAGATGCATGAATATAACATGATATACATGTTTGTTTTTCTCATCATAAAACATATATATTAACATATCGTACATTTATAAACATGCCACTTATAAGAAATATGGTTATCTCAAACTCAGAGAAAAAAATCTTTGCCAAATTAGCACATTTCACACTTATTTTCTCTACTGCTCAAAGTACAGAGACGTGTGTTCAGGACCATCAATTTTAATCTGAAAGCATCTATTCAGATAAAGATTCATGGAGATTGTACTCACTACCTAAATCCATGCTTTTTGATTTTCGTGTTTTAACGAAATCCAATTGACTGGCATCTGAAAATTGCTTTGTGCGTTTTTCTGACATACTCTGGCGTCCAAATCCTTCTCGTTGAAAAGCAAGAACTGGATCAACATCTGGACTCAAAGAGCTGGTATGGGAGAAAAAGATAAACATAAAAATAGTTACTAAAAATAGCAGACATCCAATTTAGGGAAGTTCATATAACTGTATGTATGAATGTGTGTATATGTACATTCCTCAGAAATATTTAAACTAAATAACAGAAATATAATTCATTAAAAAAAACTGTGGCTGTACAGGAAGTGATTGAAAATACAACATTAATTTACACTTAGTAATTCTTTCTGCATATGAGTTCTCTCCTCTTGTTTCTCTCTCATAGTATCCTCATTCTGTTTAACAACACAGCATTATTTCCAAATGATTATCAATAATTAGCCTTATATCTTTCAGACACTGGAATGATTGGAAGTTTGAGGAAACCTCTTATATGTTGATATAAATATTGTCAGCAAACAAGTGACTATAATAAATTGAAAATGAAGAGAAATTTTAGAAAGGATATATTCTGATCTTATATATCCTTTATCCTGTATTTCAGAAAAAAAAACATACACCTTTATGGCACGGAGTTTTATGAGGATGTAGTTTTCTCTGTAAAACTTAGCTGAGAAGATCCACTCAACAAATCTGCATTAGAACCTATTCTGATTAAAGCAGCATGCTGGGTCAAAGTCAAAATGATAAGAAAAGACCTCTGATCTCTACGAGTTCCTAAGAAAAATATCAAAGCAGAAGTCTGTAACAGAAGCTGTGGGTACACAGATGGAAGAGTAACAGTGTTTGAGGAAGTCAGGGAAAGCATGGCTCAGACCAGACAGCCTGCGATGTGGGCATACCAACACAGTGACTGCAGCAGGGACGATGGTGCACATGGCACATCATTGGTAAAGGACATGGTCTGAAGTGTTTTCCCAATGGAAGCAGCCAAGGATGACGCAAAATGACTCCTATTTGTATAAACCTATAAACACTTTGAAATGCTTATCAGGTGTTCTGTGCACAGCACATACAATGAAAATCATTTTTTTTTCCAGTGGGCGCATTGAGAAATAAATAGCTCTCCAGTATCAGCACTGTGCCACCGTACCTGTCTGGCCTCGTAGGAGAATGTCTGGTATTGGAACTACCTACTAGAGGGAACACTTCCACTCTGTCAGCTGGGTCTACGGCAGGCTTCCTTACACTCTGATGGAAGCAAGCTTCTCAAAACCTTTAGGAAAATTACCCTCCATATTGGTTGGGTAAAGGACAGGGACCTACTTTGGATATGTATCAGAAACTTAGCAGCAATTTACTGAGCATGAAGTAACTGGCTGTTACAGAGTAGCTAAACCAAAAATGGTGAGAAGACATCAAGGAAAATGCTTTGATGTCAGGTTAAGTGACCTGCAATGGATTAAGCCCTCATGTCTTACAACCCTCAATAAAAAGAATACTAGTTGCTTCATCCATCTTACAAGGCTGGTGAGAGACTTCAATGACACAGGTGAAAGCCCTTTCTAAATTGCAAACCACTACACAAAATAACTTATTACCCAACAAAGACTTTCTTCCTCAAATTATCAAAGTAATACAAATTAAGATAATGAAAACAGAGTCCCTAAACACCACACAAAGGAAATGTATAATCCTTTTCAATCTTTGCCACCAAACACAGAGCAGGGCCCCAAGAATGAGGCAAGGTAAGTAAGTGCCTCGGGCTCAGAATGTTACGAAGCATTCACTCTCAGGATCCTGCAAGTTCTGGGCTGGCACCTGAGGTGAGTGGCTACTCAAATTTTGAACCTGGAACCTCCCTGCCTCACCTTAGTCCTGGCCTGGCCACTGAGAGAAGACACATCCACACAGACTAGGAGTTTAACTCAAGGCAAAGACAATTTTTTTTTGGTAAAACAGAATCAGTCTTATGTTCTAATACAGTTATTTTGTTTGCACTCTACACTAAATATTTTCATTTTTAACTTATCAAATTCTTCTGATAAAACTTTGAATAAATTTGATGTTCCAGAAAGAAGCAAGGTCATATTTATCTTAAAGCCGTAAGTGTGCATTCACATCCTATGATGCTTATACACAATTAATACTTGAACAACATGGGGGTTAAGGGAGCCAAACCCCCACACAGTAAAAATCCACATGTAACTTCTGACTTCCTCAAAACTTAAGCTGCCCTTAGGTACCCATGGTGCTTTGGTTCAAGTCCAAAAATCCATGCATGCTCAAGTCCTCTATATAAAGTGGTGTGCATCAGTGCACACAGTCAGCCCTCCGTATCTACGGACCCTTGACCACAGATAGAAAATGGTACAGGTATTTCTTGAGAAAAATCTACACATAAGTGGTCTCATGATGTTCAAGGGTCAACTGTACTATGTAAGTGTGTATAGCAATAGTGTACATTACATAGAATTACATATTGTTTATACATATTTCCTGAATATATATATGTTTGTATATTATGCTTATATGGTAGTATTCACATACTACTATGCTTATAATTTCCAGAGCATATACACCCCAATTCAAATACACAGTCGTAGAAGTGAAAAACTAAAACCCATATGATGAGAACTATGATTTGATTTGTACTAGAAAACTTTGAATAATATATTTTCAATAAAATTAATTTTTCTATATATCAAAAGTTAATCTGTTCAACCATTATGCATATGTTTATCAACCTTTTTTTGTATCACGTAAAATGTTTAAAACCTGAACTCCAGTAAGGCATAAAATTGGTGAACAGGATGAATTCGAAATACAATTTTAGTAGAAATTATAGGTAAAATAATTTTCAAAGAAATACAAACTGTTGTTGCTGATGTTACCTGAAGACCACATAGTGCCATATTTTTATAAACTAATTTTATATTCTTTAAATTTATCTTTTCACTAAAATTAGAATCTGCTGTTTTGCTTCCCCCCCTAAAACATTGTTAATATTCCCTAAATCAATTAATGGGTTATAAAAAAGTATATTCTGCTAGTTAACAAATTAAAATTTTAGCCATTTGCTATATTTAGCCTTCCAGTACAGTGAACTGTAAACATACATAATTTAAGTGTCAAATGAGTTTGTGAGTTAGTAGGAGTTTTAAAATAACTAAATATTTTTAAAACCATGACATATTAATTCATCCCTATCAATACACCCATTAAACTAATTCAGACACAATAAACAGCAACCTAAAATACTTAATAAGTTAGACTGCAGGACTGACAGCTGATTCTTTAAAGAATGTAACCAAATCCAGACACCTAATGTTATTAAAATTCCAGTTATTAATCCTGTTTTATTGCCCTTTTGTTTCCATAACATTTTCACCCAGGATTAGGGTGACATTGTCAGGCTGAAAAAACTTACATGTCCTGCTGTGATTCAGAATAGCCGCCATTCTTGTTTCGATAACCCTTTATTCATATTGCTTTCCTTGCCTCACATTCCCGATAGCACAGTCACACACGTCCACACCAGTTCATAAATCCCCTTAGGGAAGTTAATGCCACAACCATCCCTGCTAGTTATTTATTTATTCTCACCAATACACCCCTTCACCAGCCCCCAACAGACCTATTCCTCTGGCCAGCTGCATAATTTCTCATCATGATGGAGATTCAAAGGCTTTTGTCTCTAAGATGAATGCTGCATATATCTAACCCGTACTTTCTCTGTTGTTGCTTTCCTTTCAAAAAGAGACAAAATCTGCAGCAGAAAACGTACAAGCATCTACAGAGTTCAGACGGCAGTTTACTTTACACTGGAGCTTCCCCTCTAGGTTGAACCAAAACCCACATTCACAGATGAGCTATTACCATGCAGGCTTGAGTTGAGCTTTATTTTTAAATCCTGTGTTTTCAATAAGAGAATTACAGAGAGGGGAAGGCAGGGAGGAGAGGCATGGGAAGGGGCAGGGATGGGAGTGGAAGAGAAAAGAAAATAGATAGGGAATTTCAAGGGTGCAAGTGAAACAGGTGAGACTGTTTGAAGAGAAGACCTGCAGAACACACTGATGCCTGGGCTGTATTTCTGTGCTCATGGGGGAGTCGGGGAAGAGGACTGTGGGGGTGGTTTACTTTGTTAAGATCATCACTAAAATGTTAACACAAATAAATGCCGGTCCCCTGGACTCCTCCAATCTAATTTTTAATGTTGATATAAGACTGGGGAAGAGTAGGAAACAGAAATGGATAAGGGGTGAAGGAACAACACTGTAACATTTAAATATTAACATTGCTGATGTTTTCATAAAAGACCCCAAAGAAAGGGCAGTAAGAAAATTCTGGTATAATGTTTCACATGGTTTGTGTTAATTATCACTACAACCTTGCAAGGTCATTGCTAGGGATGTCTTTCCTATTGCTTATTGACGTATATAATTACTAGGCATGTAAATTAAAGTGCACATCCACATTCATGGGTGACAAACTGGCTCAGTAATATCAAAACCTTACTTCAATTTTGAAAGATACAGGAGTAAAAAACAGCACCACACTGTCCCCAAAGTCACAATGCTAGGAGGAAGTACAAAGCATTTTAAATAGTATAGTATACCACCCCCAAAAAAAAGAAAACAAAAAAATACTCTCTATTCCCAGGACATATCAACTACTAATTTGGCCAAAGTCATCTAATTGTGAAAAACGTCAAGTCACCTTAACAATTTGCTTAGAATTTATTAACTTAATAGAAAAACAATTCATCGAATTGACACTGATCAAAAGTAATTAATAGTGAATTAAAAAATGAGTAGGGTTTTCTGGTTAGTGGCAGTTTTGTTGTTATTTTGGCTAAATTATTAACTATAGCCCTGGAAAGGCTAAAGCCTTTGGGTAAGTTTACGGGCTTGGAACGAATCCTTTATTAAAAGAGTGATAATTAAGAGCATTAAAACCATGCAAACAGAACACTGCTGTAACAAAAAAACTGATTAACTGTGCTCAGTGACAGACCATCCCGGGTGTCCAACCTGCCGCCTGAAGGCCGCATGCACTCGGAATGGTTATGAACATGGGCACAAGCAAAATTGTAAATTTACTTAAAATGTTACGATAATTTTTTTGTGACTAAGTGTCTCAATGTATTTAATGTGTGGTCCAAGACAACTCTTCTTCCAGTGTGGTCCAGAGACGTCAAAAGGTTGGACACCCCAAAAGATAAAGTGTCTATGCTGGGTTGGCCAAAAAGTCCGTATGGTTTTTCCATAAAATAAAATAAAAGACACACTTTTTTCATTTTCACCAATAATTTTATTGATTTGGTATTTTAGCATGTTGGCTATCTCCCATGTGGTACAACATGGATTATTTTCAATTAATGTCTCAATTTGATCATTATCAACTTCAACTGCTCTACCTGATCATGGAGCATCATCCAGTGAGGAATCTCCAGCACGAAACTTCACAATGCACTTTTGACACACGTGATCAGTCACAGTGCCTACACCATACACTGCACAAATCTCTTTTTGCATTTCAGTTGCATTTTTACCTTTTTTGAAATAATAAAGCATAATGTACCAAAATGTTGCATATTTTCTATCTTCAATATTAAAATGGATACATAAAAATTCACCAATTTTGATAAGTTTTTTTAAAATACACACTGGTATGACAGCTGTCACAACGCAATCTAACAAAATTGTTTTGAATGAAGTTAAAGACAACTAAGTGCTACTACAGCCACCTTATGGAAAAAACAAACAAACTTTTTGCCAACCCAGTAACTGACTAATGTCTTCCAACCTTAGAGCGTGATCTTACCAGTCTGCTGAATCACTGATGGCAGCCTTAGGCCAGGGGCCAGGGTCTGTTGTCACAAATCCCACATCATCATGCGAGCTAGAAGAGGACTGGTCAGAGAGATGTGGAGGAAGCACTGGCAACCTGTCATCTTCTATGATGACAGTGTCATCTTGGGGCATATTCACTGTGGGGGACAGCTGGTATTTACCTGTCCAGTAAAAAAAAAGAGAGAGAGAAAGAAATTCTAGACTTGCTCGAAGAGTTAATATTAATACATTGCTACCTCAGAAAAGAATAAATTCCCAAACATCTGTTCAACCTGGTAGAACAAAACAGAATTAAGAAATGTATTTTTCTCAAATGAATGTCAAATGGAGACCTCAAGTCTATTCCTTTTGCTGCCACCAGAGCCATGTAGCTCTAGAAGGAATATTAAATTCCTCTGATTTTAAGTTTCCTAAAGCCAAAGATGATCTTCAGAATGTCTTCTAATGTGAAAATGCTACATAGTTTCTAAGTTATGAAAATAATTTGAAATTTTTTACCAGGAAATTTAGAGGGAAGCCCTGCAGACTTAGATCAACCACGCACCCATTCATTCCTGTAGCAAGGATAAAAGAAAGACTTAATCTCTGGCCCTACATATCTCATACTCTAGAGAAAGAGACATACATATAAAAGGTTATAACGCATTGGTGCTGTGAGAGACATTCATTCTCAAGTGCTGGTTATGCCTGGATAGCTAGAGACAGAGGATGCTTGGAATCTTAACAAAAGTTGACATCGGAGTTGGGTTTGGATAATGAGTAGGGTCTTTTCTCCTAGAGAAATGATGACATTAATTCTAGACATTATCAGCATTGTCATAAATGCAAGATGGAGAAAAGCCCACAGTACATTCATGTGGCACATTAACAATGAGTACAGGCAGAATCAGAACCTTGGGGGTAGCATTGGGAAGATGGTGGCAGAGTAACTGGAAGCTGAGCCCACTTGCTTATGCCACCAGCATGGATTTTCAGCTCATATTCCAACAAGTGACCTGAACAATTGATGGGACCTTAGCAAAATGAATTTCTGAAGCAAAGAGTACAGACTATGCTTTGCACCATCCACACTTATACAACAGCATACAAGATGTGCTAGATGGTATGACTCTCAGTCAGCCAGCCAGAGGAAGAACCCATGAAAGAACAAACCAACAACTAAAACCAAATTACAAAACCAGAGGCCACATAAACAATATAAAGAGCATCCCAAGAGCATCCAGCTCAGGAGATCAAGGAGACTGCACCACTAAATCCCACAGGTCTCCTAAAACAGAAGGTCGCACCAGGAAGACAGGGAGTCAAAGCAGATCAATCTGACATGCAGAAACAAACAAAAAGAGTCCTCTCAAATGGGGACACAACCCAGAATCGAAAGGAAATGAGGAATCCTCAGAAACAGTGCTAAAGAAATTGAGGAAGCAATTTATCAGACATAGAGTTCAAAATAGTGAATATAAGGATGCTCAAGGAGCTCAGTGAGAACTACAAGGAACACTATGGGAGCTACAAGGAATGTAGTAGGAACAACATCAGCATGAATAAGGAGATAGAAATTATACAAAGAGCCAGGAGGAAATGAAGAATACAGTATCTGAAATGAAAATTCTAGTAGAAGGAATTAAAAGCAGGCTAGATGAAGCAGAGGATTGAATCAGCGAGTTAAGAGACAAGAAAGAAAAAAAAAAAACCAGAGAGGGCAATGAAATGAAAAAAGACTCAAAAAGAAGGGAGATACTTTAAGGGGTATGGAGGACAACATGAAACATAATAATATTCACATCACAGGGAAATGAGAAGGAGCAAAAAAGGAGCAAGGGATAGAAGACCCGTTTGAAAAAGTAATGACAGAAAACTTCCCTAACTTAGGGAAAAAATCACACAAGTCCAGGAAGCACAGAAGGTCCCAATCAAGAGGAACCCGAAGAGGCCCTCTCCAAGACCCATCATAATAAAAATGGCAAAATTTAGAGACAAACAGAGAAGCTTAAAGGCAGCAAGGGAGAAAGAGCTAGTAATATACATAGAGTTTCGATAAGACTATCAGGTCATTTCTCAACAGAAACACTACAAGCCAGCAGGGCATTGCACAAAACATTCCAAATAGTGAAAAACAAAGACCTGCAACCAAGACTACTCTACCCAGCAAGGCTCTCATTTAAAATGGAAGAAGAAATAATGAACTTCCCAGACAAAAAAAAAATGTAAAAGAGTACATCTCCAGGAAACCAGCATAAGACATGCTAAAAGGACTCCTTTAAGAACATGAAGAAAAAGAGATACAGAGAGAGGAACACAGGAGCAAAGGGGAAAAATGGCAATGAATAAGTACCTATCAATAATAACCTTCAATGTAAATGGATTAAATGCTCCAATCAAAAGACATTGGGTAGCTGAATGGGTAACAAAACACAACCCACATATATAATGTCTACAAGAGACCCACCTCAGAACAAAAGATCTAAACAGGCTGAAAGCAAAGGGATGGAAAAAATATTCCAAGCAAATGGAGAGGAAAAAGAAGTTGGGATAGCAATACATCTATCAGACAAAACAGACTTCAAAACAAAGTCCATAACAAAAGACAAAGGAGGTCATTATATAATACTTAAGAGAGTAGTCCAGCAGCAAGATATAACCCTTGTAAACATATATGCACCCAACATAGGAGCACTAAATATGTAAGGAAAATCTTAGAGGACTGCAAGAAATGTATCAATGGGAACACAGTCATCATAGTAGATTGTAACACACCACTTTCAACAATGGATAGATCTTCCAAAGAATCAACAAGGATATTGTGGCACTGAATGACACTCTAGATCAGCTGGACTTAATTCATATATACAGAATATTTCACACCAAAGAAGCCAAATACACACTCTTTTCAAATGCTTATAAAAACATTTTCAAACACAGACCACATTGTAGGACTCAAAACCAGCCTCAACAAATTCAGGAAGGTTGACATCTAGCAAGCATCTTCTCAGATTACAACAGCTTGAAACTAGAAACCAATCTCAAGGAAAACATTCAAAAGATGCAGACTGAATAACATGTTATTAAAAATTGAATGGGTTAATCAGATCAAGGAAGAAATCAAAAAGTATCTGGAAACAAATGAAAATGAACTCACAACAGTCCAAAATTTATGGGACACAGTGAAGGCAGTCCTGAGAGGAAAGTTCATAGCCATGTAGGCCTACCTGAAGAAGATAGAAAAATCTCAAATAAGCAATCCAAACCTACATCTACATGAACTAGAGAAACAACACAACCAAAACCCAGAGTGAGTAGAAGGAAAGAAATAATCAAGATCAGAACAGAATTAAGTGACATAGAAACTAAAAAAAAAAAAAAAAAAAAAAAACATTCAAAGGATCAATGAATCCAGGAGTTACTTCTTTGAGAAGATATACATAATTAACAAACTTTTAACCAGATTCATCAAGAAGAAAAAGAGAGTGGACCCAAATAAAATCAGAAATGAAAGAGGAGAAGTTACAACTGATACCACAGACATATAAAGGATTGTAAGAAATTACTATGAAGAACTGTATGCTAAGAAACAACCTGAGTGAAATGGATACATTTCTAGAAACATACAATCTTCTAAAACTGAATCAAGAAGAAGCAGAAAGCCTAAACAGATCAATAACAACTAGTGAAACTGAAGCAATAGTCAAAAATCCCAGGCACACAAAACCCCTGGACAGGATGGCTTCCCAGGCAAATGTTACCAAACATTTCAGGAAGAACTAATTCCTATCCTACTCAAACTATTCAAAAAAATTCAAGAGGAAAGACTCCCAAACTCTTTTTAGAGGTCACTACCATCCTAATTCAAAACCCAGGTAAAGACACAACAAAGAAAGAAAAGTACAGGCCAATATCTCTGATGACGATAGAAGGTAAAATCCTCAACAAAATATTGGCAATCTGAATCCAGCTATACATTAAAAAGATTATACATCATTATGAAGTGGGATTCATCCCAGGGATGCAAGGATGGTAAAATATTAACAAATAAATAAATATAACACACCCCATAAGCAAAATGAAGGATAAAAATCAAATGATCATATCAATAGATGCTGAAAAAGCACTTCATAAAATCCAGCAACCACTTATGATAAAACATTCAGCAAAGTGGGGATAAAGGAAGCATACCTCAACATAATAAATGCCATATATGAGAAACCTACAGCCAACATTATATCCAATGGGCAAAAACTAAAAGCTTTTCCCTTAACATTAGGAACTACACAAGAGAGTCTGCTTTCACCACTCTTATTCAACACAGTACTGGAAGTTCTAGCCAAGACAAGAAAAAGAAATAAAAGGTATTCAAATTGGAAAGGAGGAAATAAAGCTGTCATTATATGCAGGTGACATGATAGTGAACACAGAAAACCCTATAGTCTCTCAGTGAATTCAGCAAAATAGAAGGATACAAAGTCAGTATTTGGAAATCAATGCCATTTTTGTACATCAACAATGAACTATCAGAAAGAGAAACTAGGAGGAAAAATCCCATTTACTATAGCAACAAGAAAAATAAAGCACCTGGGCATAAAGTTAACAAAGGAGGTAAAAGGCCTGTTCTCAGAAAACTATGGAACACTGAAGAAAGAAATTGAGGACTATACAAATAAATGGAAGCATGTACTGTGTTCATGGACTGGAATAATATGATTATCATCATAAAATGTCCATACTACCCAAAGCAATCTACAGATTCAACCCAATTCCAATGGCATATTTCACAGATCTAGAACAAATATTTCAAAAATTTATATGCAACCAAAAAGACCCCCAAATAGCCACAACAATCTTGAGAAAGAAGAACAAAGTTGGAGGTATCACAATACCTGATATCAAACTATACTACAAGATCACTGTAATCAAAACAGTCTGGTACTTGTATAAGGATAGATACATAGACCAATGGAACAGAATAGAGAGCCCAGAAATAAACCCATGTCTCTACGGTCAATTAATATTTGACAAAAGGGGCAGGAGCGTACAATGGAATAAAAATAGTCTCTTCAATAAATGGTGTTGGGAGAACTAGGCTGGTCAGTGCAAAGAAATGAAACAAGACCACCACTTTTACACCATACACCACAATAAACACAAAACGGATAAAACACATAAATATAAGCTGTGGTACCATAAATGTTCTGGAGGAAAACACAGGCAGTAAAATTTCAGATATCCCACACAGTGATATTTTTGTTGATGTATCGCCAAGGGCAAGTGAAATAAGGGAAAAAATAAACAAATGAGACTACATCAAATTAAAATGCTTCTGCATTGAAATAAAAAGGGAACTGATCATATCAAGAACATACTTGCCAATGATACATTGGACAAGGATTTAATCTCCAAAATATATAAAGAACTCACACAACTTAACACCAGAAAGACAGAAATCCAATTAATAAATTGGGCAAAGGGCCTAAATAGACACTTCTCAAAGGAGGACATACAGAGGGCCAACAGACGTATGAAAGGATGCTCAGCATCACTAGCCATCAGAGAGTTGCAAATTAAAACCACAATGAGATACCTCCTCACACCTGTCAGGATGGCCATCATTAATAAATCAACAAACAAGTGCTGACAAGGATGTGGAGAAAAGGGAACCCTAGTGCACTTCGTAAGAACCCTAGTTGGTAAGAATGCAGACTGCTCAGCCCCTGTGCATAACAAAATGGAATTTCCTCAAAAACTGAAAAAGTGCAACTGCCTTTTGACCCAGCAATTCCACTGCAAGTAACATACCCTAAGAATCGTGAATCACCGATTCAACTTAAGTATCTCTACATTCAAAGCAGAGTTATTTATAATATCCAAGTGCCGGAAATTTACTGTATGCCCATCAGTAAATGAGTGGATCAAAAAATGGTGGTACATTTACAGAAAGGAATACTATGCAGTAGAAAGAAAGAACTCCTATCTTTTGTGATGGCATGGATAGAACTGGATATATTATGCTAAATGGAATAAGCCAGTTGGTGAAAGACAAATACCATATGATCTTACCCAAAAGGGGAATGTAATGAAGAAAATAAACTAATGAGCAAAACAGAACAAGAGACATGGAAACATGGAAAAGACTTACAGTGACCAGAGGGGAGGGAGAAGGGCAGTAATGGACAGAAGGGGAAAGGACTAGTCAAAAACATGTATGAATGACCCACGGACATGGGCAATGCTATGGAGATTGACTAATGGTATGGGGATTGACTGAGGGAGCAGGTGGTGGGCTGGGCAGAAGAGGGCAAAGGATGAAAAATTTTGTACAATTGTAATATACCAATTAATTTTAAGAAAAAAGGAGTAAAGAGAATGGGGAGGGGGGAAGACCTTGAGGGAGATGGCACAACTGATCTGACTACCCAGTGACTTTTCAGCCCAAGACAGGGGAGCCAATAAATTTGCATTTACTCAATTAGGATATAGTATTCTTGGTACAGAAAGACCCAGAACTGTCTCACTGAAGAGTTTCTTTCTGGAAAGTCTGCCCAGGTTCAAGGATCAGCATGAGAGGCATTTATGTTTCTTGAGGCAAAATTTTGACTCAAGGCCCTGAATCCTTAAAGATAAAGCTGGGGTCCAAATGATGCCATCTTCCTCCCCAAAGAGCCTACAATTCTTCTGGCTAACTCCCAAAACTTTCTGAGCCAGAACTGTGGATGAAGCATTGATCCATGGGAACACCTTGTGGGAGGCCATGTGCACAGAAATCTGCAGAATGGGGTGACATGGGCCCACTGGCCTGGCGCTCCCAACAGAGTGAGAGAAAGTGACAATTTCCTTTCACCTCAAAGAAAAATGGAAAAACTCTCATTTTAAGTCTAATGTCCAAATATGTTAAAAAAGATTGTGGCACTGTTCCAACGCAGCCACCATTATACCCAAGACGCACTTTTCCTGTGTTATGAAGTATTGCTTAAAATAGTACAAGCGCAATGTATAGAAAGTCTGTGAACATTTCAGCATCAGTCTTAAGATTTAATTTTTAAAATAAGTGATAGTTCTTGTTTTAACACTATTATGGAAATTTTGAGAAGACAAATACGTGGTCTTGAATGATTTCTAAAATATAAATTATTCTAGACATTACAACAAAAGAGCAAAAATTAAGTTTATATGTATCTTTTCAGGACAACCCACAAAAGTAACTGTGCTAGAAATCTCAAATGCATTCATTATTTAGCACCAACTCCTCTATTATAGAAACACTACATGTTCACTAAAACTTCTATTCAGCATTTTATCAAGAAAAACACTCTATTTTGATTTGAAATGCATAAATTTTGAAAAACTATGAAAACTAGCAAATTTTTATGGAAGTTCACAATAAAAATGTACATCAAATTTCATACTTAATCATTTGCCTTTCCTAAGTTTAAGTCACTCATTTATTCCTACTAGAATTTTAGGATATTAGAACACAAAGACAGCAATCTGTTCAATAGAATATCATTCATAAATAAGGTCAGACACTCTAGCACTACTATCCAGAGTAGTATTTCCTTTTCAAGACATACTTTTCCCCCCAGAAGTATACAGAATGACAAAACCAGAATTTTCCTTGGCAGCTCATCACTGACAAAGCATGTGTCAAAGTATTAAATGCCAAGTTCTCACACAGACAAAATGTACTGGAAGGAAATATTATGGTGTAATTATAGTGCACTCATGTTTAACAAAACTAAAACCCTTAGGTTTACACAATATATTCTGAGAGACAGCCTAATAAGCAATAGATAACCCTGAATGGGTCTTCATTTGAAAATCCTTTTTCATCAGATGTTTTGAGTAGAAATACTATACTTTTGTGATACAAAATATTATACATAAATAGCAAGAAATTTCGCGAATAGG
This sequence comes from Trachops cirrhosus, assembly GCA_028533065.1. Taxonomy (NCBI): domain Eukaryota; kingdom Metazoa; phylum Chordata; class Mammalia; order Chiroptera; family Phyllostomidae; genus Trachops; species Trachops cirrhosus. Next base: position 95,726,234 of record CM052538.1, on the reverse strand, counting down.
AAGACAAGAACTTAGCTTTTTCCTCTCACCCATGATTCTGGAGACTAACATCTTAAAAATTTTGAGAATTCATATTTTCTATCAATACTCCACATCTTAACATGCTTACTAGGAATACAGTTTTAGTATCTGCCTCCAGGAATACATAGGAGTAATGAATGGCTAAATGTCTAACTATATACTGTGCCGAACTCTGGTCGATACCGTTTTTTTAAAAAAATATTTTATTTATTTATTTTTAGAGAGAGGGGAAGGGAGGGAGAAAGAGAGGGAGAGAAACATGAATATGTGGTTGCCTCACAATGAGATACCACTTCACACCAGTCAGAATGGCCATAATAAATAAAACAACAGACAACAAGTGTTGGAGAGGTTGTGGAGAAAAAGGGACCCTAGTGCACTGTTGGTGGGATTGCAGACTGGTACAACCACTGTGGAAAACAGTATGGAACTTCCTCAGAAAACTAAAAATGGACCTGCCTTTTGATCCAGCGATTCCACTGCTGGGACTATATCCTAAGAATCCTGAAACACCCATCCAAAAGAACCTATGCACCCCAATGTTCATAGCAGCACAATT
>CM052538.1:95701507-95725154 GCA_028533065.1 Trachops cirrhosus | reverse complement strand
ACAGGAACAAATACAGAGGACACATGGACAAAACTAGGGGGGTTGGAAAGGGGAGGGAGGAGGGGAGGGATGGGTGGGTGGGCTGGAATGGGAATAAAAGACAGAAACTGTACTGAATAATCTAAAATAAAAAAATTAAAAAAGAACTTTAATGAATATGTGGTTGCCTCTTGCACACCCCTACTACAGGGGGATCTGGCCTGCAACCCAGGCATGTGCCTCGACTGGGAACTGAACTGGCGACCCTTTGGTTCACAGGCCTGCGCTCAATCCACTGAGCTATACCAGCTGGGGCTGGTCAGTATCTCTTAAAAGTGTTTGCTGTGTGTGGCTCATCATAAATGTGAACTTTCAGAGGATGACTAGAGAAGTCTTTGATCTATTTTTTGATGGATAAATATTCCTTTGTCCTCAACTAGTTAACCAACAACTACAAACTAAGATTTAAGCCAGTTAATGTGCTGTAGAGGAGTGAAACAATGAGATGCAGAATGGTTGTTTACTAAACATTTATTCATTGGCACATTTACACAGAAGGTGATGTTCCCATGACACTAAAAACAGATGAAATGAGGAAACTTTTTCCAGTGATTTGACCCACGATAAAAATATTAATGTTCCATTTTTCTAATTTCTAACAAGTTAATATAATATGAACATAAATACTTTTAAACTCACCACAAATATATGAATATAAAAGCTATTAAGGTTAAATTCTAAAATGGATACAACAGATTTTAATTTTGCTTTAAACAGAAAAATTCTTCAGATTAAAACATTTGAAAAAATTTAAAGTCCAATGCTTCCAAATGTCAGCTTGTGATTTTATGAATTGAACATGTTGGTTAAATAAGCTATGCCCAGTACTGTTACTGTTACCATTATTAGTTAAGACAGTTCAACAATTTGTAAAATATTTTTAAGACTTTTAAGAGAAAGAAATCCTATACAGACTCACTATAGAATTCTTTCTGATGAATGTCCAGGGTGACTCTTTTAAATGCAGGACGGTGGCAAGTCAGCCAGTGTGGATGATTTTGGAGACATTCAGCCTTTGGTCACAAATCTGGCTGACCCCCACCAAAAGCTAAACAGACGGAACAGTCTGAGTAATGGAGGAATCAGGACTCACAAAAGTATACATCATAATTTTGGTTCTGAAGCACAGCCACTCTGCAGCTTCAGACTTGTCATTTAATTTCTTTGCTCTAAAATTTCCCTGACCAGAAGATAAGGAGGTTGGCCTACACGATTTCTAAGGATATTTCCAAAGATTAACTCCTTTGATTCGTAGATCACAGTGGTTGCCAGAATGGACTAGATTCTAGAGACTGCCTAATGCTTTTTGCTTAAAGATGTGCATACTTATAAAATGATGAAAGAACGAGTATCACAAATTGTGTGATCTCAGCAGTTCCCAGAGAGGGCTATTTTAAGAAACAGAAAATAATAATAAAAAGAAAAAACAAAATAAAAATCACCATGGGATTTGGGGACTTTGTTCCTTTATTTGTTAAGTGGGGAATTGTGGCTGATGACACCTAACATCCTTCCAACTTCAACTACCCTTCCTTTTCTCATCTGTTTTTTAGAAGCTTCTTTCCCAGGATGTGCTCCCATATGAATGAGTCAGAATGCCTCAAAGTTCATTTCAGTCTATGTGAGAAATAATTTATATGAAAATTTACCCTGTTTGCATAAAATAAATCATTCCTTAACGTAGTCAGCTGGAATTTCAATACTAAGTCCTAAGATCATGGAGTAAATACCACTACCTGAGTTATTCTAAACATGACTTATTCTGTCTATACATGAGTTATTCTAAAAGCATAGAAGACAACCATTAACCAAACAAGATCTGTCTGAGAAGTTTTCATGTACTCAGATACTATGCAAATCAATAAGTACTATTACTATTGATAGAAATTCAGTGCTCTAACATCTTATATTTAGTACCTTGTTTTGGCTTTTTGTTGTAAGGTAACATCTTTTGTAGGATTTGAACTTTAAGGGGGAACTTACTTAACAAATAGTATTTGTGTGTTAGGGCCAATGACATTAGAATGAGACCTAACAAAGACTGAGGAATTCTCACGTGGGCAAAACTAAAGATAAATCTAAGTACATGCATTTCTCAGGGTAAAACAATATGGGATCCCTAGTTTCCAGTACAACACGTAAAGACACTATCTTAAGAAAATACTCAAATCATTCAATATCAGTATGGCCTATCATACAATGTACAGAGTCTGCCACCCCCTAGCCCAAAAGAGCATGCAAATACATCACAAAGCACACAGCGGGGAGGGAAGTTACTGCCCTGGTAGAAGCATCTAGAATTTTAAAAGTCCATTACATCTCTAGCAGAGGGAAGGGGGAGAAATGCCAACTACAGTGCAAATGTAAGCAGACTAATAAATAAATCCGTGGCTAACAAAATCAGGGCAACAGACTATAAAGGAAGTGAAGGGATCCGCAAACCCATATATATACAGCATTTCAAAAGGTCACTAAAGGTGAGTTTGGGGTGTTTTTTTTTTTTGGTTTGCTTTATAATTTTAGTTTTTCGCCTTCCTCTGAAGCATCAGGGATTGGAGGCAGGACGCCGGTTACAGGAACTGGTGGACCAGTGGTGTGATTCAGTATGGCAAGTCCTATGTTCCTATAATAAAGGGGAAATTACAGCATATCACTTTGTATACACACAGATGCAGGGACACACGCACTCTCTCTCTCAAGGGCTCTGTATTTTCAATGATAAAAAGTATTCAACAAAGATAAAGTTTTACACCAACTCCAAGAAAATATGGGAAATTCAACAGCAGTGAAGAGAGTGATCATTAATAAGCAGAGATTAATGGGATGAATTACATGCGTAGCCTATCACCTAACAGGGGCACAATATCTTAGCATCCTTCCCCTGCTTTCACTATGTCAGGCAGGCAAAAGGAAGAATGGTGACAAAATACAACTACAGTTGGCATGTCTAAATTCTATGTGTAACAAGATAATTGAGAATTTAGCAATTTTCCCAAACTAGAAAGCTACAGGGATTTGAGGAATAACACAGAAATGTGTTATTCAGCAGAAAATGTGTTATCTAGCAGTCATGTTTGTGTATTTTCCTATCATGCCCAGTAGAAAGTTCTTTGAAGACAGAGAATGTTTCTATCCATCTTTCTATCTACGAGAAAAGTGTACACAATGCCTAGCCAATAGAAGGCTTTCCATAAACATCCACTGATGAATGAAGTAAATTCTTCCTCTAGTGAAGCTTCAGAATGGAAACTTTAAATGTATTAAGTCTATACTTAATATAATAAAAATGGAGTAAAATTTAGGGTTTTACTTTATATTAGCAAAACATAGCAGCAATAAAAATGTTTTATGTCAGGTGCTATTTTAATCAAAACAGCTTGCTGTGTTTTAAATTTGAAAACTCTCCCCAGGTAATCCCAAGTTGAGCAGCTCAGTGCACGCAAACAGTCCTGTGGCAAAGCAAGTCTTATTAACTGGATCTGTCAGTAGAAGCTCCTCTGACACTGAGCAAGTGCGAACACCCTCATTACCCACTGGGGGCCGTGCACACAGCGTGGTGTTGAATCCAAACAAAGGATGCAAAAAACTCGTGTCGGGATTTAAAAATGAAGGCTTAGAGATGCAAGTAAAAAATGGGGCTTTCCTATTAAGCACAAACCAAATAAATGTGAGTATCTCATGCACACGTATATAAATGGGTAAGGATTTTTTTCTCGCCTTCCGAACAGCGCTACTGTGAATGACATATTAGTAATTTTTTGAAGCCCCCTTGCCATAAACCACTGAATTTTAATTTTTTTAAAAAATATGGCTTCATTTATGATCGCAAACAAGCTAAGAATATCTTGATCACTGGAAAATATTTCTATGGGATTCCTTTCTTTTTTCTTCTTCCCACGTCACAGGATCTGAAACTTACTTAACAAAATCAATGTATTGATTTCCTCTCTTCACATCAATTACTTCCTGAGTGATTATAATGAACCTGCTTGTTTCCTCTTCAAAACATGGCCCTCCTTTACATTAATATTACAATAATAACCTCTCCATAAACCAATAAAAGCATTAAAATAAGATGTGATAAAGTTTTACCTGACTCACCCATTATCCTACTGAGTGCAGCATTTCTTGTGGGGGATTCATCAAGCCCCTCAATCCCACTGTAGAGGGAATGGGAAATTCTTCGTTCTCTGTCATCCAGCACTGTTTCAATGGGCAGCTCAGGTCCAGAGGGGCTCCCAGGTGACTTCAGCTGTTGAGAAAGCGGGGCAAGGGAGAGTCAGGACTAGAGGCCCATTAGCAGCATGAGGGGATTATAACAACTTGCCCAAGGCTTGCATCCAACTGGGTACCAAATGAACTAGAACTTTTCACCCTGGACCGCAGTAATTTGTGATGGCAGCTCTGCCTAATGACAGACTTTCCATGCCACTTTACACTGTGCCTCCCATGAAGTTCTGTCAGTTTTCAACCACTAGAAGAAAAATGTGTGTATTAAAAGCTTTTTTAAAAAAATACCTACTTTGTTGCTTATTTTTTCAGCCTGTTAGTGTCTGTTGAAGTCAATTTAAGTTACGATTTAATTCAAAATCCTTCACAAGATGCTGCTCTGCACCAGGCATACTTTTATCAGAATGGAATATGGAACTTAATGCACTTTTACACCTCTAGCATGTAAGTGCACAAAATAATAAGCGCACATTTGTGTGTGTGTGCTGGTAAATTTATTACCCACCCTGTAAGACTTAAAGACCACTTGTCAGCTCAGGTGCCTTGAACAATACACTGAGCCTAAATTTCTTCTGCTGGACATTATGAATAATCACGATTCTCTGACTGTAATCTTAAGAATGAGATAGTGAATAACAGAGAAAAGCACTTTAATAGTGTGCACACAATACAGAAGTGAGAACCAAATATTCTAATAAAGCAGGCAAAGATGCGTGTTTCAAAAACATACACAATCTACCAAATAAGCAAAGAATATAGGTCAAATTCTATCATCATGAACAAAACTGTATGTGACATTCTTTAGAATAGCAGTGTCTTATAAGTTACATTCTTCATGAAAACAATATGAATAAAAAGCCTATGTTAGTAAGGCCCTGAAACAAATCTGTTTCAAGGCGGAACAAAGCACACTCAATGACACTCCCCACAATGCAGGCTCTGAGATTAGCCCCGTGGACTAATATCTTTGCACATGCTGACACTGGCTCAGGCAGAGGCAGAGAGTACTGGGGCGCAGCCGGCCCGGCCCAGCCCAGCCCAGCCCAGCCCAGCCCAGCCCAGCCATGCTGGGGAGGAGACTGCACTTTCCACACAGATGAAACCACCACTGTCACCGTTCTTTCGCCTGAACAAATTATGATTTCTCTAAGAAGCTATCATCTGTTTAATATAAATGAGATATTTAATGAAGTTACGAATTGTAGACTTATCTCTCCCAGTCTGATAAGCACTGGGGAGATTTAATGCATCGAAGGGTCAACACAATTACAACTGGAGGCCCGTCAAACTGCAGGAGAATAATAAACTCACAGTGCCAGTGAATTACACTCAATAAGGTTTAAATTGTGAAATGAGGATTTGTTTTATTAGTTTTTTTAAATTGCAGATTACAACTGACAGCTTTACTGAAAAGTAAATTAAATATCCCAGGTCTCTGATGTATAAGAATAAAAGGGCATTTTCTGAAATAATATTATGTCTAAACGGCAAGGAACTTTAGGGAGATAAAAACAAAAACAAACAAAACAAATACCCCACACGTTTAAAAGCAAGTGTATTTGAACTTTTAAAATGAACACACACACTAAAGAGACCTGCTGTGCAAGGTTCCACACATAAGACCCGCTTGCTATGCAACAATTTATTTCATCATAAGACATCCTTAAGTTTGCTAACAACTACATTTAATTGAACTATGCAAGTGCAATTTTCTACATGATAAAGTTTTTTCAAGCTCCTTCTTGAGAAATCCCTAAATATCCCAAAAGACTACTTTAGAATTTTATAAAGTTAAATAAAAATTAGATTTAAAAAATACATGCAGCATTTCTAGAGAAAAAACAGTAAGGTGCCTGTTCAGATAGAACTTGACCATTTTCCTGGAAAAGAGGGCAAGCTTCCCCTGCCTCCCTAGCCATATCTAATTTGCATCTCAAAAGACAGATTTAAATGAAGACATCAATTGCCTACTACATAAATATTTGACACAGGATTCAATGCTTTTTTATTTCCAAAACAAAACAAAACCTGGTTTTGTAAATCTTTTAAGATTTTATTTTTAGAGAGAGGGGAAGGGAGGGAAAAAGAGTAGAGAAATATTAATGTGTGGTTGCCTCTTGCACTCCCCCTACTGGGGACCTGGCCAGCAACCCAGACAGTGCACTAACTGGGAATCAGACCATTTGGTTCACAGGCCAGCACCAAACCACTGGGTCACGCCAGTCAGGGCAGGTCTTATAAATCTCTTGATTTGCATACTAGGAAAGGAGCAATGAGTAAGTGATGCTCTGGCACATGGAGGAGGAGGAGGAAGAGGAGTAGGAGGCTGCAGCCAAGCACAGTGGTCCTGGGAGGGCAGCCCCGCCTTCTACAATTTGGGCTGCTACCAGACCCTTTCAATCTCCTTATAATAAAACTTTATAAAAATTAAGCTTAATTAGGGGGAAAAAAGGAAATGCACTGCAATTTTCACTTTGTGTTTGTTGTTTAAAGTGCCGAAATGTTCCTCAATCCAGCTTCATTCAGTTCCAAGCAGCTGTATTATGCTGCATCTCTCAGCCTGTCCCCACAGAAACAGGAAGTACTTGACTGACATGTCCTGAAGAAAATGAGCTCCAGGTTGCAGCAAGACACACACATTGTGTAGCAGGGTACAGTGACACAGTCTTTTTCTAAAACATCATGGTGATGTGTATCCATTTACACTGTATATACCCACTTACATTTTGATAGTGTCAAAAAAATATCTTATACGCTTGGACCAGTCCATTTATTTCCCTTTGTAGTCACTATCTTTATGAAATAATAAGCTAATTGAATAATTAAGAGTCAAGTGAATCAATATTTATCATAACTATTTACACAGGCAATGAAAAACTGGGAATTATCTCAATCTCTAAAACTAATGTAAATAATATGCTCTTTAAAATATTCAAATGGTCTTAGATCACTTTTATAATCAGAAAATAACAAATGCTATTTAATAACAAAAAACTGGATACTGTCCAATGAATATGCTTTTCATTATGTACTTGGCCTTCTCTTTTTTCTTCGGAAAAGTTAAAAATCTATGTTTCTTTTATAAAACTAATGCAATTTCTATGGGGTTTAGTGAAATCTCATGTTTTTTAAAATATGCCTTAGTGGACCAAATGACGTCTTTCACATAATGAAAATGTATCCCACCATCTCGACTACGAACACTGAAAAGATATCATACATATGGTCTTCCCCCTTCACAAACTTAGAATTGAGTCTTATTGAGTATTTGGCATGATCTCATTATTCGATACTTCAGTGGTCATGGACTTATTTAATCTATGTTATCCCCAATGTCGGGCACAGAGCACACTCTGGGTGAACAATTAGATGAATACATTTATTTCTAAGTCAATGACTCAAGAGTTTCCTTGAAATGGTTTCGAGATCTTATACACATTAGGCCACAACAAAGGAGGCCTTTAAAATTCACGAAACTGCAGTGTTGAAATAAAAAAAAAAAACTGACCTAGATTCCAACTGCACATTAAGAAAGTGCTCATATCCAAAGGTCAAGTGAACACAAAACAATGAATAAGAAGACACAGTTTAGCTTTGGAGAACAGCGGCTGCAGTTTTAGGGTCCAGTTTCAGGTTTTACTTTCATGCAGGACCACTCAATTTCCTTTCCTTCCCAATATGGACAACAGCAAGGATCTGAGAAATAAAGAAAGCTTCCCAACTCATTCTGCCTGCGTGTAGCAGACCCAGAATATAACAGACTTTAGCAGATAATAGAGCCTATGCTTTTGTTGTACACTACTTCCCAATACAACTAGAATACAAAGTGCCTGAACAACACAATCACAGTCAATTAGACCCACTCACATGCATAGGAAGAATGAACACCTCGCTTCTAAATTACTCTGTCACTACTTTGGCCTTGCAGCTATTAAGCAAATCATTTGACCTCTCCACATTTATTCCTTAATACAGAAAATGAAGAGAGCCAAAATGATGTCTTAGGTTCCTTCCCATTCTAAGAGGATTAACCCTAGAGAAAAAACTCATTTTAAAGCAGTGCTTGACAACTAAATCCTTCAATATGGGGTCTAAGACAAAAGCTCACCTGGTCACATTCTCTTTGGGTACAAAGACAAGCCTTTATATGAAATCCCATCTAACAGAGATATAATAAAATGTCTGAAAGTTGTGTTAAATTATAATAATGTCTACTATAATATTAATTTCCTTAGAACATTTAAAGTCAGCATAATTCTCATACACAGGTTATCCTCATACGTCAGGTGTTGGCTCCCATTTCCGTCTGCTCTGCTTCAAGGTACATACATGCTCAAAAAATTCTGTCTTTGTGGTGACACCAATGTTTCTGCCTCTTGCCTTATGTATTCTTTATTTTAGTATGCTATATTTTACATCCCCATAACTATTCTAGATTCCTTCAGTTTTAAATTACTTCTTAATTCCTTCACTTTTTTCACCCACCCCCGCAACCCTCTCCCATCTGGCAACCATCAAAATGTTCTCTGCATCTATGAATCTGTTTCTGTTTTGCCTGCTTTTTACATTCCACATGTAAGTGAAATTATATGGTATTTGTCTTTCTCTGTCTGACTTACATCACTCAGCATAATACCCTTTAGGTCCACCCATGTTGTCGCAGGTGGCAAGATTTCAGTCTTGTTTATGGCTGGGTCATGTTCCATTGTGTATGTGCACCACTTCTTCTTCATCTATCATCACTGATGGACACTTAGGCTGCTTCCATAGCTCGGCGATTGTAAATAATGCTGCAATGAATGTATGGGTATATATGCCTATTTGAATTAGTGTTTTGGGTTTCTTCAGATAAATGCCCAGAAGTGAAATTGCTGGGTCCTTCTTTGTCTCTTGTTATATAGCCTTTGTTTCAAAATTTACTTTGTCTGGTGTAAGTAATGCTACCCCTGCTTTCCACCCCCATTTTCATGAAATATCATTTCCATCTCTACTTTCAGTCTATTATGTCTTTCAGACAATCAGTCTACTTTCAGTCTATCAGTCTAAAATAGTTACTGCTATTTTACTGTTCATATATATATATATTTAATCTTCTTAAAGAAGATCCTGTAACGTTTCTTGTAATACTTGTTTGGTAGTGATGAACTCCTGAGGATTGGCTGTGACTACTGCGAAGGAGCTGTTGCAAAGGGGTCAACCCTATAGAGAAGAATTCACTTTAGTGGGACTTGAGGCCTACTGAATCTGCACTTTGGGAGTGTCATTTTTGAAAGTGGTTGGATGGTGCTCTGGTGGGGTCTGAAGCTGGCTACCTAGTATGTTGGTTCTGGGGTCTCTTGGGAGGGGCTCCAGTACAACTCAAGGTCAGACATCTGTACCCTGCCTGGGGCCATCCAGCACGAGCTACAAAGCAATCTGCATATGGCTGCTACTTGTGCTTGCCTGTGAGGTTTCCACTGGAGGAAAAGCTGTGAACCGTGTCCTTCTACCATTAGTGAAGAGATTGGGGTCATTAAACAAGAGGCACAGGGCACAGGGAGACCAGACACTGCTTGTTTGGGATTTGTGAACCTTTGAGAGGTATTACGAAAGTTCACAGCAAGAGCCAAGACAGGTTGTTTGTATGAAAAAGCCACTGGAAGGGGTTTGGGTGGGCCTGCAAGTTGCACGGAGTGGAGTCTCAGGGAATCAATGGGGGGGGTCAGATGGTGTTAGTCAGGTTGATGGAGACTCAGATGTGGTGCCCACCTGCAAGTGCAGACTGAGTGGGGGAAGGTTCAGCAAAGGAACAATGGCCTCTGACAACTCTTCTGTCTGGGAGAAAGCTGGCCCTAGCTCTTCCCTGATACCAGACAATTCATTTTCTCCCTGTATGTTCCTGGTTCCTTTCAAGCTGCTACCTCGCGCTGGAGCTCAGAGGCAGTGAGTTCGAGTAAGTCTGTGTGTGGGCCCTTAAGGGGGAACTCCTGGGACTCCAGAAGCCCTCCATCTCACTTAGCCTCAATCTGTGCTGGTTATTAAAGCCAGAAGTTATGGAGACTCCTCTTCCTGGCACTGGAACTCTGAGCTGGGACAACTGGTATAAGCATGGGACCCCTCTCTTCTCAGGGGGAACCTCTGAAGCTGAGACATCTCCCCCAATTTTTAAATGCCACATGTTGGTGTGGGACCAGCCCATTAGGAGTCTTTGTCTCTCCTACCAGTCTTGATGTAGCTTCTTGTTTATGTCCTCAGTTGTAGGTCTTTCACCTAGAATTCAGGCTATTCTGAATGACAGTTGTTCTGTAGTTTAGTTGTAATTTTGATGTGGCTGTGGGAGGAGGCAAGTACTGTGTTTATACCATCTTAACTGGAAGTCTGCTACATGTGTTCTTGTCAATGGAAAAGAATGCCATGATTTAAGAAATGTTTCTCCAGAAAGTTAATCTATCCTTCAGGGGCACAAAACAAAGGGCACAAAAAAAAAAAAATGACTATTTTTTTCCCTCTCTTTTTATAAAAGAAACAATCATTGCTTAAGAAATGTTTGAACATATACTCCAGAAAGAACATTAGATCTAAGAAGCAAAAAAAAAAAATTCAAATTACTGTTAAAATATTAATTTTGTTACCTATATGATGGTTTTCTCAGAACTTCAATCTCTAGTGGTAACTAAGTTACCTTTTACTTCTAAAACTGCCATATTCTTTAGGATTATTTCCCTCACTGCTCAGTCCATGTTCATGGGTCAGCTGTGGGTTGGACACCAGTGACCCAGAAACAGGGACATGGCAAATTGGTGAGCTCCCAGCCATCTCTGAATGTATTCTTCCAACAAAAGGAAACCAGGAAGGACATGGTGATAGTGTGGTAGCAGCTGGGTGAAGGTGAGTGCACAGGACTAGGGAAATACTTTGGAGAGACAAAACAAAAATCTAAAAGCTGTCTTTGCTAGGATAAGGAGCAGAACAAATCCCTGGGGGGATCTGGAGGTAGGCCAGAACATGCACATCTGAGAAATGTCAAGCACTGCAGAGGAGCTGTAGCAGAGGGACAGCTGCCGGGGCACAGGTACCAGGTTCTGTGTGTCCTGTGGGTGCTGAGGTGAAGACTGGCACCAGTCTTAGAAAAGATGGAAGGCTCCCGAAGGGTTTTCAACCAGAGTGACATGATTAACTTGTATTTTTAGAAAAACTTGCAAGACAGCAGAGTAGAAAGGCATGAGAGAGAACTCCTGACTATAGAGAGGGCCTTCAGCAGCAGCAGCAGCAGCGCAGTGAGTCCAGTGAAATGATGGGCATGAATGTGGGCAGCGTCAGAGGGATGGTGAAAAGTGCTGAGAAGACAGAGATGCTGCAGGCAGAGGCTACAGACATAGTAAAAGGCTTCTGAGAGACCAAGAGTGATCCCAGATCTCCGGCTTCGACAACTGAAGGAATGGTGGTGTCATTTATGGGGAGGATAGGGCTCACCAGGGTGGATGAAATGCCTCAAGGAGGAACTGGCTTTTAGAAAAAGCATAAATAAAGTCTGGGGCACCCTGGAATTCGGGGCCTGAGAGACACACTAGTGAATACACACACCATGGTGAGCTGAAACTAGAATAGAGTTCTCAGCTGGAGACAGGGTTATGGGGCTCATCATCATATAGGTGGTACCTATAAGACCAAGAAATTGAAGTCACCCAGTGACCATGTGCACAGGAAGAGGAAACAGCCCAGGAAGAGCTTTGAGGAAGACCAACAATAAAGGAACAGGCAGAAAAGAGGAGAGAGGGAAGAGTCAGAGTAAAGTAGGAGAAAAATGGAGAGAGCAGATATCAAATGATTCAAGAGTGAGGTGGTGTTCAAAGATTCCTGCAAGGTCAAGTACAACAGACTGAGAAATGTCTTCCAGAGAAAATTTCACGTGTGCTATAGAGGGATAAATATTAATGAAACACAGGGTGAGATGATACCTAGTATGGAGATGACAAATAGTTTATTTTTAAAAATACTAAAATAATACACAGCACTTCCCACATATTAAGGGCAGGGAAAGATGTGACAAAGTACAGAAGACCTTCTTTTGTAAATTCTCATCTTCTCTAGCTTGAAATTAAGTATGCAAATGATTGACTTAAAGGTGTTTATAAAATATAGCTTTGTAATATTTCAAAGACTGGACTATATGGCTTACTAATTGATCTGGAAGAAGAGAACTCAAACACTTTGTTTAGCTTGGGTTCATTCATGACAAGATGTACTATGCTTACATCAATAGTTACTATAACATAAATTACACATACCCTCCCATTAATTCAAGGAAATGTTTCCAAAGGTAATATAAATAGAGCAGCAGCAAAATGGGAAGCTGACTGGAGCTCTTCTGTCTTCATACAATTTTTTAGTTAAACCCTGTCAGCATAAACAGCTTCTCACTAGTATTATAAAGTGATAAGATTTTTTGATATAATTGTTTTATAAGTTTACTCTATCCTAAGGAGCAGTAATAACCAGTAATGTATGAAAATGATATCATAAGGAATACTGAATATTAAAGTCTACTACTGTCTGTTGTAGCCACTCCCTGGCATAAATAATTTCATTCACATAATTTCATATGCAGAAGTGAATGAGACACAGACATTTCAGCGGGATTCCAATTCCATGTCTTTCATAGGACAATAGGGAATAAAATCAGCGCTTTTCTCAGAACAGCTTCAAGCTGGTACAGGTTTGCTTTACTGCTGTTTGGTGAACAATAGGGAACATCTGAATCAGATAAAAGCACATCTAGACTCAGGACATTGACCTCAGTACATTTCTTACATTTTCAGTCTCCCTAGAACAATCCATGTTTTCCTGTGAAAAAGAACTTTGAAAGGTGTCACTAATTTTAGCTTGTTTCAGAGAGTCTAAGAGCACAATCTACCGCACAGTATAAGTTCTGTGAGACAAGGACCACAGCTGTTTTATTCACCTCCGCGTCTTCGGGACTTAACACATTTTCTGAATACAATGGATATGCAATAAATATCTGTTTAATAAATATGTACTGTTTGAAGAATGTGACATGTTCAGTTTCAGAAAAAAACTAATAAAAGCCAATATATCTTGTAAACTTACTGTTGAGAATTTTTCAGGTAGCACTTTAGAGGGATTTCATTAAAAAGATCAGTTAATGATTTGGAAACCAATAAAAACTATTATTCAAGAAAACTAATCCAGTAGCCTAGTATGCGGGATTAGCATTTATAGTTATATTATAAAAGTGAATGTTTCTACATCACACTGTTTTCCACTCTGAGATTTTTAGTCACAGTTACACAGTTCTCTTATTGTTGTGAAAATTAATTTAATTACTATTAAGCCACTCTACATTTAGAAATTACAAATAATTACAAAAGTAAGTCAATGGTCAGTAACCTTTCAAAACCTGGTCACCTCTACACTGACGATGCACTGAGCTCGAGAGCACATTTTTATTGCAAAATATAACAGTATTAGAGAATTGGATGAGTAATTGTCCCAACCTAAAGCTTGCTTTATAATCTTACTAAACATGGATTTCAAAATTAAGAAAAACATAAACAATTAGGATAACACTTTCAGTATGTATGTTTTGCTAGTACTTTTTTCTTAGCTGATTTAAAAATGTGGGAATTGGAGCATCAATAAAAACAAAAACGAATTTTACATTTTCAACAACTTTTGTTTTTTGTAAATCATCAGGTCCCAACTATTTTCTATACATGACACATAATTTATAGTAAATTTATAAAATTTGTCTTCTTTTCAGGTTCCAACATTAACTTTTGATTTTATATATATATATATATATATATAAAATATTTTTTTTGCTGTTTGCTTTTTAAAGATTTTATTTATTTATAATTTAGAGAGAGGGGAAGAGAGGGAGAAAGAGAGGGTAACACTAATGTGAGAGAGAAACATCAACTGGTTGCCTCTAGCACACGCCCCAACTGGAGGCCAAACCCACAACCCAGGCATGTGCCCTGAACCAGGAATCAAACAGGCGAGCCTTTTTTTTGCTTTTTGGAGATGACACCCAACCAACTGAGCCACACCAGTCAGGGATATATATAATTTCTTTTTAACTTTAATTTTCAAATCCCTTTACTTGGGAAAACATAATCATACCATTCCTACTCACGCCTAATTACACAGTGCCATATATTTTTGAACCAACCATGGTATGACACAACAGGCATCGCCGCAAAAGCAGGCACTCAAGGGGAAAACACTCTTCTGTGAAGGGGAAAGTGGAGATAGCAGGTAGGAGTGTAAAGACACTCCCCTCATGGCCTTTGTTAGAGGCATCCATTTCAGGTAAACAAATGAACAGCTGCTGTTTCACTGTTTGTCTCTACCAGTCACAACACTGCTGAATAGAAGAGAATTGTCAGCTCTGGAGCAGGAGGGTGCATCCCAGCTAAAGGTGCCTTTAAGGTACTCACTCATCTTGTCTGTTGAGTTGGAAACAGAAATACTAGGGCACAAGTAGGAATGTTTTGACCAGAGAATTAAGAAAACACATCACAACTCACTGACAATACAATAAACTATGTAGCAAGCAAAGATAATTTACAGTGTTTCCAGTGAAGTCTCAAGACTTGCCATTCTCTGTCTAACACTGGGACTGAAACTTAAGTCTTATTACAATTTCAAATGCTAGTGCCTTTTGTCTTTTTATTTCTTTACTCTTTACCTCATTGCACTTGCTTATTCGCCGAGCAACAATGAGCTGGATCATTCCCCGCTTGTTCCCCTCAGTGGACATAGACCTTCTGAGGGTTTCCATGGCATCCTGGTTGGTCTTGCCCAATAGGGATTCTCCGTTCACTGCTATCAGCTGATCATTCACCCGAAGTCTTCCATCCTGGGAAGTAAACAGGTAAAAATAAGTGCTACTAAATAATCTGTAATAAAAAAAGTGGCTTTCCTTTTAATTAAAAAAAATAAAAACAAAGCAAAAAGAGGGGGTGCTTTAATCCTAATGAATTTGCCCAACTGAACACTAGCATAATAATGTCTAAGTAGTCACTGTAGCCTTTGTCCATTTCAATCATTTATACATTTGTAAATCAACTCATTATCATAATCTGTTTACCAAAATAGCATGCTAATTCAAAGGACACAAAGTGATTACTTTCTTGCTTCCAGAGACACCCACAGAGGCTATTTTATAACCCAAGACATGTAAAAGCTCAACCTAAGACAAGGCAAAAGCACAAGTGCAGAGAGAAGTGCCCCCTAAACAAACTGCCAGGAAAGTGTCTCTAGACCTGGAAATAGGACAAGAGATCCATACACAGGGAAAGGGAAAAGATTAACCTTTACTGTATGGCAGCTCTGTGCCAGAACCTAAACTGAGTCTCTGCATACGTAAGAGGGTGCTGCCAGGGGGCCCCACAAAAAAGGATTTGTAATGGGGTCCAGAACTCAGGGAGTCCAGCAAATATTAAAAATATGGGATGTCCTCAACCCTGCAAGTCTAAATTGAGGGATGGGACACATGGAGCAGGACCACTGAATTGTTTTGCACAGCAACAGTTTTGCAGATAACCTCTAGAATGGTCATTTAACACATCTATAACCTTTAACTGGTTTCTTAGATATGTTAAATAGCTGTGGCCACGCTCTGAGCCAAGGAGAAGGGAGTGACTTCCACCGAAGATATAACTGGGAGGCAACTCCGCCTGGTTACAGAGCCTAAGAAAGAGTTTAGAGATGATTGGCTCCGTGCCTTGGGGCCATACCTGCCTGGACTTACTATGGCAGCCCAGAAAAGCTGGAGAAATATGGGAATGCTGGCAAGTGTAGCCAACTGTGGGAAGAGTCGGAAATGGGGCTGCAGAGGAAGATTGGCACTGGGATTTAAACCCACGTGCGGCAGCCGTGATGGGAATAACCACATGGCTTTAGCAAAGGAGAACCACACAGCTTTGGGGTTCCCTTTGCCATGCAGCTTAGGAAGCCAGAAAGCAAGATGGAGCAGCGATGCAGAGCTCTCCCTTAGCAGTTTGGAAGAGTGCAGAAGAGACACTGCAGGAAGGAAAGGGGTGAAAGGACTCTTGCTGGTGGGCCATGAGGAGGTGCCATGTGGTTTTGGATTGAGAACTGGAGATCCCAGTGACACAGCTGGTGGTGCTGGGAACCGAGGGAGGCCTGCCAGCCAAAGTGCGGATTACTGGGAAGAACCAGGGGCTACCTGAGCCACAGACCTCTTTTCTTGAGATACAGTAGCCCAGACCAGCCAAAGCGGGGAAGGAAGGACTGAGTGTGTTTGTGGGTGTAATAAAGGACTTTGGGATTTTAATGAAGATATTAAGTCATTAGTCTTAAGTCTGTATAACTTGAATAAATAATCCTTTCCTTTTCAGAGATCTCTAACATGGAGAGCTATAATTCCCTGGTGGCAGGCAAGGCAAACCTAGTACAGGGGAATCGCAGGAGAAGGGGGGTCCATTCAGTAACATTCTGCGACCCCTTCTCTGGTGGTCAATCAGGGAGACCACATGCACAGTAGCTTTAAAGTAATACAACTACTTGTATATGTGCAATAAAAACCTGCTAAAACTAGCCAGAAAGGAGCTGCCCTGTAAGAACAGAATCCCTCCAGCCCCTGAGGTCAATCTCTGCTCAGAGTTGGCCTGCTTCCATGTTCTGCGGGGTATACTATCACTTAATAAACCTGTTCTCTCTCTTTATGCTATAAACTTTGTGTTTGGTTCAATTCTCTGTCCTCATCACCAAGAACCTGGTTACCTGTGCCCACCTGTGCCACCCTCACCTCTCCCAAACCAGAGCAGGGAGGAAAATGTTCCACACCAGACACAGAGGTGGCACTGACATTAGCCTACACAAACAAACCCTATAAAATGAAACTCATCTATCACTAGTTTCCCTCACATATTTACCTTTCCAAAAGTTACAGCCCCAAGAAGCCCAAACACCTTTTCCTTTTTCAGTCTGTCACAATGTATTGCCCTTTGTTTAAATGATCTATAAGCTTCCAAGTCAGTTCCAACTTGCTTCTTCAGTTTTTACTTCTTTTCTGTGGAGCCCCAGTACATGTAAAATTTAAAATATAGCTTTAATAAAATGTGTAACTTTGTCCTTCTGTTAATCTGTCATTTGTCAGTTTAATTCATGGGTCTCAGAAACAGAGTCTACAAGGCAACAGAAAGTCTGTTGTCCCTACAGTGTGTATGCTTACTAAACAGGCACAGGGCTGGATTAAACATTTTTGTTAATGGGCATAAATTTGATAAAGTTGACATTTGCTTACTTTGGATGCTGCTCCTCCATTAATAATGGACTTGACAAAGATTCCCAAATCCGCGTGGTTCTCTTTTGACCGGTTGCCTTTGACACTGACACCAAGACCTGCTGATCCTGAGTCATTGAGTGGAACTTCAAATGTCAAAAATTCCCGGGTGCCATCAGGTGTGAGAACAACGTCCTCCTCTTCTGCTTTCTAGTAGGGAACAAAATTGCACAGCACATTGTATTTCCATGTTTATTTCTTACACATATTTTTAAAGACTGCTAATGAATAGTTCTTAATCATCACAGGTACAGAATCTCTACCACAGTTCTGTGACAAGATCCAGGATAACGGTGTATTCCCTTCCAGGTGATTCCTGGGGGTAGTTGTTACTATTTTTATGCAGTATTTGCTTCAGTGTTCAAACTAAACCAAACCAGATTCTCAGAAAGATAGAGGGGAATGCAATAAAAGGACTAAAGACATGCAGACCCCTAGAGTTTGGGATTATTTTTTTTGGTGGGAAAGGTCTTTTTATCCAGGGTGGGACAAAAGTAGGTTTATAGTTGTATGTGAAACACAGTTTATTCTTGTATTATTTATTAATTATTGTATTATTTTCAATACAAACAACTGGAAATCTACTTTTGCCCCACCCTGTATACATTCTAAACCACAGGAGAAAAACAATGCCAGCAGCAATCAAAATAAATAAATACAACTAATTTGTTCTTTTGTTTCATTAGGAATGTTCAATGTTATTAATAGTTTTATGTTGACCATTAGTCACAAAACATAATTTTATTCACAAAACAGTAACAAATCCTAATGATATAGTCAGCAGAAAAAGTATTCATTTTCAGAGAGCCACTAGAGTTTTAACTTTCAACGTGTGAGACAAAGCAGAGATAATATCAGAGAAAAATTTTCAGAATACTGAACCATACATAATACAGATGGTAAGTATTCTTTAAGCAATCAATTCTGTTTAATTAAATAGTTGCATATGCAAGCTTCAGTTTCATAATTGGAGTCATCAAGGCATAAAAGACTGTTTTAGAACACAACATATTTTAAATTACACAAACCCTTGCCCATTTTTAACACAGCAATGTAGAAATAAAAGCTTAAAATATAACCTGATTAAATACAGTGAAGTGACATATTCATTCTATCAGTAAAAATATATGCCACAAGAGTAAGTAGTGTGCCTCCTGAACACCCCCCACCCCAGCCCCTGCTCAGTAGCCCTGCCCATATAGCCAGCACTTTGATCGAGATCTCTACACTGGTCACCTCCCTCCACATGAGGAAGGCCAGAATTCTGTTTCAAACTCAGTATTTCCAACCACATAATGGACATGTAGCAGAACTCTTCAATTGACAACTATATGCCTCATCTAGTGCTACAACACATTTGTCTTCCTCATTCCCCAATTTTGAAATATTAGTCCAGCATCCACCTAGTCACTCAAGGTGGAATCTTTAAATTATAATTGAAGAATGGTTAAATATATAGTGGTACATAATTAGGCTGGAAGATAATGCCCCCTTTAAAGATTGTGCTTTTAAAGAATGGTTCAATTATATACATGAAAGCAGGCTAGTGCAGAGTAAGAGAAATATGGGTAAACTTAAATTTTTTTCTTTTTGACCCAACAAATTTTTTAAATTTTCTAATAATAAACAAAATTAACATAATTATAAAGTAATTTTAAAAGGAATTTAGGGATTTAATATGCAATCTGAAATATCTTTAGATGAAATGATTTTTACAAATACAGAATTAATCAGTAAGAAATTATTTTTTAGATTATCTTAATACAAAGAGATATGCTATTTTTATATCATAACTCCATAATAATGTAATCTGTAAAATGATGTTTGTAATTTAATAATATTCAATGTTAACATGTTTAAAGTTTATTTTATTTATTTATTTATTTATTTATTTATTTATTTATTTATTTTTAGAGAGAGCAGAAGGGTGGGAGAAAGAGAGGGAGAGAAACATCAATGGGTGGTTGCTTCTCGAGCGCCCCCATTGGGGAACCTGGCCCACAACCTAGCCATGTGCTCTGACTGGGAATCCAACCAGGAACCATTTGGTTTGCAGGCCAGCACTCAATCCACTGGGCTACACCAGCCAGGGCTCAATGTTAACATTTTATGGTATGAAATCCATTGTGCCAGCTCAAATAACAGCCTCACAGTTATGAGAACAAGGAAAATCTCAAAAAATAAAATCAGTAATATATAAAACAGGAAAACTAAACAATGAAAATATAAATAAGAACAGCTTTGTAAGACACAGGGCAATGACTATGTTAACTAAACAAAGCAAACAAGTGTCAGTATCACAGTAAATAGAAAGCCTCAGATGACTCTTTATAAACACTTTCTTATATTTAAAACATTCCTGGAGAATAATTACAGCTTGAATAAACCCAATGTACTGGGGAGACATAAATATCAAGTACTCATCAAAACACTGACATCATTATCACAAATTTATTATAGAAAACTATGTACCTTTACATACTTATTTTGCTCTGTAAACTTTTTTTACCCATATGGTTCAAAACAAAGAATACTGACTAATGACTGTGTGAATGAATACAGCTGTATCAATATAAAATATGACATAAAAACATGATATGTAGGTAAATTTTCTTTTTCAAAATACCAAATAGCATCAAAATACACCACATTCCCCTTCTACTTTCAATTCAGAAGCAATGGAAAGATAAAATGTACTTTGTGAATCAGTATTGATATTCCTGGAAAAGTTGCATTTGAAAGGACATGGAAACGGAAGATTCCATGGCTGGGCACATTTAGGTCTGACCACTTAGTATGCTTATTTGCTCTTCAAAAACCATTTACATGCTTCATTATAGAGAACTTTTACAAAGCCTTCATAGTATAAGGATTGCTTCATTCAGATACAAAGGAGAAGCCAATTTTCTATCACCTTGATTATTATTTCATCCAGATTCTGTACTTCATCAAGTTTCTTAAGTCAAATTGTTTCTACAGAATTTGCTCAAGTCATTTGTACATAATCATGCCCCTGACATACACACACGTGTGTACACTCATAGTGACTTTGTCCCATTGATGCAACCCATCAGCTCTTCCTTTGCTCATTATTCTATTGGCATTTTGCCTTTTTAATATCCAGAAAAATAGAGCATTTTTACTGAGCATATTAAAAGCAGGGACCAGAATTAAAAGCAGAATGGCCAGTACGGAAGCTACTTCCTCTCTCCCTATCCACAGAAGAGCAGAAAAGGTGCACTGGTCTATCTGCAGTGAGACAACAGACACAGCCACAAGTCCCGAAACCAAGGCCCCCCTTACTCTACCCCCCAACAACATTCCGATACCAGGTCTTTCTGAGTTGGTGGTGCCTCTGCTAAATGGGTAGATTGGTATGAGGAAATAAACACTAAATGTATTCAACAGCAGAAAAATAATCATGGGAACTCTGAGCCTTGAAACATGAAAATTTTGATGAGTGCATAAAATATTGTGATGAGAGGCAAAAGAAATATGATTTGATACATAGCATCTGAGTTCATAAAATTACAGATGTGAGTACAATAGTTGATATGGGGACTCTGAAAAGAAGTAAATGTTTTATCACTTGTGATATCTGATTCTTCCTAATAGTTTGGTCTTTGGTCCCACTTATTGACACAGAGCTCCTAAATCCCTTAGAATTTTTTGAGTGACAGGAGCATCTTTTGTTCTGATGAGGTGCTTCTTGATAGGCTCCTGCATAGGATCTGGTCACACAAAAGACCAAGCCATGATGGGAAGCTTGGAACTTTCAGCCTCACCCCCACTCTTTAGAGAAGAGAGGGGATAGAAATGAAGTTAGTAATTAATCATGCCTACAAGATGAATCCTACCAAAACACCCAACTATGGGGTTCAAAGAGCTTCCAGTTTGATGAACACATCCACATGCCAGGAGAGTGACATAATCCTACCCACAGCAGCAGTAGCTCTTGAATTTCGGACCTTCCAGACTTTGCCCTAAATATCTTTTCAAGTGGCTATTCATTTGTGTCCTTTAAAATATCCTTTGTAATAAATCAACAATTGTAAGTAAACTGTTTTCCTGGGTTCTGTGACTTGCTCTAGCAAATTAGTGAACCCAAGGAGATGGTTTTGGGAACCTCCAGTTTGTAGCCAAGTCAGAAGTAGTGTGTAACCTGGGGACCCACTGCCTGACACTGGCATCTGAAGCGGGGTGACAGTCTTGCGGAATTAAGTCCTTAACTTGTGGGGTCTATACTAAGTCCGGATTAATGTCAGAATTGCTTGGAATAGAAAACTCCCACATCTGGTGTCAAAGGTGTGAGTAGAGAAATAACAGTAGAGTCTGTTCCTCCTCATTGCCCCACTGTAACTTACGATTTCTCTCTCACTCCTTCTCCATAGTTAGTATTTTTATTGCATAGGTCGTGATGAATTAATAAAATATGAACATTCCCACAACAGATGGGAAAAAGATGCAAATGAGCAATTCATTAAAGATGAGTGGCGCAATAAATAAGTAAAAGGTTCAATCTAACTTGCAACAAAAGACATGCAATCAACAAGTTATCAAATTGCTAAAACAAATATTATTTTAACTAATTATATTCAAAATTGCAGAAGATGTAAAATGGGCACTTTTTTCACTCTGTCAGTGCTGGTAAAAATACAAAGAGGTACACTATTTATGGAAGCCAACTTGACAATGCTTATTCAAAAGACTCTATATTTTGCTTATTAACCCAAAAATAAAACTTTTAGCATTATGTCATTAAAAAACTAATTGTGGTCAGGACCAAAGATCGAATTGTTAGGATGTACACTGCTTTAATCACAACAGCTAAAAATTGAAAACAAGGTACACATATGATATCATGTACCTTAAGATATACTATACAATGGAATACCACTCAACTATTAAAATGTCTTTAAAAATCATTTGGTGAGATAGAAAAACATTTATGACTAAGAAAATGGGATTCAGTCTGTGGGCTCTCATAATTTCCAGTACTTCACACCCACTATCAGCCTTTATATCCTATTCTTATAAATTGTTTACTGTCTGTCTTTTCATACCAGTGAACGCTTCGCAAGAAAGTGACATACAAGTCTCTCCTTCTGCTTGGGACACAACTTTTATTAGCTACATGGTACGTACCTGGGATATGATATATATTAGTTACATAGATAATAAAGAAAATCAAGGAGAAATGCAGATCAAAATGGTGGCACTGAAGTCACATAATTGCAGGTGACTGATTTTTTTTCTGTGCTTGACTGAATTTTCTATCATTAATATACATTACTTTTTGTATTATATACCCCATTGCAAACCATATATACACTGCATGCCATAAGTTTCTATATGGAAACATATACCATGTTCATGGATTGGAAGAATTAACATCATCAAAATGTCCATACTACCCAAAGCAATTTACACATTCAATGCAATACGTATTCAAGTACCAATAGCATATTTCACAGACATAGAACAAACACTTCAAAAATTTATATGGAACCATAAATGACCCCAAATAGCTGCTGCAATTTTGAGAACTAAGAGTAAAGTAGGAGGGATCACAATACCTGATACTAAACTATACTGCAAAGCCACTGTAATCAAAACAGCCTGGTATTGGCATAAAAATGGGCACATGGACCAATCAATGGAACAGAACAGGGAGCCGAGAAATGAACCCAAATCTTTATGGTCAATTAATATTTGACAAAGGGGGCAGCAACATAAAATGGAGTAAAAATAGCCTCTTCAACAAATGGTGTTGGGAGAACTGGACAGCTGCATGCAAAACAATGAAACTCGAGCACCACCTTACACCATACACAAAAATAAATTCAAGGTGGATAAAAGACTTAAATATAAACTGTGACACAATTAAAGTCCTAGAGGAGAACATAGGCAGGAAAATCTCAGATATTGCACGCAGAAACATTTTTACCGACACGTCCCCTAGAGCAAGGGACATAAAGGAAAGAATAAACAAATGGGATCTCATCAAAATAAAAAGCTTCTGCATGGCTAAAGAAAACAGTATTAAAATAAAAAGAGAACCAACTG
>CM052538.1:95615551-95701007 GCA_028533065.1 Trachops cirrhosus | reverse complement strand
TCTCACCTTTAACAGGAACCTAAACAACAAAACAAAGAAACAAGCAAAATATAGCCAAAGACACTGAAATAGAGGTCAGGCTGACAGTGACCAGAGGGGAGAGGGGAGGGAATTTCAGGGGAACTTCAGGCGAGAATGGGAAGGGTTTACAGGAACAAATATAGAGGACATATGGACAAAAACTAGGGAGGTTGGAAAGGGGAGGGAAGAGGGGAGGGATGGGTGCGTTGGCTGGAATGGCAGTAAAGGATAGAAACTATACTTGAATAATGATTAAAATAAAATAAAAAAAGCATCATCAAAATGAAATGGGAACAGACTGTATGAGAGAACATATTTGCCAATGATACATCAGACAATGGTTTAATCTCCAAAATAGATAAAGAACTCACATGACTCCACTCCAGGAAGACAAGCAATCCAATTTAAAAATGGGCAAAGGACCTGAAGAGAAACCTCTCTAAGAACATACTGATGGCCCATAGACATATGAAAGGATGGTCAACATCACTAGCCATTAGAGAGATACAAGTTAAAAGCACAATGAAATATCACCTTATACCTGTAAGAACACCTGTCATTAATAAATCAACAAAAAACAAGTGCCAGTCAGGATGTGGAGAAAAGGGAACTTCAGTACACTGCTGGTCAGAATGCAGACTATTGCAGCCAGCAGCCACTGTGGGAAACAGTATGGAATTTCCTCAAAAAATTAAAAATGGAACTGCCTCATAACTCAGCGATTCCACTGCTGGGAATCCCAAAACACTAATTCAAAAGAACTTAATGGACCCCGATGTTTACATCAGCACTATCTACAATAGCTGAGTGTTGGAAGCAGCCTAAGTGCCCATCAGTAGATGAGTGGATTAAAAGAATGTGGTTCATCTAGAAAATGGAATACTATGCAACAGAAACAAATAAGAAGGAATTCCTACACTTTGAGAAAGCATAGATGGAACTGGAAACTATTATTCTAAGTGGAATAAGCCAGGCAGTAAGAGATATCTCACATATAAAAGGAATCTAGTGAACAAAATAAACGAATGAGCAAAACATAACCAGACACACGCAAACAGGGAGCAGAATGACAGCTGCCAGGGGAAAGGGGATAGAGGATGAAAGAAGGGGAAGGGAGCAACTCTTTGGAATATGTATGAAGACCTATGGACATGGAGAGTGGGGTAGGCGGCGTGGACTGTAGGAGGAAGGGATGTGGAGGGACAGAGGAAGGCAAAGAGGGAAAAACTGGGACAACTACAATAGAATAAACAAGAATAAAATTTTTAAAATTTAAAAAGAAAGATTTTATAAAAGTGAACACACTTCTTCAACATACAAAAAGTAAATATGCAGTCATCATAAGCAGTAAACAGCAGTTCTGTTTATAATTAAGAGGAAAATTTTTTAAACATAGAGGTTCTTTAAAATTTTTATATAAGAAAATAACCCTCAAGTCTCACAGTAAAAGTTGCTTTAAGTTAATAACTTATCCTATATGTGAGCTGAATGTTTATGCATGTAATTTATGATGATATTTCAGAGCTAATTATTCTTGTTGGCAAAGTTAAAAAATCTGTGACCTAAAAGGTTTAGATGTGACTTCAAATGTCACATTTGCCTTTGCTGTGCTCCTTTCTAATTCAAACATTGGATGTAAAATAAGTAAAATTTAGAGAATTTAAAAATATGTTCCTTGATAATATAAACACTGAAACAAATGTTTCATAAACTTATTAATATGTAATATTAAGCCAAAAAGATACCTACCCAATCAAAGAAATGTCATATAAACCCAAATTAAGGGACGCACTAAATTTTAAAAATATTAATTTTATCACTATACCACAAAAGGACAATAAAAATAATTAATAACCAAAGATTAAGAAATCCTTATCTTACTGTAAATATAGTAAGCAATTTCAAACAAAATCCTTAAACACTCAGATTCACTATTACAAAGTCATTAGTATTTTTGTAAGATCATGAAAATACTAATCTATTTACTATATTAATCTATTTAAAATAAGTTTGAATCATTTGAAATTTATTTCAATAAATTATAAGGTTAAGAGAAGTTTGAGTAGTTAAAGCACTAGAAATAGCAAACATTTTATAAAATTCTTTGTGACAATAGCAACATTAGATGCTCCAAACCAAACCAATAAGGTCAACACAATCAGCATATGATAGTATAAATTTTCAAAAAAATCTTGAATTACAAAGTTTTGTACACTTTTTTTACCTATGTTCTCTAGAATATCCAAGTTAATTTACATAGTAAGTCTAAAAAAGTGTTTGATGATTTATCCCAAAAAAGTTTATCCCAAAGAATTTGTACAAAGGTTCGGTAAAGATGTCACAACACACAACTCACTCCCTCAGTAGGCTCCCCACTTGCTTTGTCTGACGCAAGTATTCCCACCCTGTCTTTATTTGGGATATGACTGACACACAACATTGTTAGTTTAAGATATACAATATGCTGACTCAATAGACTTATATATTGAAAAATGTCTACCAGCATAGCATTAGTTATCACCTCTATTGTATCACATAATTACCATATCTTGTTTGTGGTAAGAGTATTTAAGATCTATTTTGAAGCTAGTATGTATTCCACCATTTGTAATTACAATCACTATGTTGCATATTAAGCACCCAGAGCTTATTCATCATATGATTGTAAGTTTACTCTTTCACCATATCTCCCCTTTCCCTCCAACCCCTAGGCCTTGGGAACCACCATTCTACTCTCTGCTTCCGAGCTTAGCTTTTTCAGGTTACACATGTAAGTGGTATCATAAAATATTTGTCTTTCTCTGTCTGACTTATTTCACTTAGCAATGCCCTTAAGGTTTGATTCATGTTGCAGATGGTAGGATGTCCTTCTTTCTCATGGCTGAATAGTATTCCATTTGTGTGTGTTTGTGCATACATACACACACAAATCACATCTTTTCATCAATTTATCTGTTGACAGACACTTGAGCTGTTTCCCTAATTTGGCTATTGTGAATAATGCTGCAACAAAAATGGGAGTGCATCTATCTGTTCGAGATCCTGATTTCACTTCCTTTGAATATATACTCAGAAGTGGAATTGCTAGAACACACGATAGTTCTATTTTTAATTTCATGAGAAACCTTCACACCATTTTGAGCACTTATCTCTTGTACTTTTTGATAAAATTCATTCTAACAGATGTGAGACAGTGTCTTGTGGTTTTGATTTGTATTTCCCTGATAGTTAGTGATATCAAGCATCTCTTCACAACCTGGTAGCCAAGAGTACACCTTTTTTGGAAAAATATTTAGATCTTCTGCCCATTTTCCACCAGATGATTTGTTTTGCTAGTGAGTTTTGTATGAGTTCTTTATAAATTATAGATTAATCTCCTATCAGATATATGATTTGCAAATACGTTCTCCCACTCCCCAGGCTGCCTTTTTTAAAAAAATTACTCCTAGAGAGAGGGGAAAGGAGGAGAAAATGAGTTAGAGAAACATCTATGTGTGAGAGAAACATGGATCAGTCAACTCTTGCACATACCCCAACCAGGAAATCGGCCCGCAACCCAGGTAGGTTCCTCTGAGGTAATTTGACTACCTCATTAGGATGTTAATTTTAGGTGTCAACTTGGAGGGTATTTTTGGATGAAATTAATATATTTAAATTAGTAAACTATGAATAAAACAGATGGTCCTTGACAATATGAGTGGGCCTCATCCAATCAGTTAGTTAAAGGCCTAAACAACAGAAAGACAAGCCTCTCCGAGCAAGGGGTGAATTGCCAGACAGACTGACTTTGGTCTTCATGTGCACCATTTGCTCTACTGGGTTAACACGTGCCAGTCTCCACAATCACACAAACCAATTCATTATACAAAATCTCTATCCATATATGCACACATCCTACTGGTTTCAGTTTCTCTGAAGAATCTTAACACATCCATGAATTTCTTGTCTGAGCCAGACATTCACATGAGAGTGCCTTATATAAAGTGATAAACTTTTCAAAGGCAAAGGAGTTGGTTTGGACATGCAGCAAGTGATCTTGAAACTTTGCAGAATAATCCTGCTTTCTGTCACATTTTGAATAGGTAACCATAAACGAGAGTTTCTAATCTCTCATTCTCATTAATTAATACAATATTTAAAAGATGCACAGAAAATTTATATCACAAAAATTCAAAAGGTCATTAGCTACTGACTCTACTTATCTACCCTAATGCTTTACATTTCTCAAACTAAATCAGTTGTTGATCATTGTGACAATCAACCAACAAACAAATAACTGAGCTTCAGTGCATGCCTGTTCTCAAGGTGCTTACAATTACATGACATTTAAATAATACCAGAAAATTTTAAGACTTAATGATCTGTCATCAAAAAAGTACAATGAATGGCAGAGGCCCTAGAAATCAACTTTTTAAATTAAAACTTTAAAATATTTAAGAACCATAATGGTATTGCATATAGACCAAGAGCAGAAAGAAAGACACAGAGCAAAGTAGCTGTGGTTGTAGGTCCTGCTTTTCATTATTTTGCATATTTCATGCCAGTCCCTTCTAGCCTAAAAAGTTCCTGTTGAGAAATCAACTGACAGTTATGGCAGCTCCCCTGTAGGTAACCAACTGTCTTTCTCTTGTTTAAGATTCTTTGTCTTTAATTTTTGCATTATAATTATGATGTCTTGGTGTGGGTCTTTGGGTTAATGTTGTTTGAGACTCTCTTTGCTTCCCGGACTTGAGTGCCTTTTTCCTTCAACAGGTTAGGGAAGTTTTTGGTCTTTATTTCTTCAAATAGTTTCTTCATCTCTTTCTCACTCTCTTCTCCTTCTGGCATCCCTATGATGAGGATGTTATGCTGCATGTTGTCTGAATGGTCCCTTAAACCATCCTCATTCTTTCTCATTCTTTTTTCTTTTATGCTGTTCTGATAGGCTGTTTTTTCTATCTTGTCTTCCAAATAGCTGATTCCATGCTTTGCTTCACCCAAACTACTGTTTAACTTTTCCAGTGCATTCTTCTTTTCAGATATTATAAACTTCACTTCTGACTGGTTCTTTTTTATGGTTTGTACATCTTTTTTATGCTGTTGAGCATCCTTATAACCATTACCTTTAACCATTATATCTGAGAAATTACTTGCCTCTATCTCATTTAGCTCTTTTTCTGGAGACATCACCTGTTCTTTCACTTGGGGCTTGTTTCTTTGTTTCCCCATTTTGGCTGCTTCTTTGTGCTTATTTCTGTGTATTAGGTAGATCTGCTTTGATTCCCAATTTTTGTGAGGTGGACTTATCTAGTAGATGTCCTATGGGGTCTGGTGGAGCAGTCTCCTTGATCCCCTGAGTAGGGTGCTCCAGTAATGTCCCTTGTGTGGGTTATATGGGCCTTCTTCTTATAACTGAGTCTTAGTTGCTATTGGCCCACTCATGTGTGAGATCAACCCTCAGGCTGGCTGACTGTGAAATTCAATTCTAACATGGCGTGCAAGCTGCCGTGCAGGTGCTGACCACATGAAGAAGAATTCACCTCAGCAAGTTCTGGTGTCTGCTGAGATCTCCTTTTAAATATGCCACTTGTGTGAAAGACAAATACCACATGATCTCACCTTTAACAGGAACCTAATCAACAAAATGAACAAGCAAGCAAAATATAACCAAACACACTGAAATTGAACACAGGCTGACAGTGAGCAGAGGGGAGTAGGGAGGGGATTATAGGGGAAAAGGGTGAAGGGTTACAGGAACAATTATAAAGGACACATGGACAATAACAAGGGAAGGTGGAAACAGGGGAGAGAAGTGGGGAGGGCTGGGATGAGGGGAAAAGGCAGAAAACTGTACTTGAACAACAATAAAAAAAATGTTAAAAATAAATAAATAAATATGCCACTTGTGAAGTTTACTGGATCCTGCTCTGTATGTTGGCTCTGGGCTTCATTATAGAGACTCTGTGCAGGCCTATGACAGATGTTCCCTGTGACTTGCCCTGGGCAACATGTTTTACGTTACAGGCAATTGAGAGTTTGTGGCTGCCTCTGCTGAGAACAGGAAGAACCAAACTGTGCACCAAGGCCAACTAATACCAGCACTGGGCCCAGGATCAGGTCAACAAAAGTCCCAAGGCACCCTGAGATCCACCTCTACCTGCATCTGTCTGTCGGCTGCCTGTTAAGCCCAGTCACTGAAAGAGACTCTGTCAAAGTCAGGAAGATGAGGCTAGTGGATTTCCAGTGAGAAAGAAGTGCTTGTTGGTCAGGCTTCAGGGAAGAAAGTGGGTATAGTCCCCACCCCAGAGACACAACACTTAGTCTGTCCCAGAATTTGTCCCGACCTTGGCAGGATGGAGCAAACAGAAGCCAGGCAGGTGGGGCCTCCAAAGCCCAGAGGTGGTTATAGCGAATCTCCCGGGAGGGGCAAGTGCCAGTCAGGTTCACAGGAAAGCAGGGGGATGGCCCCCAACCCAAAGCCAAACAACTCAGTCACCAACACCCCCTGAGTTTTTCCAGATGTATGAAATATGAGAACTGATAAATAAATTCAGTAAAGTAGCAGGATATAAAATATATACCAAGAAATCAGTTGCATTTTATATGCCAATAATAAACTATCAGAAAGGAAAACTAAGAAAGCAATTCCATTCACAATTGCTTCAAAAAAAAATACCTACAAATAAAATTAATTAAGAATGTAAAAGACCTGGACTTGGAAAATTATAAGACAATGAAGAAAGGACCTGAAGAAAACACAAATTAGTAGAAGCATGTACTGTGTTCATGGACAGGAAGAATTAACAACATTAAAATGTCCATACTACCCAAAGTACTAAATATTCAATGCATTTCCAATCAAGCAAGATACCAATGGCATGTTTCATAGAACTTGAACAAATATTCCAAAAATTTATATGGAACAACAGAAGACCCCAAGTAAAAACAGCAATCATGAGAAAGAACAAAGCTGTAGGAATCATGCTACCTAATGTTAAACTATACTACAATGGCACAGTAATCAAAACTGCATGGCACTGGCATAAAAACAGACACATAGATCAACAGAACAGAAGAGAGAACCCAGAAATAAACCTATACCTTTATAGTCAATTGATATTTGACAAAGGAGGCAAAAGCATACAATGCGGTTAAGATAGTCTGTCTAATAAACAGTGTTGGGAAACCCAGACAGATACATGCAAAAAAATTAAATTAGACTGACTTCTTATACCATACAAAATAAACTCAAAATGAATTACAGACTTAAATGTTAGATTCAAAGCCATAAAAATAATAGAAGCAAACATGAGCAGTAAAATCTCACACACTTCTCGTAGCAATATTTTTTCTGATATAGCACCTTGGGCAAAGGAAATGAAAGCATAAACAAATGGGACTACATTAAACTAAAAAGTTTTTGCACAGCAAAGGAAATCATCGACATAATTAAAACACAACCCACTGAATGGGAGAACATATTCACCAGTGATGAATCTGTTAAGGGCTTAATATTCAAAATTTGTAAAGCACTTATAAAACTCAACACCAAAACAACAAATAATCCAATTAAGAAATGAGCAAAGGACCTGAACACTTCTCCAAGGGGAACATACAGATGGCCAAGAGACATATGAAAAATGCTCATCACTAATCATCAGAGAAATGTAAATTAAAACCCCAATAAGGTATCACCTCACACCAGTCAGAATGGTCATCATCAATAAATCAACAAACTACAAGTGCTGGTAAGGATGTGGAAACGGGAATCTGGTGAGAAAAGGGAACCTCTCCCTGTGCACTGTTGGTGAAAAGGCAGATAAGTGTAGCCACTGTGGAAAGCAGAATGAAGTTTCCTCAAAAAAATAAAAATGGAACTTCCTTATGACAGTCTTTCCACTTCTAAAAATATATCTGAAGAAACCCAAAACACTAATCTGAAAGAATACATGCAGTCCTATGTTCATTTCAGTGTTATTTACAATTGCCAAGATTTCGAGGAAGTGCAAGTGTAAATGTCATTGGTAAATGAGTGGATAAAAACACTGTGGTACACATACACACTGGAATACTACTCAGACATAAAAATAAGGAAATCTTATCCTTGTGACAGCATGGGTAGGCCTAGAGAATATTATTTAAGTGAAATAAGCCAGTCAGAGAAAGACAAATACCATATGATATCATTAATTTTTTGGAATCTAATCAACAAAATAAACTACCAAACAAAACAGAAACAGACTCCTAGATAGAGAACAGACTCAGAGCTGTCAGAGGGGAGAGGGGTTGTGGTGCTGGATAAAAGAAGTAAAGGGATTAATAAATAAAAAAAAAACTATCCTAGACAGAGACAACAGTATGGTGATTACCAGAGGGAAAGGAGGGTAGGGGAGGTAGAAGAAGGTGTATGAGCAATAAATGGTAATGGAAGGGGATTTGACTTTGGGTGATGAATATACAATACAAGATGCAGATGATGTACTGTAGAATTGTACACCTGAATCCTATTTAATTTTATTAACCAATGTCACCAAGAAAGTCAATTAAAAATTTTGAAATAAAAGAAAGCCACAGATGCAAAATGCATTTTAAAAAGAAAACATTTTAAGGAGACTCTATGCTTTTTGAATTTACTTGGAAAACTCTCATCAGAAAAAAATCCATTTGTAATTGGAAATCAGACAGCATGCACACATATAGCACTTCTGTTGTCAAGGTGTCTGAATTGTCATTTGCTCTGGCATGCTCTCATGAGCGCACAGGGCTTGAGCATGAGGCAGAGTGGATTGGAAAGGACCTTGCAATTCTCGATGAAATAAATACCACACTTAAAGCCCATGCTGCTGCTCCCCTTCAGTGATTGAAAAGTTCAGGGCTAATCATCAATGTCCTCACTAGGACTGACTAAATTTTTGAAAGAACATACCTACCTGTAGTGCTTATAGCATCATTTTCCACCTCAGACAGTCTTGGACATTAACAGATATAGTTTATGTATGATGTTACTCTGTTTTCCAAAAAGTTCTATGACACTAAAACTCTAACAACAAAGGAGTGGTCATTACCCAGGGATCACACTATAAAATACTTTCTTCATCTCGCATTTATCTTGTAACTATTTCATGGTTTGGTTATTCCTCTACAGAAGTATACAAACCCACACAGTCACACACAAATTCTCTAACACCCATCTATCACCTAACGACATCTCGACTGCTTCATGCCTGCACAGCATTCACTTTCCAAAGTTAACACAGGGACTTTCACATATCTTCCCTCTATATGTTTTAGTTCTCTTTTTAGATTTAATTTCATAGTCAACTGGGAATACCTTAGTGTATGGTAAGAAAGAAGTAACCTAACCTTTAAAAGTGAATGGCTAACTGCTTTAAACATTAAGAAAACCCATACTTTACCACTATTTTGAAATGCCACCCTTAATATACATACAAACATCAGGTCTGTTTCAATCTTGCTATATCATGCTATTTTAAGTATTTTAGCTTTACAGTACTTTTTGTCATCATTATTGTCTTTCAAAATAGTATAAACCACTACTGTGCTCAATTTTTTTAGAATCAACCTGTTCCATTTCCCTCACCTATCAACTCACCCCCACACACACAAACACACCTACAAATACCACTGTAATTCTGATGAGCTGTCACTGACCCATTGATTTCAGAAATAAAAAATTAAGACTATGAATTTTCTACAACCCATACTTATGAATGTGTAATGTTCTCAAGGTTGTTTATGGATTTTTCTCTGAGGGCTGATTTGTTATCCATCTGTTATTATGAAATAATGAAAAAAACATTTTGTTTGCTTATTAGGTTCAAATTTGTTTGTTTTGAATGCATAGAAAAAAATCAAACCTATTAAACATGTTACTCAAATTCTTCATATTTTTCACCTTTTGACAATTTCTGAAAATATGTATCAGCATCACCCATGTGGCTATGGTTTTGTTAAATTTTCTTTCTTCTTACAAGAGTTTAGGAATAATATGTTTTATGTGATGTTGTTTGATGTGCAAAAGTCCTAACTATTATGATTTCTACCAGATGATATTATATGTCAATAAGAACACCCTGTCTTTTTTCCCCATATAGGGAATCCACACTAAAAACCACTTTCAGAGACCAATATGGCAATTCTTATTTTTATTATGCTAGTACTGCCTGCTAGAATTCCCTTATTTCTTTATCTCCAGCGATATTAGGACTTGTCTTCTAAACAGGACAAAACTAGATTTGCATTTTAATTTACACTGTGAGTTCTTACTTTTATTAAATTAGCCCATCCCTTACAATATGCTATAATACTTAATAATAAATAAAATACTTATGTGTTAAGACAACTAGTATATTTAGCCTAATTACTGACATTTTAATTTTTCCTGATTATCATACATTTTTATTGTGCTTTTACCCTCCCTATTTTTTTTCTGTGCTTTTATCAAGTTTTCTTTTTTTCACTTTGCAGCCCAATACTTTACATATATGTTGAACTACTAGGCTCACCAACTTTTGGTCCCTCTTATTATGCAGGTAATAGAAAACTAATCTAATCTTTCTCCCTTTTTTATCCCTGTATGACCAAAAATAATCACAAAATATTTTAGATTTGGAATAATAGCAGTAAATCACCTTAAGTTAAGACCACTTTGGAATTTAATAAACTTATGTAATAATCTATATGAGCCAGGAAGAGGGAGGACAAGTTAACTTTGTATTTAATTAGTAAGAAGTTAGTTCCATTTATCTTTCAAACATCTCTGTATCCTACAAAAGACAAAGCTCTTACCGTTTCTTTTGGAATCTGCATCTGGCTTGGCTCTGCATTCTAGAAGAATTGAAGAAAAACATAAATACAGACTAACCAAAGCCATCTTCAAAACACAGGGACACAAAGCTTTACTTCAAAGGAAATTTTGCTGGTTTGTAAAATCCACACAATATATAGAGGGTGATTATATTCTGGCTAATGTATTATTCTGTCTTATAAACTTTCACTGATCTCATAGTTCTTGTGTGGGTGTATGTTTTAAGAAAACTGTCTCGATGTAAGTTTTTACTTGCTCATCCACAATATAGCATCAATTTATTATACAGAGGAAAACAAATCTTACCAAATAGCTTTTCTATTCATAGCACTGTTTCTAATTTATTTGTAATTTTCCTAACTAAATCTAAGTTATAAGGTATATTATAATTTGATAGCTAAACCAGATAATATCAGTGTGAACCAAAAGCATCAAAATATTACATAGGTTTTAAATGTGATTTTTTTCATATATTGTAAGGTAATTTTATATCAAAGGTTGATTTATTTAAAAGGCACATATTGATAAAGTATTTCATTTTCTACAGAGAAATTATATACAGATACCCCAAACAGAGGAAAAGAGTTTGATAATTAGATTCAAAGATCATTTTAAATGCCCCTCTTTAAGTTTTCAGAATTTTATTCATTTAAATCTTGACAAGCAGCTGCAGCATGAGTAACAGACTGATAGACTACTGGCTCACTCCTTAATGAAAAACTCACAAGCAATAAATTAAATAACCAAGAAAAATAAGTAGGCAGCAGAAGGGGAAACAGAAGCCTGGAGAATCAAAATTGGACAAGAAGAACCTGAATAACTTAAGCTGGTTGTATATTGGCACTAACTCTGGAAAGGCTGCCTAAGAGCAGCGCTGAAGCTTCGGCAATCTGACAATGCTATTACCCAGTTCACATATACTGAACCAAAGCATCATCAGATCACACTAAATCTCAGTTTTGTTTTAAGTACCAATTTACAACTTTTTAAGACACCTGCAGGTTTATGATCAAGTGGCATTTTAAATACAAAATTGGCTAACAGTGGGGGGGGGGTAATGATTAAACATTTTAAGACAGAAATTAAAAAGTTTTTATAATTTTTCAAAATCTTCTTGAAATAAAAGTGTTCACTTTTCAGCTTTATCAAAATCTGATTTTCACAAAGTCACAGAAAATTTTAGATCTGTTAGTAACCACAGGATAGGATATTCTTACAACTAAAATTTATCTGGCTTATAATAAGGAATATTTATTCACCACAACATATCCATATTTGAAGTATTAGCTTAAGAGATTTAGTGTTATAGGACAAATTTGGAGCCTATACCCCTAAAACCTTGCCACTCTAGTATATTTGAATTGTTTTTTAGATAAAGCTGGAAGGTAGCTGAAAGAGATGTCAAATGACCCAACTAGAACCTATTTTGAAATATTTAAATATCACTTGTATTTGAAGTGAAATAATTCTCATCACATCAAAAGATAAAGGAGATTCCTCCAATTATGTTGATTTTATATGTAAATGAAACTTAGCACTTTTTGCAGAAAAACACTTAGAATTATGTCAATTTAATATACATACTTCCTTTGCACCAATATTAGATACATACCCCCTGTAATATTTAGATGTGTTGATAGATGCATAAAAAGTAAAACAGTTTGCACACAAATGTCTTTTTATTTGATTTATGTCATTCCAAATAATGCCTTTATCAGTATTTAATGGCCATGGGGCTTACTGTCACTCAAGTCCTTTTATTTTCAGTAATAATGTTTAACAATGGTACTCTTTTTCATACAAAAGCAACCATCTTTATTTGGGTTAGCTACATGGACTATGAAAGTCTGAAATATGAAGATATGTCACATGTATTGGAGAACATGGCAAGCTTTCAACAATAGTCTTTGAAGTGACAGTGACGAAACCATCTCTGTATTCAATCAGTACCTCTGAACTCATTCAGTAACAAACATTTATTGTCCTAGAAAATATCCCTGCAATCTGATTTTTAAATACCCCTATATTCAACGTTGTAGAAATCTATTTCCAAGACTGAGAAAATATGAGAAAAGAATGCTTGTATTAAGGTTGAAAGACATAAAATATGGAAACAGCTTAGACAATGTCTCAATAAACACTGGCCATCAGGAAGCTAGCCCAGACCCCTGCCTCCTGTGAATCAGAAATCTCTCATCTGCTCTAAATGTACACACCAGTTCCCTTGGGTGGAAGGCATCTTCTTGGCGAAAGACCAGAAGGCTCACAGTCCCTTCCATCTTGGTGCTTCTCAACAGGGAAACAACCTCCTCTTGGGATTTGCCTGCTAAATCTACTCCATTTACCTAAAACAAATTTTAAAAAAAGTTTTCAGCTTCAATCCTATGCAAACAGATAACAGAAGAAAAGACATTCTAGAACTGATCATATCTGTGATAAAACATAACTCATTTCATGGTAAATTCTGAAAGATCTGGTAATCACCAGGTTTTTGTGGTTAATAAAGAAATGCAGACCAGGTATCTAGAAATGACACAGGAAGTAGTAAATCTTTTAGTGCTTATTAATAAACCAAAAGCTACAGCCACCAGAGCATTAACAAGTAACAAGTAATAAACAAATATATCTAAAATGGCAAGTTAATACAAAACTTCCTGGCTCTCAAGTAAGATGTCTTGATGGCCTTGTACAGCAAAGGGTTTCTTACCCCAGAATAAAAAGTTGTGGCTTTTGTAGTGGGTAGAAAAAACACACTAAAAATATTTTGGTATATTTTAACTTTCAATGAAATTTTACCAAAAATTACGAAAATAACCATTTTTTGCAGGGGAGGGGGTGGATAAGGGGTGGCAGGATCAAACAAAAAAGAAAAATAACTCATGGACACAGACAACAGTGTGGTGACTGTGGGGGAAGAGCAACTGGAAGCAGGTATAAGGATGATAAATGGTAATAGAAAGAAATAAAATTAAAAATAACCTATTAAAAAATAAAATTAAAACAAAGAAAGAAAAATTAATATAACCTTTTTAACCCCTGAAAGGCTAACATTAAAGAAGAATCTCTAAAATAATCATAATATTTCTGAGGAATAGCAATATTTCACCTTAATATTTTTCAATGTTTTAAGAAAATTCTACCAAAATAGAGATTTGAAACAACCAAATTCATCATTTTTATTTTGTATGAAGTATAATAACATTACCAGAAAACAGTATATATTTAACAGAAATGAGAGCAGAATTTACTTTTAAAAAGTAGTGTACCATATTTTTTAGACAAAAATAACATTTTTGTCCAAGGCAATTAAGTACACTATTTAAATTGTAATATCAAAATCTTCCTGCAGTTAGAATGTTTTGAAATCTTCCCTCATATTAAAAATCATTTTCTATAACTCAATATACCACCATTAAGTGATTTCAGAAAATAGGTAAGTAATAATAGAGTAAAAAAAAAGCAAAACAAATTCTAAATAATAAAAACATCCTGATATTATTTCTATATGTTTTTAGATATCCAGATACTCATAAAAAACAACCCACAGAATTACCAACATTGCATAGATACAGTATAGATGATAGTAATTAAAACATGTGAAATGTAGTTTCAGTTTTCAGAGAAAGGTTAATAGCTGTAGAAAATAAAATCTAACTAAAAAAATACAGGCTGCAGGCCACTCCCATTGCTTAAAAAAAGGTCTTTGGGATGTGTTGAAAAGAAAAGCAATAACGTGATGAAAGAGCAACTCAAAAATACAGTAAAAACCTTTAGAAAGAAAGAATGTGGGGAGTTGGGGTAAATTCAGGGAGAGAAGGACGTCTGGGACAAAAAGGCAGGGTTTTTGTTTTGTTTTTGAACTTAGAGGCAAAGATTCAAGCCCCAGGTGAGACTCACTAAATAAAACAAGCAACAAATACAAACTTGAAATAATACTACTGTTGACCCTTGAATGACTGGGTTTAAAGCACAAGTCCACTTACACAGATATTTTTTCAATAAATTAGTACAGTATTGTAAATGTATTTTCAATTCCTTATGATTTTCATAACATTTTTTGTCCAGCTTACTTTATTTTAAGAACACAGTACATAATACATACAACATGAAATATATGTTAACCAATTGTTTACGTTATTAGGGCTTGTGATCAACAGTAGGCTATTAGTAGGCAAGTTTATGCAGAGTCAAAGTTATACTCAGATTTGACTGTACGGTAGTCAGCACTGTGTGAGGGTCAACTGTACACAATGTGCACCCCAAGGAAAAGTGGCCCACTTTAGAAACACCTTAACTTTTTCTTTCTATCATTAGCCTCTTCTATCAGTGTTCATTTAAAAAATGGTGTCATGTGAAAAAGAAAAAAGAAGCATGATTTATGTAATATAATCCCAAAATGTGAACATGAAAAAGTCCAGAATTTATTCCTTTCCTCCATTACTTTTCAAATCTTTAGGTGAGCTTAACCTGGAGAGTTCAAAACTACACAGGAAAATACAAGTAATGAAAAAAGGGCAATGCCATAAAAATTTAGGTTAACTAGTTAATAATTAGAAAACACAATATCGACTATGTTTTCTGAAGAAAACACTAAGAAAAAATGGCTAATAAACTATACTTTTACTCAATATTTCTCCCCTTTATTTCCATATGCACAAACATTCACACAAACATAAATTCTGTATTTTATGTATGTCAAAGACATTTTCAAAGACCAATGAACTGAAACTCATGAGATACAGAAAGGAAATTTTGAAAAACTCTTTTTTTCCCCGATATTTGATTTTTATGTCTCAATTCATTTTCTATGCTTTCATTTGAACATTTCATTGTTCCTCTCATTAAGACACACTGGTTCACTTACTTCATTTTTCTCTGTTCTGAATACAAAATAGACAGCATTTCTGTATTGCCAGACATAAATTTAAAGCCATCTAAAAACATAACCTAATAGATACACATTGTAGTTATATAATGACAAAATGTTATGGTACCTCATAAATCAAATGCCTGAGTGACTAAAATTTTCAGTATACCAAACAAAAAAGGTATTTCTCATCCATGGACTTGGACACTGGTGTGGGGACTGGTGTGGGGTCTGGTGTGAGGGCAGGGGGTGGGCTGAGCAGAGGAGGGCAAAGGGGGAAAAACTGGGACAACTATAACAGCATAAATAAGAATTTAAAAATAAAAAATTTTAAAAAGCAGAAATATTATCTTGTAATGCATATTTCTGCTAAAATGTTTCATATTTCATAACAGTATTTTTTAAAACATATTTCAAGAATTATGGGACACCTGACTTAGAGAAGCCACTCACCTCTATGAGTCGATCTCCCGCCTTAAGACGGCCGTCTTGGATGGCAGCCCCTCTGGGGAGGATGTTTTTCACATAAATTGGAGCTGAGCCACCTATTGTTACATCTCTGGAAGTGATGCTGAATCCCAAACCTTCTGTACCTAAGTATATAGAAGGAAAAAATAAATAAATAAAATGAGATGTCTTGAAGTTTACAGGCATATTATACATAAAGGATCTGTTATTATTCTCTATACCAATATTCCTTGATATTTTGTAACTTTCCTACATTTCTTCTAATGCTTTAAAAGTTGTAACAGATTTTTCAAAATAGACCAAATTCTAAAAGGTTTAAATGGTTTACATAGCAAAACTCATTATTTTACAAAGAAATGGAAATCTGCCTAAAGACTGGTGAAAGATAATATACAGATACACAAATATTGATACTGTAGTTTTTAAATTGTTCTAAACCTTTGATTATGAAAATAAACTTAACTTCTCTATGACAAAAAGACAAAACAAAAAACTTCTGTTAAAACCCACAGTACCTCAAATAGCAAATATTATTGTGGAATAATGGTATCCAAATTTGACAGGTAGGAAGTGGAAGGGAAGAGAAACATTCAGGGAGATGAAAAAATTAATAAAGAGAAAGTTTTCTAGAGACAGATAACAGAATCTCCTCAAATTATAATTAGGCACACAATTTACTAACAGAATAAAACCTATTATATTTGCCTACTTCTCTTCTAACTCACCTAAATCTGACCATGAGAAAAAAAAAAAAAAAAAAACCTAGTGAAGAGTCCATCACAGATCATAGCTACCAAGTCTGAGAATCATCGTATCATATTTAAAGGTACTAAATTTAATGAGGTATTTAAAACACACTGTGCTGGTTTGCATTTTTCAAATGCTAAGTTCTTTGGCAGCTTTCTTGGCAGACAATCTTACAAGCTCAATAAAGTGTAGAAAAAGGATATATGTCACTGGAACTGACGCACAATAGGCCAAAATGAGCCAAGAAAAAATGGGAAAATAATTTCTAATGTATCAGAGAATTTTTATAACATATCTAATAATGACTAATTTCTATTAAATCTTTTTAAAATGGCACTTAAAATACAATAGGTTCCATTTAGGTTAAAATGATATTAGGACAAATAGTTGCTCATTACAGGATGAATAAAAAGATGTATAGAGGTGCAAAATGTACAGAACTTACTCATTTGATGCAGCCATCAAATGAATACATACTACACACAAAACTATAAGCAAGAGCACATGTTCTATAAATAAACAAACATATGGGCAAATAAATATGAATGAAAAATTGTGTTGAAGAAAAAAGTAGAAGTGAAGAATATAATCATGATACTTGCAACAAAGTAAAAATGAAGAAAATAATAATTATAGCTGTAAATATTTCAAGTTCAAACAAAACATTCTTTTGCTGAAAGTCTGAAGTCACTTAAATATGCCTGGAATGTTGATTTCTTAAGTCTTCTGTGAAGACTTGAGTGGTAGATGAAATTTTCCTAATTATTCTGCTGGGACTTTTCCATATGTCTCTGTGCTTTCATGAAACTCTAATGACTTGTAATAACATTTATTAAGAAAGAATTCTAAAATATCCTCCTTTTACAATATTAATTTGTATTAACTACAAAGACTGAGTGAATCTTAATACTACTAAAATATCAACAATAACCCTTAAACGTGTAAGCTAAAAGTTCAGGCAATGACCTGTAAAAGAAAGATACATAGATATCAAATTTCATTTAGCAAAGCCAACTAAATATTTTCCACTGACTGATACAAATTACTGATCTTTTCTTCTTGCTTTATTAAAAAGCTAATTTCTATAAAAGGGCAGGGCATTTGAGAATCCCAAAATGGCAATAAATATCACAAAATCATAACTATGGAAGCAAGTACATAGGGGCTATGCTATTGACATAGTTTCAAAATTATGCCTAAGAATCATTATAATGATGGCTTCTCTCTCTTTATTTCATAATTTATTAATTCACCAATTTTACAGAGAAAAGATGAGAGACAGAGAGAAAAACATCTATTTCTTGTGCCACCTATTTATGCATTTACCACTCACTACTTGGTTCTTCTACGTGCCCTGACCAGGGATGAAACCTGCAACCTTGGCATATCAGGATGATGCTCTAACCGACCAAACCTCTCTTTTTTAAGTCCTTGAAATTGACCTCAGTTCTGTCAAAGCATGTCAAGTCACTTTGAACTGAACTTAAAATTTAACGTTGTCATGTCCTGTGTTTTGGATGTACTTCATTAAAAATGTTAAATGTAACATAATTGGTAAAAATGTTACCCATTAACTATACTGAAAGATTGTTCAATTCTCATACAGTCATTATTTAATAGTTGTATTTAGTACTAACCAAAGACAATCAGCATTCTTCACTGTTATTTATAGTAACTATTTTTATGTAAAATATTTGTACTTATTGGTAGGGATGCACAAGCAGTTTCTGCCTTTTGTCATACATTCTCACAGTTAGTAAATTATAATCAAGATAGATCTGTGAAGCTCTATAACATTTAGATTACTCAATATCAGAAAAATGTTTCAAAGAAAATCATTGGTTGTAATTTTCTTATTTTAATTAAGCATATTCTCTCTAAATTAGCTAGTATAAAATATAATCATATCTTTTTAAATGCTATTAAAATAAAAGTTTATTTTAAAATTATTCTTTTAATGACAAATAAAAATTCGGTATTTAAAAAGTTCATGTTATAAGTTGCTAAAACAGAATGGTGTCAAAAACTGTAATTAACTGAATAAATATGCCTATCTTAGTGTAAAAAGGCAAACATATTTATGAGCTAGTATCTTTATGATATGGTCAAGTAAAATATTTCTCCTTCGTTGAGAGATCCCAAGCAGAATTTTATCTTTTATATAACTCTATTTGTGCTGCTGGATAAGTTTTTGCTTAAAAACTAGGGCCTGTCATTTGAGTAGAGACAA
Organism: Trachops cirrhosus; assembly: GCA_028533065.1. Lineage (NCBI taxonomy): Eukaryota > Metazoa > Chordata > Mammalia > Chiroptera > Phyllostomidae > Trachops > Trachops cirrhosus. The sequence continues at coordinate 95,681,867 of CM052538.1, read as the reverse complement.
AGAAAGAAAGAGGATCTGCTATTTCTTGTTTAGGAATTAACAGACCTAAAAGGGGTTTATGCTGATACGACTCGGTGCGTGTAAGGGGTTTCAAAAGTGGAGTAAAGTTGTCAGTTCCTGATCATGTCAACCAAGTATCTGAAACTTAAAAAACCAGTAACCAGAAATACGGCATTTGTGGTTCATGTAAAGTTCAACGAAAGAACATTATTTGGAAAGGAAATAGGAATCTCAAAGTTTACAAGCTTGTAAACCCTACACCAAATGGAAAGAAAAATTATCTAAATGTCAAGCTATGGAATGTGCTAGTAGGAAACTATTGCCAGAAGCAGCCAGGGGACATGAGGAAATCAGTCAACCTCTCTTGGGCTCATTTCCATCTAACTGCAGAAACTGGTTGAAGTCATAAAAAAAGAAATATTTGTATAATGACACCATTTTGAAAGACATAATTTAAAAACATATCAAAATGATCAGCTAAAATAGATGATTGATAGCAAAAAGTGTATCTCAATCAATGCCTGGAGAGGATGGCGACTGGAAATCAGAAAAACAAGTGTAGCATCTGCTCTGAGTCATGGGGGAGGCCAAAATGTGACAGTGTGCTGCTTCCTGTACATAAGGATCCATGGCCTACAGGGCAGGGACACTTAACGAAATAAGCTGATATAAAGTATATATAATAAAGGGTTAGCAAGGTCAATGATTAATTCCCCTGTCACCTTAAGAAATGGAGGTAATGTTATATTCTGGAACAACGGCCTAGCTTCTCCTCATTCTATGAGCCACTGACAATGTCAAACGAACTATCACCAAAATGAGGAGGTTGACATGGAGGACCTCTCCAAAGTCCTCATCAAGTGGGGTGATCAAAACAGTCAAACCCTTACTGTGGAGTTTGAATGTGACATCCTGAAATCATTTCCCTTTACTGTTAAAAATTTTGCTGCAGTAGTAATTGCTACCTTCTTCACATAAGTTTATGTTTTAAAGCCTTAATTTCCAAACATTTGAATTTTTATGTAGCAAAATGAATCTGAAAAGCATAAAAAACAGTTTAAATACATTTTTTAAAAATATCACATCACTTCTTTCACATAAAAGGGTAAAACTTAGGGTGCTTTGGTTTAGCTGGTAGAGTTTTAAAATAAAATCCATCAAACAAAGATAGGTTTTACCTTTCTTAAGCTGGATATTCAGCCTCTTGCCTATTTTTTTGGTGTTATAACCACTGCTTACACTTGTACTAAACACACTTTGTGGTGCTGGGGCTGGAGCTGCCGGTGGTTTTCCTGAGGGCTGTGAGCTCTGAGGTAGTCGTGGGTGCGAGTCCATCTGCTCAGCCTGGGGGGTCAGTTTGGGCACTCTCTGTAGTGCCTGAAGCCCTGCACTGTTCACACTCCTGTTATCAATATACTGGCTGTCAGGGCTGAAGCGGCTTGAATAGTAATTGTTCTTCTCACTTTGGGACAGTTGTTCATACTGCTCTTTATTTGCTGCAGGAACCACGTGGAACCAAATGATAGGTGTGCGCATGGCTTGGCGAAACATATGTTGTGCTCTAGGTTTGAGAATGAATAGAAAATTAGCAAATTAAGACTGGCAAATTAGAAGATATTGTGAACTTAATTAAGTATACTAATTAAGCAACAAGAAATGACACACTCTGTTAAAACTGAAAAACAAAATTCTTATATCCCATTTATCAATCAAGTTTGCAAGCTCTGATAGAAGCACAGCTGTTTCTCCAAACATAAATTTCTTATTCTCTAACTAAAAATAACAGAATTATTACTATAGGTAAAATACTGTGCTCTGAACTATAAATAATTAAATAATAGTTTTAAGTACAATGATGATATTATAATTTCAATATTAACAGAAATTAAATATAATCACCTCTCTACAACACTATCCAATACCGCTTTTAAAAATCATAAAATATTTCTTTACAGGGGGCCCATTTGAGTTTTTAAGGAAATGCTTAGAAATATACAGAGAAAATAGAAAGCACATTATGTATCTGGAAAATTAATTCATGTCTGTGTGTGCAAAGATCCTAGAACACCAGTGCAGCCTCCATGACAAAGGATGGTAGGTGCCACTGGCCTGGTGCTGCTCCGTGTCAGCCTGGGGAGCTGCTCTGTCTCATGCTGGTTCCCCATACCTTATGATTTCTGTTCACTCTTGTCTTGTTTAATTATTTTTTAAGCTTTTATTTACTTTTAGAGGCAGGAAAGGGAGGAAGAAAGAGAGAGAGAGCAAACGTTGTTGATGTGAGAAAGAAACATCAATCAGTTGCCTCTCGTACTGGAGACTGAACCTGCAACCCAGACGTGTACTCTGACCAAGAATCAAAGTGGCAATCTTTCATTTTGCAGGACGACATCCAACTGAGCCACACCAGTCAGGGCTTGCCTTGCTTTATAAGAACCGGACAACCTTACCTTTTTAATTGTGTAAGGACACCTAAATCAGGATAAAGAAAATCTGAGCAGACCATTACACTGATTCAAAGAAGCTTGGTCTGCTTATTTGTACTGAGACATTATGTGAGACAAAGCTGAAAATGTGAGTTAAAATATAATACAAATAGTACCCTGGTGAATCTTCCAAAAGGTGAGGAAGCAGCAAAATTGTAAAGCCTAAATTGGGCCCATAATATTTTAAAAAGGGCGCTGCCAGTCAGAGGGCATTTTACAATACAGTCTAATGGTACTAACTACCCAGAGTTTGATTAAATGTTTAAAAGCTACATAATGATAGAAAATACTCCTCTCCAGGACAAAGACAGAGAACACAGACATGTTGGGGAAAGCATTTCAACCACTGCTCTCCATCATGCCTACAGAAGGATGGTGAGCAGTACAACTAGCACGCACTTACTGTTCAAATCTTCGGTTTCGGAGGTCACCGTCATTAATCCTGACAATGCAATCATTCTCATGAAAGAGGTTTTCTTGTTCAGCTTTCCCACCTTTCTCCAACCGTTTCACTAATAACCCCAGGGTTCTGGAACAGTAAGAATGCAAATCATTACGCATGCATTATTTCTATAGCATGCAATGCCCCACCACTTTAATGCTATGCAGTATTTATAAAGACTTCCTAATACAGGGGTATATTAAATTGCTACTTATACATTTTAAAAATAACATGACAGAAAACTAAAACAGTATAAATGGTGTGCAAAAGAAATCCTTTCAAATAATGCAACAAATCATTTCTGGCTTGTCAGTATTATGTTTCTGAAACAAACCGTACACTTTTCTGTATGCTGAAAAATGCTTCACACAGAGCTCGCCTGATGGGCTATTACAGTGTGGGACAAGCATGTACCTATGCACAGGTCTGGCAGGTTTCTGCCTTCAGCCAGTTGGTACACGGCTGATGGCAACCTTCATCTTATCAGGGAAGAAAAGGTGAGGAGAAAAGACTACCTTAGCACAATGTACATTTGAGAAGCAAAATAGGAAAGATTTAAAAATAAAAGATGCACTATTCTTGGCATCTGAATTTGATAGTGCCTAATATTCTGAATTTCAGAACTTGTTACACCTCCCTAAAGCAAGTATTTTGTTGCCATTATTCCCATTTTAAGAAAACTAGAAGAAAACCAGTAACAAATTCAAATATGCCATACATTCATCTCTTCAACTATACTTAAATGTCAGACTGAAAGAAAAACCTGAATGAACATGTAGAGGCCAATATGGAGGAGAGAAAAATAAAAATTACTAGGATACTTGGTCTAAAACACTGTTTGACTGACAGGAAGGACATTATACATCCCTCAGAACAAACACCAAAAAGTTTCTATGATCACAGTATAAAGAACGAGAATCTTTCCCAAGTTCTAATGCTGTGATTTACTGGATCGTTAGTATATAGTTTATATCATAATCATGCTGAAATTTTTATGAGCTTATTTTGGCATGTCCAAAGTTTGTATTTCCTTTATTAATCCTAACATTTAGAGAAAAAAAGTCCATATTGATACTATAATTTAGAAACCATTTACAGTAGCCTATATATTTGCCTTTGCAGTGCCCTATACATGCTTTCCAGTAGACATATACCCGAAGAGTTTCTTCTTTTACAGTAGTTGTTATCTGTTCTGTGGCCGTGTATCTGACTCTTCTCTTATTGTTACTGATAGACACACCTTATCTCTACTATTGCACTGTAAGCTCCTGGAAAATAGAGAAGATGGGATTCAGCAATATATGCTCAAGCACTTAGCTAGTAGGAAGTTCCTGATAAATGACAATGGGATGAATGGATGACTGAGTGTACCTAAGGGAAATTAGTCTCATTTCTAATTAGCTTTCTGCAAAATAGAATACAAGTGAAATTAAATTGGGACTCAGAGCCTTTTCGTGGAGCTGCTGTTTATATCAAACACACAATTGAATGGACATAAACTGAACTGCAGCAATGGTCCTTTTTCACTTACACTGCCATTTAATATTGTTTCTTTCATGAATGTTTACAGAGCAGTCATTTAATTTCATTCTAATGTTCATTATTAAATATAATAAAGATATATTTTGTTTTATTATGGCCAAGTCTACCAACTTGCAAGAATAATAAGAGAAGATCATATTTAAATTGCCTTTTGTAATTTTCCCATTTCAGGATTAGCATCTACTAGTGTAAGAATCTAAAAATCTTGTGACTGATGAAAACAATAGTATGTAAGTGGTTTTTAGTTACTTACTGCCATATGTTGGAACTAAATAAACATAAGAATTCTTTGAGCTCAAGGTAAGAATAACATATACTGACATAGCTGCATGAGCAGTTTAACTGTCTGAGTCTGTATTTGGAAGAAAGAAATTTCTTAATAGGTCACACCAACAATGCCAGTACTGTTAAATGTCACCATGCCCATAATCTACCTCTCTATGCTTCTCTATCATTTCCATGTACAGATGAACAGTGCCCTATCAGGGGAATCAAATTAAGATATATCTACGATTCTGTTCCATGGAAAAAAATAATTTGAGAAAACAAATTAAGTCACAGTTACTGATAATAGTGGAACAAGTAGAAGCCACTTTACTATAAGAAAAAGGTGGCTGAGCCACTCACAGGCACCTGCAACGTAACCACACATGTGCTGCCATACCGGTGCCACCAGCGGCTTCGACAGACCAGGACCACCCTTGTAAAAGTGCCTGCATGCAGTCCCTGCAGGACAAATGCATGCTGCCAGGAGTCACTCAGTTACTTCTTATAATTGTGGAATCATAGTTAAAATTCTTCTGCAACCTAAAGTGAGTAATAATTATGTTTTTATGTATTCTGAAATATTTTATGTATTCTAAAGAATCCACAGAATGTCTTTAGAAAAAAAAATAGACTATCTTTAATAGAAATTACTTAGCAGTTAACTAACACTGATAATTTAAATTTATAAATTTATCCCTGATAGATCATTTCAGTATTTATGACAGTTAATATAACTTGGAAATCTGAAATTTAACTCTACAAGTGGCACCAATATTTTTCAGAGAATTACTTTACTTTTTAAATTTACTTTTCCGTCCTAGAAATCACTCTAAAATGATGATCCAAAGTTTAAAAACAACAAAAAAAAAATGACATGCTGCATTTACTGAGTGAATGACTTATCTTTCTGAATAAGCCCTGGTAAATGGCCAAATGCATCAATCATCCTAACGTAGTAAAAAATGCAACAAATCATAAATAAATAAACTACCACACTTATATAAAATATAACACAGGTTTATTAAATGAGGCTTTTAGAATCCAACGTTGTTAAAATAGTCACAAAAATCTCAGAATCCTATTTCTCAGCACTAGGCAGGGGATGGGGGTGGGGAGGGGGAGAAGAGGAAGAATTTCACCCTGAGTGACAGGGCAAGTGATCAGGGAATCAATGAACAGATTGAATTAAGAAGTTAGTAGTCTGCTGATTTCTAAGTACATGACCACACTATTAGAATCATTCTCTCAAAAAGAATGGATTAATTTAAAAGAAAAGTAGAATAATCTGCAAAATTATCTCATTTGCTTCACTAGGTGAAAATGATTACAAAAGGAATAGGAATGGACTATCAAAAAAACTTCACAAGAAAATTGAACTGATAACAGCTAGACTGAGAATGAAAAGTACCTCTGAAGGGAAATCAACAGGAAGTAATAACAGATCCTTTCATCTTCCTGGAAAATGTGCAAGCAGACATATTTCCATACCTCCCACATTAAATTTAAAGGCATCTCAAATAGTATATATAATTAAGAACAATTAAGGTTAATATTTTACAAATTCAATCCACAACCAGAACTTATTCTGAAGTCATAAATAGCTGACTACCTACGGAGCTGTGGTCCCTGTCACACTTTTAGGAGAGAATAATTGAAGCTACTGAACTTCAGAACATTTCAGCAAGTCAGTGTGCTGGAATACACATAGTTTTTCACCTTGGCAAGTACCAGAATTCCTTATTAGAAGCAACCATTTTCCATCAGGAGAAACCACTCTGCAACAATAATAGACAGATGTTGATAGATAGATAGATAGATAGATAGATAGATAGATAGATAGATAGATAGGCAGGCAGGCAGGCAGGCAGATAGATAGCAGGGCAGAGGGAAAAGAGGAGCTGGGCGAGCTCTGATGGGGGAAACAGCCCAGGATCAGAACCCACCACCCCAGTGGGCTGTGCTGATGTGCACGGGGGAGAAGATCTGGTGCACTGACTACTGCAGCACAGCAGACTTGGGAGCATGTGTGCCAGGGTTTTGGGGGTATGTGAAACACAATCTCCCTGACCCCACCCCCATGAATCTAATGAAAACCTGACATGGCAGATATGCTTTTTGAGCAAATAAATATTTTTTCTTGTAAATCTGAAACATCTCAAACATACTGCTATTCTACTGTTTCCTATACCTTTTTCAAAATTGGAAGGGAGGGTGGGAATATTGTATCCACCATGTACAAATCTCACTTCTGAGTAACTTTTCTAAAAAATGCAAATACACATATTTATTTTAAGCCTTTCCTCATGGCTTCTGAATCATGTTTCTTACAAAAAAAGAAACTGCCAAAAGAGGAAAATAAGGAATAGAGTCACAGAAAGCAAGCCACTGAAATACTACATATTTGCATGTGATTTTGGATGCATAATTAGAAATTTAACCTCTTAGATTATATTAAGGAGTGTACTACTACATTGTTACAAGGTTTATTAGTCTAATTATACACTTAGTTAAAACAAACTTAGTCACACGTTAACATTTTCAATTCTAAGTATAATGTACAACCAATGATAAAACTGAAAATAACAAATGTTTTAATGACATCTAAACTGGCTAAGCAAGCCTGAGTTTTGCTTTGATAATAGAGATTTCCACAACTGCCACCTAGCTGTACGGAAATGATTACAATTCATCTTGATAAAAACTGACACAGTATGAAAACCTCAACTGACGTGAAGTCAGAGGAGGACTAGACGGAGTGGACCCCGTCCACCAGACCTTCTCACCTCACTGAGTATGAAACACGAGGGGTCACAATGACCTACAGCTGATCCCTGAGAACCACAGCCACAGTCTCAGGCAACACAACCAGAAAAAAATGTAAAGGAATTCCAGGTTAAAATAAAATCTTGATTTTTTTAAAGCTTTAATGGCTACGGTGAAACAAACAAACAAACAAAAGTAAACAAAAATAAAGAATTTCTTTTTAGGGCAGAAATGACTGGCATCATACTACTAGATTTAAAGAAGCAAAACAAACTTTTCTCTTCAGAACATGTTCACATTTATTATGGTCCTTTATTGGGACAAACAAGTTTGTAGCTGAGATGTACAGGTGAAAGCTTTCAGACAAAAGACAACTGACTGAGTAAAGATAAATTGTTTTTTAATAAAGGGGGCAAATAAGTTAAAATTGAGTGCTCAAAGTTCAAGAGCATATGTCTTCCTTTTAAAGGTAATATTAAATTTTAAAACTCTACAGTGAAATGAAACATACAAACCTCAAATAATGCTTCTCTTAACACCTGAGCTAGTACCATAAAATCCAAATTGGCTGTATTATTTATGCATCCAACTAACTAAGCAAGTGTGTACTAGAATCCTCAAATTTATGATATAACAGTAAAACCTCATATCAAAGTCATGAACAGAAGAGAAAATTGATAATTTTCTGCTATTAAATACACTAATCAGAACCTACACAGACAACCAGACCGCAAAGCAGTAAGGAGGAGACTTTAAGGTACATTCAGGAAGATAAAGGGTAGATGACAATCATCCTTTTTCTTTTTAAATTAAATTTACTGGGGTGATAATGGTGAATAAGATTATATAGGTTTCAAGTGTACAATTCTATGAGATATCTGATAGACGTGTCAAATATATGATGACAGAAGAAGACTGATGTTTGGTGGTGAATTAGAAAAATACCATTCTTATTAGCTGCCACTGCCAAGTACTATGCTAAGTGTATTTTTTATATATTTTATAATTACATGTATGTTCTTGTTTAAACCACACAAAGTGAGAGGAGTCTCTTATCCCTCACATGTGAAGACTGAGGATGAGTGAGGCTAATTTGCCCAGGCCACACTTACTAAAAAGACAGAGCCCAGCTCCATCCTAAGGTATCTCTGGCCTCAAAATGTGGACTGTTTTTAGCAATCCCTCTGCCAGTAACATGAAAACTTAGCATGTGATTAAGTCACTAACTGACTGACACAGAGAAGTAATATATTTCGTAACTAGAAATTCTGAAAAAAAGAAACATTTGATGTGCTATAGAGAGCAAAAACTAATAAAGTATAGGTTAGATGAGCTAAGAGTTATAACTAAGAATAATTATGAGTATTTGAAATCTTAGGAGGGGATGCCAAGTTTGGATTTTGACTTAATAATTGAGTAAATGAGTATGGACTTCTTAAGATCTTCCAAAGATATTTACTACCTACTTTTGTAGACAGGCTAGTTAAAAACTTTACAAAAACTTCAGTTTTTATTTGAGAGGAAAAGTATTCAACATATGCATCTGATGCAGGAAGCAAACATGTATATTTCAATCATTTTCTATATTAATCTGATAACACGAATACCTATTTTCCAATAAAGTCGCTCTTCTTTCAACTCAAATCTTGAATATTATAAAATATTCTTTCAAGTATGTGATTTTTTTTCAGCTAGGATGATGGAATTTATAGTCAGTAATGGAAAAAATCAATCAAGGGAGAAAAGTCATGAAAAATCAATTTAATACAGAAATTTAAAAAGTTTGGTGTTGACCTTTAACCTATCAAATTGAAGATAAATGGTTGAAATCATTCAGGATAAAAATTAATCAGACAAATCAAATGATGTATAGCCATAAAAGGTAAGTTGAGAAGTAATTAATAAGACGTTTGCCAGCATGAGCGGGCAGGCAGCTAGAAACTCGCAGAGCCATATGCACACACACACACCCCTTACTGAGGGCTAGTTCCTATTTAAAGACAGATTTTTCCTTAAATCTCATGATTTGCAATCAGACATTAGGAAAAAGAGTTCTGTGAGTATATATTACTAACCAGGAAACATTAAATGAAGTTGTTTTTCCTACTTCCTTTCCTCCTGGAAATTCTTCAGAATTGGGGGTGTTGGTGGGAAATAAAATGTGGCTACAATAAAGAAACTTTCTTATCAACCAGTAAGTGGACATCAAGTTTTGGACTCTTTCTCAACACCCAATAATATGAATACAAAAAAAGGGACGAAATTTTACATATAAATAATACTAGAATGTAAACGCCACGATGGCAGACATTTTTATTTGTTTGGTTCTCTAAAGTGGAGCTGGCAAATTACAGCCCATCAGCCAAAATTAGGCCTACAACTATTTTTATAAATGAAGTTTTATTGAAACAAAGCTACACTCATTCGGTCACATGTTGTCTGTGGTTGGTTTCATGCTACCAGGACAGGACTTAGCACTTGCAATAGAAACTGGGCAGCCCACACGGCCAGAAACACTGGCCACCTTACCCTTAGAGAGAGTTTGCTCACCCCTGACAGAGTGTGACTACATCAAGAATGGTGCTGGTAGATTCTAGATCTTTTTAAAATTTGCTTAATAAAATAAAACATATAATTACTATCTGCATAGAAAAAGTACAGGGCAAAAGGTTTAACTTTAAAGAAGAATATATAAATGGGAAATGTCCATTATAGGTAAGACCAAGAGAAGCTGACTATACTTTAAGAATAATGTGCTTCAGCCATACTTGTTTTCACAGGGGTAAAGATTTAGATGATCTACTATAAGCTCGACTGTGGGTTCCAAGTAGAAAAATAAATGGCTACTGAAAAATAATACAATCATATTTCTTGAAAAACTTCAATAATTTCTCCATTATTTACTGATTTCAGTCTCACAGCCATTCACAAAGAGCTTTCTAACAACCTCTCCAGTTCCACTGCTGCACTAAGGTTTTGCATAGCACCCAGTATTCAATAGTCCTACTTCCTCTAAATCCCTCTGGTGCAGGCACAGAGAGTTCTTTTGACATACAGCATAGATCTTTATATTTTTATATATATATATATATATATATATATATATATTTCTCATTCTGACTCTAAATCCCTTTAAACTAAATATAAAATCTTGTAATTTCATAAACTCAGCCCCTATTTTCAGTATACTACTTTATAATCTGCTTTTTAAATGTTTAGTGTTATAATACATCATCATAATTTTTCCTATGTGATTAGAAAGCCTCAAAAAAACCCTTAACTATTAAGGCAGGGTATGCCCTTATTATTTATTTCTAATATAGCAAGGCAGTGTTCATCCCTTCTTTTATGGAGCAATACCTATGGGTCAAGTCGCAGAAGTACTGGGTTGGCCAAAATGTCTGCTTAATTTTCCATAAAATAAGAGACACACTTTTCACTTTCACCAATAACTTTATGGATTTGGGCCCTTGGAGTACAAAGGATATCTCCCACCTGGTATAACACTGATTGTTATCTCAATTAATGTCTCAGTTTGATCATCCAGCAAGAAAGCTCCAGCACAAAACTTCACAAGCCACTTTTGACACGTTCTATTGGTCACAGAACCTTCTCCATGCACTGCATAAATCCTTTTTTTTATTTCAGTTATGTTTTTACCTTTCTTGAAATAATACAGCATAATATGCTGAAAATGTTGCTTATTTTCCCCCATCTTCAATATTAAAATGGCTACACAAAAAATCACCAATTTTGATGTTTTTTAAATGTGTGCCGATATGACAGCTGTCACAATACTATGTAACAAAATTGTTTCAAATGACATTGAAGACAACTAAGCACTAGTAGAGCCATATTACTGAAAAAAAACAAACAAACTTTTTGGCAACCCATTATAAAAAAATATAAAATCCATGGAGTTTCTGCTCTAGGAAATGGTAATTATTTACTTTCTAAAAGTAGTAACACTTGTGATTTAAATAAGAAAGTTATGTTGGACATTTAAATCAAAATGAAGTGAAACTCGATTTCAAGGTAATAAAACTGAATAAAGAGTTCTGGGTAGGGACAAATAAACTTTATTTTTGAGTAACATACAAGATGCTGACTAAAGCGAAATCTCATCAAAGGGACGATGATGCATTCTTTCTATTTATCTATTTGTCTCCATGTCCGCAGATATGAAGCAGTGGTTGGGGGTGAGTGACCACACACCAATCATCACTGATGCCCCACTCAAGGAACAACACCCAACCTACTCTTGAAAACAGCCTTTTTAAGTAGGTCCAGCACATACTTTACCAAAAAAACCTTCATTATACCTCAGCTCATAATTAGACCTAAGTGGCTTTAAAATTTTCTCTACCACTGACTTCACATTTTCCCTCTTTTCCTGAGTTATATTTGGTATTCAAGATGTTCTGCATTGTGTTGCTTTATTTATGATACATAATTCCCATCTGCATTTTCATAAGACTTGCTGGCTTTGAAATCTAAACCAGAAAGCAACACTGACATATGTGTTACTCTTACAAAACTTTAGGCAGACGTCAGATTCACTGCAGGGTCAGTTACAATCAATGCAATAAAGTGAATAACCTAATAGAAAGCGAGTCACACAAATTTTTGTTTCCCATATGAAAGTTATGTTTTCACTGAACTGTATGCAGTCTAGTTAGTGTGCAATAGCATTATTCCTTAAAATGTACATATGTTAATTAAAAATACTTTAGCATAAATGCTAATATTCATCTAAGCCTTCACCAAGTCATAACCTTTTTGTGGGTAGAGGGTCTTACCTTCAATTTGTAAGAAAGACAGCATCCGCAAAGCTCAATAAAACAAAGTACAACAAAAAGAGGTATACAGTAAGTCCTCACTGAACATCATTAGCAAGTTCCTGGAACTATGTTGAAAACAAGGTATAACACAACCAATTTTACCACTGGCTAACTGATATAAATATGTGTTAAGTTCCCACCACATCTCATCAACATTATAACTAAACAATGTTGAATGAAACAATGTTATCCAAGGACCTGACATATGCCTACAATTATTCAGTGTTACTCAATTAGTTGTATCAACAAAATTGAGATGGCCCAAGTAGGACTGGAATTTTGTAAAAGGAAAGTTATTCTTGGAAATTTCAATTACATCTCATAAATACACATTTTGGTATTCCCACTAAGATGTAAGTGCAATTTCTTCACAAGTTCCACTAAATTTTACTTTCTGCTATAATGCATTGCCTAACTTATGCTTGAAGCCACCATGGAATTGATGTAGTGCCCTTTCTAAGCTATCATCACATTTAAGCTCCTCTTCCCCCACCAGCCGGCTTCAGTTACCTAATTCTGACAACACTTCATCAGCTCACAGAGTAGCTATTTTTATGACAATATCAACATTTATCACATAATTACAGCGTGATTTCTTGGCTATCACTCCACCTTGACTGCAAGTCCCTGGACAAAAACTAAGTCCTGTTCATCTTTGTTTCCTAGCACCTAACACAGACTAAATCCTGAGGAAGGTATCTAACTGAATGAGAAGCACCCACTTGTAGCCATTTCCCAAGACAACGGAGAAGGTGGCTTCTGGCTCCTGAAGATTAGCATCTCTGGTTCTGTAGTGTCTACGGTTCTGAGCAGCCTGCCTGGGCTGCTCTCCCACTGTCAACCTACCTCTGAAGAATCATCACCTACCAAGGCCATGTGGAAGCTTAAAAATGTAACACGGGCATTGGGAAAAAATTAGCTCTGTTTCCCAATATGAAAATGGGTGATGCCTACAAAGGGTTAATAAGGAATCTGACTTTATTCATCTCTTTGTCCTTACAGAGGAAAGCTGCTCGAGATTTTCTTCACTGAGTGTCAGATCAACAGGAATTAAAAATGACTTAGCTGAAAAATAATTTCTAGTTCTGCAAAGAGGTACTTGCCTACTTACATGTGTTCTGTATGTCAAAGTAAACACCATGGTAACCAGTAACTGTGATGGATTTTGTGAAATGCTTTCACTGAGTCAATTTAGAGTAGGTTCATTGTTCTGTCTTATCCCCCTTTGGCTTTAGGCTTTTCATCAATTTATTTTATCCCAATAATGTTCACAGTGACATAGGAAATGTGTAATAAAGACAGAAAATAACATGTTTGTCATTGAAATACTAGTTCAAAGTGGGTACATAAACAATTAAGTCTCATTTGTGATGAGTTATATATTGTAGTCCACAGGCAAAGACATTTATCTTTATCTATGCATTAATCTTTATCTATTAATCCATGCATTTTATCTCACTTTTCTACTTATCATATAAGTAAAAAAAGATTTAACGTTTGAGAGCATTTAAAGTTATATTTTTTAATTTTTGAATTTTTAATTTAATCTTTATTGTATTTTTTAATTATATTTTTTAAAGGAAATAAAGTCAAGAGGCATTATGAAAACAACTAAGCTTGTTTAACTGAAAGTTCTTTGAAGAAATTTCAATGCTTCACCAGAGTTTAAAATTTTAAAAAGAAGAGAAGGGAAAAAGTGAAAGCAGTTACAACTCTGTAATTACAACATCACCTCCAAATTCAAGGCGAATTTCACATTTTGTTACACAACACCAACATCCAAACCTTGCAGTCCAGCAGAGTTCTAGGTACATCAAAATCTCAGCATCCAGAACCCCAAAAAGTACATGCTTTACCAAAGAGATGGTATCTGCACTTGGCCACAGGTAGGAAGACACACAAGGGAGTACACTTATTCAAATACCCATCTAAAAATCTAAATAGATAATTTAATCACACACTTGTCATTGATATTGCACCTGCCTTTCACAACACATGGTGCTTGTAATTGCAGGGCCAGAGTACAAACCATTCTAAGTCCTCAGTCACTGCTCTAAGGCAACTTTTCAGCATCCCCCTCTCAGTGTAAATAAAATTAAAATAAAAATGTTAATAAAGTGATAACAGTAAAATAAAACATTCAAAATATGAAGCCATACAGTTCACAAACATGTTTCACCACGTAGTCATTAGATGGGTAAACAAGAGGACGTGATGAAACTTCAACAAGCCAACCACGCACAGCTGACACACGGGGGAGGCTGCCGCCCAAGTCACAGTCAGGAGCAGAAGCCGCCGCCCACTCGCTGCAAAGTGGATTTATAATGCGTCTTTCAGTGTATTAAATATTAAAACAAAACCCGATTCTTTCACAGAAGAAAAGCAGCAAAATGACAGAAACTTACAGACCATTTTAAGTTTTAAGGGCATATGGTCTATAAAGTAATCAAGTCATATTAATGAACGATACAAAACGCTGACATTTGAACGCAGAGACCGAAGGGAAGGAGCTACAGGCCACAGGGCAGGAAACAGATCTATAGCTTGTCCAACTTGTTAAAATGTCAAATGTAATCATAAACATCTTATAAAATTAAAGAGCTGAACAAGAAAGTAATTCTAAATGAATCATTACGTGTGACATCCAGATAATTTTTTTTCCAGAAAATTGCTTGAATCTCTCTCCCTTAACTTTGCAAATTCAACTGGAGTTCTAACTCAAACATCTATCATCAAAGTAAAATGTCTGCAAGGATGTAATGAACAATAAAATTATTAGTATAATTTGAATGCTCGATTTCTTCATCAGTGTAAGTGCTTTCTGTGATTATGATGTATACGTATGAATGAAGTGGCATTTCCCCCAAATGAAAATGTTTCCATTAAGCATATGCTAAATCAACACCACTCTGTATCTGAGCTTAAATGAAGATAAAACACTCCACATTATGATTCAATTAAAAACCTCCGCAATACGTTACCTGCCACCTCGAGCACTGAAAGGCACTACATGGATTCCCAGGGGCCCTCCGTCGTTGGGGACGTGAACGAGCTTTACCATGTCACTGTGAGACAATGATGAATGAGGGAGCATGAACATGGACGGTAAACAAACCAAACTGAGACAGAACAAAACAAAAACACAACAACAGACCACAAACAACAAAAGAAAACAAAACAAAATCCCCACCAAGCACACGTGCGTGTACATATACGTTCTGGAATATAAGCGTGGTGATGAGGGCAACAGTAAACACTACATACCTGAACACTAATCTGACGGCATGGGGGGAGAGCAATCATCAGAAATAACTACATTAAAAATGACACAAAGCCATTTCTCTCAGACCACACTCTTCTGTGTGATACAAGCACACACTTTACAAGTCAAATCTCTAGACTTCCACTGAAATTTTTCCATCTCAGTATCTACTTCAAGGACAATGAAGATTAACTGAATAAAAGTGTTGCAGCTACAGATCACGTTATAATTTACAGAGCTACTAAATATGTCACATCACTGACCCTTGCAATAATCCAATAAGGTCAAAGTTTTGCCCCTATAGATAGACAGGTGACAGTGCAGACATGACCCAGCCATCTTGACTTCCCACCATCCACACAATGTAAAGTCACCATTTCTTAAACCACTGCATGCACAGGTTATGAAATTCCTTTCTCAAAGCCAATAGATTTCCACTAAAAACCAAATCTTTTTCATAAAAGTGTTTGCAAATGAACTTTAAAATTAAAGCTATTTATATAGAGTAACATGAAGTTACTTCTATTATATAACTAAAGTACTTTACTATTAATGTAATAAGCCCAAGGTTAATAAAAATTGGTGTAAATTAGAGAACATAAGTATTCTAAATCATTAGATGAGATTTCACTTTCTCTGTAGATTTGTGTGAGTGTGTGTGTGTGTGTGTGTGTGTGTGTGTGTGCTGCATAGAAATGCAAGTGGTATCTACCTAACAATCAATATTTGGAAATAGTATTTTAAATTAATATTGAGTTTAAGCAACCCAGGCAACCATAAATGATTAGCAATGGATTTGACAAAGGTCACAATATAGTTTTTATATAATGGAAAATGCCAATTCTTCAACTTGCTAAATAAAAACCTGGGGTAATCCTATATACTATGAATGTCCCAGTTACAGAAGGACTAAAGAAAATTAAAGATAGGAATACCATACAATTCAAAACAAAATTGAACATGTGAGCACAGACTCAATCATATAAACTAATTAGAACAAAATTAAAATTTTGCCATACTAAAGTAATGGTATTTAAGTGAATTTTTTCATATTTTTGTAGAATTTTATAACATCCTAATTTAGATACTATTAATACCTTTTACATATTTTTAATGACTGGGTTGTTAACTGAATAGTATGGCTACTTTAATAATTATGATACATTCTTTCTTTTCCTCCTTTTGAACTATGACATGGTAAATATTTCTTAAATGAAAACTCTTAGAGAGCACTGGTTACTCTATATCCAAACATAATCTGATTCCAGTGCCTGATCTCACTGAGGAAGTTCTTAGAGTCATCCCTTTGAAGACCAAAAAGAAGACAGCATTAACAATTCAAATGTTTATACCTAGATCCCTTAACTTCTACCCAAAGTCAAAGATAAAATTTAGAATACTGCCCTCCCTGAGAACCCCTCCCATTTAAAAATGCCAATGTTTAAGACAACTGTCCAGTTTTCATAATAAAGTCTTACTTTATGGTTTTATACTTAAATTCATGTTCAAGGTCCCTAACCTATGACGTATAATTTTTCAAATATCTTGAGATTCTATTTTTTCAAATCAAAATATACATACTCAAATGACTAATGTTTACATAATACGAACTAATTTTTCAGGTAAAATAAGCATACGTACATTTTTTTTAATTTAGCAAATTTAGAGAGCAAACAAATGACCAAAATACTGACATACAATCTGAAAACAGTTGCAGTGTTGTAAACATGACAAATATTTTCAATCAAATGCTATTTTGTATTATAACGTAATAGTATTTGGCAAGGCATGAAACAGAACAGGTATATGTGGATTTCCATGCTCTTCTTTTTACATTAGATAATTAACACAATAGATGAAAGATGCTCTCTGAAAAACAAGCCAATGCAAGCCATGTTTTTAACTCAGCACAAACCGCCCACGCATGCCATATGATTTGGAACACTGGCTGCTGTCAGTAATGCTGCACGTACACGACACACGTAGTTAAAGCCATCAGTAACTCACTCCAGAGAGAAGGTGGGTGTGTTCTCCAAACCACTGTCGGCATGCCCAACAGGTTCAACACGACTGCTGTCTTCTACCCCATCCTCGTCCTAGACAGTATGACAGAAAGAGAAGTGCACTCTGTGTTAGATTTCGTTCTATAATGTGGAAGAAAACTGGGTAAAAGTGAAGTCCAACAGGCACTACGATCATGTTATTATTAGGTCTTTCCCTAGGGAAGTGACCTTTAATCATAAGATGGGTATCTGCATATGAAAAGTTGCAGTTTAAAGCAAGAGTCTCCTGAGTTAGCACCCAAGAGGTGAACAAGATACTACATTTATAAGAAAACATTAAAACTTCTACTAAATGTTACCTTTCTTACCATTTTACACCACTTTTTGGTGTATATTTTAGGAAGTAATTGTATGTTACTACAATGTTATATTAATACATGTATATAACACTAAGGATGCATGCTTAAAATTTTTACTAATATAAACAGTTGAGACAATTATAGTCCTTACTGACTATCAAAATCTGCAAAATTATGTTTGTCAGTTCCTCAGTCCCACTAACACAGCTTGACAAAATGAGTATGCAGTAAGTAAAATCTTTGACTCAAATCCTTCATCCTATGAAATTTCACATAACGATACTGTGAGCCAATTCACTATTTAGAGTTATGAGCAAAGGCATTAAGATCTCAGTTATAAAGAACCACTTCTGTTTACTTCTGTTAGTGAAGGACCAAGTAAGGGGAAGGCACACACAGAGACATGGTCAACACCCGCCTTTGAATCCTTCCTTCAGCAAAGGCAGTATTTTGTAAAAATTATATTATAACATGTGGTACAAACTTGGATCAGGAGAGTATGCTGGTACTCCAAAAGATGCCATGTGAAATAAATGTAATGATTCATAAAAACAAATGAACGTCACCCAAAAATATGCCTTACTTTACATCGGGCTGGCCAAAAAGTTCATTTGTTTTTTTCTAGTAAGATGGCTCTAGTAGCACTTAGTTGTCTTCATTCAAAACAATTTTGTTACAATGTATTGTAACAGCTGTGATATCACCATGCAGTAAAAAAAGAATATCAAAATTGGTGAATTTTTATGTAGTCATTTTAATATTGAAGATGGAAGAAAATTAGCAACATTTTACTATATTATGCTTTATTATTTCAAGAAAAGTAAAAACGCAACTGAAATGCAAAAGAGGATTTGTGCAGTGTATGGAGAAGGTGCTGGGACCAATGGAACATGTCAAAAGTGGTTTGCAAAGTTCTGTGCTAGAGATTTCTCCCTGGACAATGCTCCACAGTCAGGCAGACCAGCTGAAAGTGATAGCTATCAAATCGAGGTGTTAACTCAGAACAATCAATGTTATACCACCTAGGAAATAGCCAATATACTCAAAATATCCAAATCAATAAAGTTATTGGTGAAAATGAAAAATAGCTTTTATTTTATGGAAAAAACTAAATGGACTTTTTAGCCAAGCCAATACTTATTAGAAACTTGCATAAAACCCGATTATTTGTTGTGCTTCTCTATACACAAAGCAATTTCACTGTAAAAATGCCTTTGGAATAAGAAAAAACATTTAAAAAATATTAACCACCAAATGCTGCATATAATCAAGTCAATGGCAGGAAGAAGAAAACACTATTGGTTACTGCTTGAGGGAATTGACAAAGAGGAAAATAGATGTCAAGGGCTGCAAACGGTCTAAGATGTTAACACCAGGAAGCTCCTAGGTCAGCCTGCCATGGCTCTATGGATGCTAGCAGTAGAAATAAGATGCCTGGATCAGAATCAAAGGACAGCTTATTACAGCAACAGCACTAGTCAGGATATCATTCTTTTATGCACTCATTCCTCAAACTAAAGTTCTCACAAGGTGGAGTGAAGAGGGCCGGGGACAATGGTGCACATAGAAGAAATCTGAGTTTACAGAATGCAAGTCTCTTACACAGACAGTAAGCCTGCTCACGGCTATGGAGGGAGAGATACCTCCTAGCTTCCAAGGCTGTTTCCTGTACACACATCTTTTAAAGGGTAATCTGGTACAAGAAGTATAAAAATGCATGAAAACCATGGGAGTTATCTGCCAACAAGAGAGTTCAACCTATGCACTGCCAAACAGCAGCATTGATATATGATTACTAACAAACTAAACCTACGAATATCATTAAGAAATGACCTAAGATAATGTCTTCATTGTTATAAAGTAACTATCAATAACATTAAATTCTATTAGGTATAAGTTAAAACTCCTATATCAAGGAAAAAATATCTTTCAGTGTAGAACTCTATATTCAACTAAACAAAAAACAAATCAAATGTGAAAGTTAAAAAAATTGTGAGACATTCAAAGTCTTCACTTCCAATGGACCCTTTCATATAAAGCTATATTTAGATGTGCTCCAGCAAAATCCAGGAAATTCAATAAAACAATGAACAGACATCTGTATTAATGTCAACAATAACATTTTTTAAATAACATAAAAAAATAGACAGAACCCAAGGAAAGTCCCAGAATACAGTGAAAAGATAACCCAGAGAAGCAGAAACTAGATCCTATCAGATGGAGAGGTGTAGGACATCAATTTCCACAAAAACAGTAATTAATAATTGGTATTATATTTATGAACATTTGGGAAATACCTTAACAAATCTGATACAGAATGTGAAGAGGGTATTGGAGAAAGTAAAGGTATGTACAGAGAAAATAAAACAAATTTTTAAAAAGTCAAAGCAGTTAGCTCCAGAAACAACAAAAGAAACTGTGTAAGAGAGGAAATTTAATCAGAGTGCCAACTTGGATACACAGTGAACAATTCTTACATATGGAAATTATGTGATACTGGCTATTGATGAACTTGGAGGATGGGAACATGGAAAGTCAAAGTAGCATAGAAGGAAAATCTCTCGTCTTTCATAATAACTTGCAATAAATGTCATAAATAGTTTATTTAGAAACATGGAAGTAAATACCAGAATACACATCTGCATAAATTGAAATTTGTAGCCTCTGGGCAGAGGAATGGGAAGCCAAAAGAAGTTGACTGCTACTTTTTACTGATTTATTTTTATTCTGACTACATATTTGAAAATCCCAACAGGGATACAGATGGATCTATGGTCCAGCTAAATATCCAGATGCTCAAGACCCTCACAGGGGACCTGGCATCAAGTTTACTTCAAAGGATATAAGTCAGGAAACCCAAATTGCCAACAAGACAGCAGCCGCTTTTGTCCTCGGGAGCAGCAGTCTGCACAGCTGAGCAAGAGCTTTGCTTGCCAGTCTCCCAGTTGTCAGCTCAAGGCTGGGAAAGATACCCACAGCAGCTGGTTATAAGCACTCACCTGGTTGACCAGCCTCTTGCCTCACAGATGTAGTATTTCTTGTTAAAACACCATAGCCATAACTGCTTGTCAGACATTAACAGTTTTTCAAGTCCAGATGCAATCACCAATCAGAGGTCACCTTTACCACACCAAGCTAGTAAATGGAAACTTTTATCAGGTTTCCAGAAAAAGGAAGCAAAAAGGTCACCCAAACTTCATTTCTCATCCAGAAGAGGGAAAAGATTTTGTTAACTCTTTACACCACATTCTATTGATCTAAACAAAATTTTTTTAAAAGATGAAGGAGTCAAGAAAGAGAGGAGCAGAAACAATACTGTGAAAACATGGCTCACCTCCTTGCACAACCAGAGCAAGATTCCAACTAGAGTTCTGGCCAAGATGGAGGCGTAAGTAGAAACCCTTCGCTTCCTTGCACAATCAAAAGGAGAAAAACAACCAATCTAAAATCAATCAACAACCAGAAGTGCCAGAAAAATCAAACTGCATGGAACTCCAACAACCACGGAATTAAAGAAACAGTCAAACAGAACAACCAGATCGGTAAGGTGGCAAATGCAGAGAAACCACACTGAGGCGGCAGACTATGGGGGCAGGGCTGGCTACAGCGCAGAGGCAGGTTGCATGGGAGGGGGTGACTTAAGGGGTAACTGAGACTCAGAGGTGGCTGTGGACTACGGCAGTTGCCACGGTGGGAGAAACTCCCAGTCTCACTTGAGAGTCCATTGGAAAGTGCACTAGAGATGAGCAGGCAAGCACTGCTCCCTCTCTGGTTCATCCCCCACAGGCAACACTGAAGCACAGCAAGGAGGTTTACCCTGCCTGGGTGAATACCAAAGGTCCCGCCCCCTTATCAGGGGCTCGGAGTGAAGAAATAGGGCCAAAATTAAAGAACAGAGCAAATGCTCAGAAAGAGAGCTAAGTGAGGAGGACACAGGCAACCTATCTGATGGAGAAATTAAAGCCCTGTTAATCAAAATGCTCACAGAACTGACTGATCCTGCTTGAAAAATGAAAGAACAAATAAATGAAAGACACCCAAAATGAAATAAAGCAAAATATGCAGGGAGCCAACAGTGACAGGAAGGAAACCAGGTCTCAAAGCAACGATTTGGGGAGAAAAGGAAGAAATAAACATCTAACTGGAACAGAATGAAGAAACAAGAATCAAAAGAAAATGAAGAGAGGCTTAGGAACCTCCAGGACATCTTTAAATGTTCTAACAACCAAATCATAGGAGTGTCAGAAGGATAAGAGAAAGAGCAAGAAATTGAAAACTTATCTGAAAAATAATGAAGGACTATTTCCCCAATCTGGCAAAGGAAATAGACCTCCAGGAAGTCCAGGAAGCTCAGAGAGTCCCAAAGAAGTTGGAACCAAAGAGGAACACACCAAGGCACATCATCAATAAGTTACCCAAGATTGATGACAAACAGACAATCTTAAAAGCAGTAAAAGGGAAGGAGGGAGTTACCTACAAAGGAATGCCCATAAGACTATAAGCTGATTTCTCAAAAGAAACCTTGCAAGCAAGAAAGGGCTGGGAAGAAGTATTCTAAGTCATGAAAGGCAAGGACCTACATCCAAGATTACTCTATCCAGCAAAGATTTCATTTAGAATGGAAGGGCAGAAAAAGTGCTTCCCAGACAAGGTCAAGTTAAAGGAGTTCATCATCACCAAGCCATTATTGTATGTAATGTTAAAGGGACTTATCTAAGAAAAGGAAGATCAAAAATATGAACAGTAAAATGACAACAAACTTACAACTATCAACAAATGAACCTAAAAATTAAAGGAAGATAAACAGCAAAAACAAAAAATTAACAAACAACTAGAACAGGAACAGAATCAGAGAAATGGATATCACACGGAGGGTTTTCAGTGCAGAGGGAGAAGGGAGGAATAGGGGAAAGGTACGGGGAAGAAGAAGCATAATTGGTAGGCATTAAATAGATGGGGAGAGGTCAAAATGGTACAGAAAACAGAGAACTTATATGTGCAACCCATGAACATGAACTAAGGGGGGGATGCTGGAGGTTGGGGGGTGCAAGGTGAAGGGGGGATAAAGGGGAGAAAATTGGGAAAACTGTAATAGCATAATCAATAAAATATAATTTAAGGGGAAAAAAGATTACAACTAAATTACAAAACAACTATCACCCAGAACCATCAGAAAATTGAGCTGTATAAAAGTCCAACAACCAAGAAATTAAAGAAGTCATATTCATTTAGACAGGTACGAGGGACAGAGATGTAGAGACACAGAGAAACAAAGGGCTGGGCCCACACAAACGTGTGGTGGATAAAAATCGGGATATCTTGGAACAAGGGATCCTAGCCCCACACCAGACCACCCAGCTCAGGGTTCTAATGCCAGGCAGATAAATCCCCATAAATTCTGGTTGTGAATACCAGTGTGGGTTAGGGCAGCAGAAGAAAATGTGGGATTCTCAGGTACCTCTTAAAGAGCCCACAGAAAACTTAGGACTTACAAAGACTCACTCCCGCTCAGCCCCAGCACTAGGGCAGCAACTGGAAGGGCACCAGTGGCATATGGGGAGAAACTGAAGTGTCTGGCATCAGGACAAGTGCTGGGAGACAGCTTCCTTCCAGACAAAACTCTAGAGGCCAGACAGCAGCCACTGTTCCTTTCCCAAGCCCTTCCCTACACAGAGCCAGAGAGCTCGACACCATATCTGAGACTCCATCAACCTGGTTCACATTGGTTGCTTTGCTGTGGATATTACCTAAGGCTCTGCTCCATCCAACTTATGGTATGCTTTCAACATTTGGCCACTCTACTAAGACAGGGTCAAAGCAGTTCTACCTAATACATAGAAACAAACACAGGGAGGCTGCCAAATTGAGGAGACAAAGAAATATGACCCAAATGGAAGACCAGAACAAAACTCCAGAAAAAGAACAAAACTAAATGGAGATAAGAAATCTATCAGGTATAGAGTTCAAAGTGCTGGTTACTAGGATGCTCAAGGAACTCACTGGGTACTTCAACTGCATAAAAAGGACCCAGGCAGAAATGAAGGTTATACTAAGTGAAATAAAGAAACATTTACATGGAATCAACAGTAGAGTGGATAAAGCCAAGAATCAAATCAATGACTTGGAACATTAGGAAGAAAAAAAACATTCAAGCAGAATAACAAGACAGAAAAGGAAAAAAATAAAAATTAAAAAAAAGCAAGGATCGGATACAGAGCCTCTGGGACAACTTCAAACATACCAACATTCAAATCACAGGGGTGCTAGAAGGAGAAGAGAAAGATTAAGAAATTGGAAACTTATGTGAAAAAATAATAAACAAAACCTTCCCTAATTTGGTGAAGGAAATAGACATGCTAGTCCAGAAAATAGAGAGTCTGAAATAAGATGGATGCAAAGAGGACCACACCAAGACACATCATAATTAAAATGCCAAAGGTTAAAGATAAAGAGAGGATCTAAAAGCAACAAGAGAAAAGCAGACAGTTACCTACAAAGGAGTTCCTACAGGACTGTCAGCTGATTTCTCAAAAGAAACTTTGCAGGCTAGAAGGGACTGGCAAGAAGTATTCAATGCAATGAAAAGCAAGGACCTACAACCTATATTACTCTCTCTAGCAAAGCTATCATTTAGACTCAAAAGACAAATAAAGTTCTTCCCAGACAAGGTAAAGCTAAAGGAGTTCATCATCACCAAGGCATTATGATATGACATGTTAAAGAGACTTAACAAGAAATGGTCAAAAGTATGAACATTAAAATGGCAATAAATTCACAACTATCAACAACTGAATCTAAAAACCAAACTAAGCAAACAAGCAGTACACAAACAGAATCATAGAAATGGAGGTCATTTGGAGGGTTGCCAGTTGCAAAGGGGAACAGGGTAAATGAGGAGAAAGGTGCAGGGATTAAGAAGTACATATTGGTAGATACAGAATAGGCGGGGGATGTTGAGAAGAATATAAGAAATGGAGAAGCCAAAGTACTTATATACCTGATCCACAGACATGAAGCAGGGAGGAGATTGCTAGAGGTGAGGGGAGGGTGCTGGCTGGAGGGGGCAAAGGGAAAAAAATTGGGACAACTGTAATAGCATAATCAGTAAAATATATTTAGAAAGTTAAAATAAATAAAATATGAAGGAGTCAAAGTAGTCAAAGGAGAGAAAAGAACTGAGAAAAATGAATATTTGATACACTTGGGTAAGAAAGATAAATTTTACATGAGCTTAGAAATTTATGTTAAACAAGTGGACACAAAAGCATCATATGAACCTCCTGGTTCTCTGCTTCTAATAAAAATACTCTTACTCTCTTCCATAACACTAATGATATAAAAGCTAACCCTCAACTGAAAAGCCTTCGAGTGAAAATGCCAATGGATGATACATTCTGAAATCTCCAGAGTTCACATGATGTGTTTTAAAAAATTAAATTTTACTAAACTATTATTTATCTTTTTAATCTGAAAAGTTATCTAGTTTTATTTCTCTACTTGAATATGAAATATCTTCTTTACACTCACAGTTTTAAAAAATATATAAAAGAAAATGAAAGTTCTGATGGTACCCTGTTAAACAAATTAGAAGTATTTTTCCTCAAGTGTTTTATTATTAACCGTAAAATAATTTAATCGGTTCAATTATATTGCTACAAAAATACTCAACTAAATCATCTTTTTTACAATTTTTAAAAATTGTATCTCCAAGATTTTCCACACTTAAGAGAGACATGTAAACTACTACTGAGCTACAGTGTCCCAGGGAAAATATTTAACAGCAAGAGTTAAACCACTCTCTGGAGCATCACATTTGGTGGAAAGTAATTCCAAGGGGGGGTCAGCTTTCAAGCCCCCTTAGTACCACAAGCAGGATTTCAGAAAGCTTTTTCTCTTAATGTTGCCACTACTTGATTAGTTGGTCAAATCACAAAAAAAAATGTCATTTCCCATCAGACCTGGGAAAAAATATCTGCAGAGGAAGGTGTGGGAACTTGATAACAGAAAAGATACATCTATAGAAAACTTCAAAGAAATAAAAGCAGGAAATGTGTAATATAATTATACTTCATGATGATTACATGCCACTACAGTAAAAACACTCATGAAAAAACTTAATTCAAATACTTTTAAGGACAGACAAAACTACATAATAAACAAGACCTTTTAAAATGAAAAATTACTTTCTAAAATAAAAATACATAGAGGGAAATTTATAAGGGTTATACTTTTAAATGAAGTGCCATTGATTATATCATAAACTATACTCTGCAGGACCCAGAGCTCAACATTAAATAATTTTGGGTTATAGGAAGAATAATTCAGTACTTGAGATTTGAACATTATGTGTAAGCTTTATTCCCTCAACTGGATTCCTAAATTCTCATCTCAAGCTAATAATGATCACATGGAAAGACAAACATAGTATTTAACACAGTCCATGTAATTTCCATTTACCACAGAAAAGAAACATTTCCTATCTTGAAACGCACACATAACTCCACACAAACCAAGGCAAGAGAAGAGTCTTTAAAAAAGAACAGATGGTGCTGATTTATTAATGCTATCTAAATACAAACAAACAAAAACATTATGTATCCTTGCTCCTGTTAAACGCAGAATGGAATCACAAAATTAAGTTCCAAAATGTAAATCTGCTTCTCATAGATTATTTGAACTTCAGGAGCAAAGAGGAATGTTATTGGAAGATATCTAGTCCAATATTTAATCATACACTAGAATCTCCTTTTTCCCTTTCTTCTTCCATTTTTCTTGTGCTCCATGATGCACAAAGGAAGCCTTACATAGAATTGCTGATTTCAGTAACTAACCACCCCCAGCAGGTCACCTGGCATCATCTGCCTCACTCTACATTTACCCCAAAAAGATGAGCACGCAAGTGTCACCACTGCAGCAATACCATGGCTACTTGTTTGGCAGGAGGTGCCTGTTGCCACAGTTCCCCAACACAATCTAATGACCAAGTGGAACCCATTAGGTAACATGGTTTTAATCAGTCTGGTCAATCTTCTTTCAGATAAGGCTTCTTTATTACAGTAACACCAATTTGTTTTCTTCTGGACATGCCTGAAAAAACTCTTGACTTCTGGACTGTTAAAATCTACAGATCTTGTAAGGTGATCAAACATGCCTTTCTAACAACTTTTAATCCTTACTTAGGTGACATTTTAAAATGTTTTATTTTTGAGGTGGAATAAGTAATACATTGGTAAGTAAACAATATTTATCTTCCTCAGTGGTATGTTAAAAGACCATTATTTTTAAAAACCAATGCATAACTTTTCATTCAATTTCCCCTTGGCTTAAAAAAGTTTTCAAAATTAATAACTATTTAATTAAAGTGAAACTGATTTTTAAATAAACATTTATTTACATCAGTAAGAAATAAAAAACTGAAACAAATATTTCTTCCTAGTGATAATTGCAAACTACTTCTTAAAGTCAAGAAACATACAAACTTTAAAATGGGTGACAAAAAATACATGACATCTGCTAGTATATACTGCAGACTTATGATGTGCCAATTACTAAAGTACCCACTTCCTTAGTCCTCGATAAAACCTCACTTCTATTCTCAGCACAACCCTCAGACATTTTCCATTAAACAACACATATGGGATTGTTAATGAACTGAGTTTGTGCAAAGTTTTTAACCCCCTAAACATAACTGAGCAACGTAACCACCTGTCGCATTCCCAACGATTTGAGTACAGTGTTGTTTTAACATAGCGGTGTTGTTGACATGCAATATATTCATTTGCCAGGCTTACTGAACATCTTTCCATGATATTACATCTAAATGTACTGGACCCACCCAGTATGTGCAGAGGTATAATGAACAAGTTTCCTCTGCCACCTCTTATTCATTTTACCAAGTCCTAATTTCTTAATCTGAATTTTAAAAATAACTTTACTGATCTTTTTAATAAGCTTGCTGTGATGGACTCCTGGATATCACTACATGCAAATCACCTTACATATTAAAACAAAATGTTGATGGAAACGAAAAAGAACCAATTTCACAAAATGTGTAGAATATATCACAAACTATATACACGATTCCATTTAATCACCACAAAAAGCTAGAAATTCTTATTATGAGGAAATTAGGCCTAAAACAGATTTCAGATTCCTTCATAGTGTCATAGTCGGGAGTTTGAAAATTCCATCAAGGCCTGTGGTTCTTCCATTTCACCATCTTTGTTTCACTCAATTTTATTCACAGAAGAGTGAGCTAGACCATTAAGTAATAAATGTTACCCTAGCCAACTATAATACTTAGTGTCAAGGCCAAAATCTGTGAGAGAAGAAAATATAATAAAATTTATGTTGTGAAAATATATTCAATTCTGAACATATAATAAATGTACTTTCATATAGAGTGGGAATTACTATTAAAATATTTGTTTTGCAAATTTTAACCTTAGGAGAAACATCAGAAAATCTTCTGGGTGGTTATGGCTGGGTGGCAGAGCTAGAAGGCATTTTATTTTACCATGTCTTTATAACATTAAATACTTATACATCAAGCATGAAATCTTTTAGAAATAAAGAAATCCTATTTTTATTTTTTAAAAACCATGATACTTTTATTATATAATATCCTTAAATTATAATTTCTCTAAAAAGTAACTTTTACAAAGCGTCAAGGACCTAGAAAGAAAACAGAACATGGCAGGAAACTACGAAGATGGAACTGTTCATTAATACTCATATCTATCACATTTAATCAGCCGAAAAGGCCAAGCAGAATGATTAAAAAGAAAAAAATCTATGCTTTGGTATAGTATTCTGAAAGGCAGAAAAGTTTAAGACGAGAAAAAACTGATAAGAAGCCATATCAGATAAATAAGAAAACTAGAAGAAATTTCAATTAAAAGAGAATCAAAGAAAGAATGGAGTTAAGAGTGAAGGAACATCACACAGGCAAGTAAATCACCTAAACCGAGCTTTCAGTAAGTAGCAAGATATAGATTTGTACTCTGTTTCCTTGATGATAAATACATATTTGACCATGATTAATTTTGAAGGGCCTTATAAGAAAGTGTTTTGCAGTCCAAAAGTCTACATCTCATTAATTTCAATTGTTAATAAACAAGTACAGACCAACTCATGGGCCTACAGCAAAATCTTCTTGTGCAAATATTTATTAGAGTTTGCACTGGTTTATTACTTTCCAATGAAGCATTATCATTTCACAACTGAAATGTGGTCATTAACTTACTTGAAACCAATCAATAACTTGGATAAGGTAAAGTGCTTTCAAAACAATCTTGCTTTCATTCAATTTTCTAGCTTAATTAATAAAGCAAAGGCAGTTGACAGATTTCCTGAGTATCAAGAGACTGTATTCTCTCAAACAACTGAAACTTATTAATGTGTTTGACACAAGTATATAGCAATGATGATTAGTCTAAATGCTCAAATTTAAATCATTAGTCTGAATACTAAATTTTAAATCTGGCTCAAAAGATTGTAATAAATTTAGAGATTAATATTAATAAAACTGATTTGCTATGCATTATTGTACTATCTTTAATGTCCAGAATGCAATACAAATGTCAAACAAAAATTAAGATAGTAACAAGTACACTAATTTTAAGTAGTAAGTGTGTTATGTTTGGTATGGCACCTTAGCCTAGGGTAAAAAAATGGCTTCTACGTACAAAATGATTTTGAAAAATCATGTGACCTGTCTGTCTCAGTTTAGTCATTTATAAACTCTAAAGAATAATGATATCTATTGAGTTTCTATGAGGATCAATGAGCTAATTCATGGAAAATACTTTTAACACTGCCTGACAACTATAAATAGGTGTTCAAAACTACTTCTACATAAATAAAAATATAAAACTTGATGTATAACATATCATTTGTTTTAAAAAATAAGTCTGTGCCCTATCTTACACTGAACAAAAGTTATATAGTACTGATATGAGATTTCTACCTTTTCCACCTTACCTTGGGTATTCCTTCTAGTTTTTTCAAATCATATAGGTTTTCTTTGCTTACACAGAAATAGTAATAAAATATAAATATTTTAATTAATGTATGGTTTATTTCAAAGCTTACAGAAACTACTTTTTAATGATTTGCTATTTCGTCAATTCACTTATCATAGCACATTTTAAAAATCCAGTAATTATGGATCTCTAAATAAAAGTATTTCAGTACTTAGGTTATTTTCTTTGAAAAAAGTCAGAAACAGAATGCTTTAAATGATGATCATTTTAAGATACTTAGTGCCTAATTACTTTCTAAAAGAACCACCAAACCAATTGGTATCACTGCCAGCCTCATATCAAACTGTCCATCTCACAGCTGTACTGTCTGTAGATGCTTGCATATTTGTACATCTTGAGAACAGAGACAGTATCCCCTCCCAAGTCCCAAGCTAAGAGCAGGCACCTTAACTGCCCATTACCAAAGAGACAAGTTTCTCAGCTCAGGGTTCCTCTCCTGTAACATAGCCCATACAGCCCATACAGCCCACTGGTGACACTTCATTGTGTTTGGGGGGGTGAAAGCAACTGAACCAAAAATGCTAATGCTTGCACTGCTCGCTGTTCTGAAAGTAAGAAAACCTTTCATCTCTGACCCCATAGTCTCCTATTTTCTGAAAGCTTCCATAAAACTGTGACAGGCTAACTTGCTGGTGAATAGGATAAAATCTTGGTTCTTGACTGGCTGCCGCCACCATACACACACATACCTCACCCCACCCCCCTTAGTTAATCTGACCAGCAAGAAATCTTCTTGCTATTCTATCATTTGAATTTAAGATTACTAGTGAGGTTAAACATATCCTTGCATATGTGAAATGTTCATTTTCACCTTATATAGAACAGAGACAGTAATGCAAGCGAACAGTACTTTACATAAGCAATTTGCTTCCTTCCTTGCTTTCCCTTAGGCTTTAATAGGACACACACTTCATTTCCGGCCACCTTCCCTTTCAGTCATGTCCCCAAGAAGAATTAACTATCTGCTCTAAGATTTAACCTTCAGACACATTTCCAACCAAAAATGATGATCTATAGGAAAGAACTGTTTGGGAGTGGTGATTGCTTAGAATGTCCATTTCAACAGTTACTTATCATCAGTTTCTTGAATCAGAGAAATGAGTTAAATACTGGGAAATCACCTCATTAGATTTACTAAGCCCATCATTTGCTTTTGATTACACAATCTGTCAGTACTTTCAGTTTCCTCAGGTTGTTCCCTTGGGATATAATTAAATTCATGATTTGCAAATGCACTAAAAATCCTCAGCTCATTTTACAAGAAAGATTGTCTTATCAATATTTACCAGAAAGAGATGCCTTCAGAGTAAAAGATTCCTTTCAATTTTGAGTATATATGAATGCATAAATGCTATATATGCATTTTATATAAGACAAATTGAAAATATAAAACACGACACTCGTTACTTTCAGATACAAAAATAAAGGTTTGAAATATATTTATATCTAGGTTATATTCATGGATAGAAACATTTTACTCTTGAAATATTTACTCCTGAAATGAGGATCCTGTTGTCTGCTTATTTGTTCTTCAAATAATGGACCAGATTAAATTGGACTACTAGTAATAGGAATTTTTGCTCTTGAAAAAGTTTACCAGGCAGTATATTGATTTGGTAGAAAATGGGCTTTATAACTAATAACAAACTAAAATAAATTTTTACTTTTTAGACAGTAAGTATATTTTTAAAAAGCCACAACACCTACCCTTTATGTCATCACTCTAGAGAACAGACATGTGTAATATGTACGTAATGTACAGTATC
Source organism: Trachops cirrhosus (assembly GCA_028533065.1). Taxonomy (NCBI): domain Eukaryota; kingdom Metazoa; phylum Chordata; class Mammalia; order Chiroptera; family Phyllostomidae; genus Trachops; species Trachops cirrhosus. The sequence continues at coordinate 95,650,095 of CM052538.1, read as the reverse complement.
TTTAGTTAATGACAAAGTAAAGAGAAACACATTTGGAAGCCATTTACACTTTTCCTGTAAAGTTAGTTAAGCCTTTGTTATTCAGATTAGTTTTTCCATGGCCAGAGCAACCTTTTCTTCCCTTATTTGAGAAATCTTTTGAATTCTATTCAAAACCAGAAATCTGTCATTAGGCAATTTCTAAACTGAATCCCCCAGCTTCATCAACCTGATTCTGCTTTCTTTCTTTAATCCCTCACTGCCTGGTTCATGGATCTGTATCCGCTGGACAGATTTCTTAGGCTCTGGCCAGCCCTTGGACATTAAATGTAAAACCCACTTCTCATTTGGCCATACCATGTTGTCTCTCTTCTCTATCATTCTGAAAATCACTTCTATATGAGAATTATTTGTAAAAATAGAATTGCGCAGGTTTTTTTGTGCCTATAAATTTTCTTGAGGATAGCATATCAGATGTTAGTAATATTACAACTTCTTAAAAGAACCGTTAGCCCTGTCTGGTGTAGCTCAGTGGATTGAGCGTGGGCTGAGAACCAAGGGGTCACTGGTTTGATTCCCAGTCAGGGCACATGCCTGGGTTGCAGGCCACGTCCCCAGTGGGGGCTGCAGGAGAGGCAACCACACAGTTATGTTTCTCTCCCTCTCTTTCTCCCTCCCTTCCTTCTCTCTAAAAATAAATAAATAAAACCTTTAAAAAAAAGACAGAGAGACCACATTCAGGAGAGTAGGAACATTAAAAAAAGAAAGAAAGAAAAAAGAACCATTAAACCTTGGGAAAATCTGTGACACTGGTAATGTTGCTAAGCTTGAGTAGTTGAGTCACACAATTGTCTAGATCAGCAATTTTCCACCGGTGTCCCGCAATAATCTTTAAAACATGCAATACCCAACTATTTAATCAGGGACACTGACCTCTTTTCCCTTAGATTGTTAAATAGAAAAATGACAACAGTCAACACTACAATAGCCATGCCACATTAGTGTGTTGTGGAAAAACGAACTCCCACACAATTCAGGGTGGCAGAGTAAGCCTTTTTATTTATGTGTGCGGACCCAGAGGAGAGGAACTCCCAATTCTGGGCACGGGGGAGGGGTCGGGTAGGTGGTTAAATATTCTTGTAGCAAGGCAGGAGGGAAAAGGCAGGGAGGGGCTACTGGGCGCAAGCAAGGGGCACAGAGGTGGAATGTGGAAGCTAAAGGTACAGAAGCAGAATGTGGAAGTTACCTGGGGCCTGGAACAGGGAGTCAGCAGTTATCTGGGGCCTGGGACAAAGAGCCAGCTTTATTTCTCATAACAAGTGAATATTATACCTATTTTTTTGTCAGACTGGCAAAAAATGTAATGTATTTTTTGGTGTGCTGCAAAATTTTAGTAATTAGTTTATGTGTACCATGAGATGAAAAAGGTTGACAATTGCTGGTCTAAAACCAAGAGACATGCAGTTAAAGACCTCATTCCTTCTAACATTACAAAGAAATACCATCAAGATATAAATCACAGGTTGAAAACTGAAACACATACATGGTACACCACATGGCTAAGGAGCATCCTCTATGGTGCAGGGGTCTTCTCAGTGCACAATAAAATACCCCAAAGGACACTTAGCCCTGCCTTGCTTCTCTCATAGGACTGGAAATTTTGAAAGGGTAACTTTTAAATCACATCCTCAAGTCAAAATCCTGGGATTTATAGAAAAGCAATGTTAATAACAAAGCCATGGGAAAAATGTAACCTGAAAATGCATCCCTCCTAATCACAACTTGTCCAGGGACTCACGGAAAGAGGGCTAGATGTGGTACAGCAGGTAGCCATGGACATGCAGAAGTCCATTTCAGATAACCAGAGGTTTGATCACTCTGGCTCAAGACAGAAACCGATGCAATGAATGGACTGTCACAGCAGTGACTTAGAGGAATAACAAGGCACTTCTAGGAACTGACACGAAGATTTAATACAACCAAGACTGCACTGACAAATGTCTAACAACAGTATCTCGGGCGGGGGTGGGGCTGAATTTTGTAATGCTTGCCACCACCTGTGATACAAATTCCTACTGCCCCCATGGCAGGTTCATGCTACTGACATAATGTCATTTAACAGACTCAGGAAGACACATGCACCATCAGGTAGGCCTTAGCTATGTGCGTGATTACTAAAGTGGTATTGAGTACTATTAGAAAGAAAGAAGAGAGAAGAGTAATAAAGGATAGCAAGAATATAAAGTATCAAAACCACTTCTAACATTTAATCATACCAGACCAGATTATTGATCAGTTTTATTTTATATCTTAATAGGGCTATTCATATAGTAGATGCTTAAATATTATTGGAACCAACTAACAAATCAATTACTAACAACCCATGAATTTATAACAACAACCACTCTAACAGCAAGGGGCAAGTCTTATCTAAAACTGAACCTGGATTGCAAAAGGCTAGTAAGAGAGGCATTAGGCACTGCAGTGCACCTGCTAACTCTGTGATGAATAAGTGAGACTACAGAAAAGCATCCCCTTGGAGGGCTCATAGCTTGGGGTGCAAAGCACAGGTTGCATTTTACCTCAACACTCCCCTTCAGCAAGACACCTAAAAGCAGTGACATAGAGTATAAATGTCTTTTCAGTGTTTAATAATTACACCTAAATGTATACACTGTAAACAAAGCATTTTATTTTATCGTACAGATTTTTGATTGATTTGAGAGAGAGTGAGAGAGAGAGAAACATCGATTTGTTGTTCCACTTATTGATGCATTCACTGGTTGCTTTTGTATGTGCCCTGACTGGGGCTCAAACCTGCAATCTTGGCATATGGGGATGACACTCTAACCAACTGAGCTACCCAGCCAGGGATACCTTATGGATATTTTAATTAAAAACTAAAAAGAAATATATATGGAGAAATTGCCTTAGAGAATAAAGATGGGCAGAAAGAGAGAAAGCAAGAGTGGTGGTAACATTAACACCTTAATGAATGTACCAGGAACCTCATACGTATTACTCCTGTTTACAAGTAGAGAACTGCAGCCCAGATGGGTTAAATAACCCACTGTTCTTCACCACACAACTACAATCATCTGAATCAGGGGTGCATATGTAAACATACCAAACTCAAAGGAGAGTTCCCTGAGAGCAAGCCAGCGCAGGTGACCTGGGAAGAGTAAGGCACACAGGTTACCAGCACCACAATGTAAAAATGCAAATCAAGTCCATGGAGAAGCTTTCACAAGTAGGGAAGAAGCAGATCACCCACAATCACCTCTCTTGTCATTTCAGTCAGCTATGCTGCAAGCAGACATAGTTAGACTAGCTGCACGGTTAAAAGCGGTCCAGGACAACAGCCCCACCCCGGTGATCCTTGACACCTTTTATAAGGAGGGCAGGGGAAGAAGTTGCAGAGACCATCATGACTAATAAGCAACAAGAACTCCCTGGTTAAATGAGGCAAGGTCAGAAAAGGGACATCTGAGAAAATTACAAGTACATCCAGGAAGCGAGCACTCGGTGGAAGTACCTGGGGGCAGGCTTTCCTCGAGCATCTGTGCACTCAGTGCTGGACTCCAGTGCCCTAAATTTGAAGTTCAGTTCTCCTACAATGCACTGGATTATAAAGTAATAACCTGATGCAAGATGAAACTGAAAACATGGCTGGACTCTGACAGATATAAGCGTCTACATGCATTTGTTGGAGACAGACTACCAACAAACAGAAGTGGCTGCAGATGAAATAGTACCTGAGTTTGAGATCATTAAGACAGGACTGTGAAATACTTTCATTTCATGAGCTGCAATGGCCAATTTCAGAAAAGAAGAAGTTTATTTACTTTGCTATTTAAAGGAAAACGAAAGAACTTAAATTACATACAATTTCCTTCTTCCCAAATTTTCATTTTGAAAAATTTCAAACCTCCAGAAAATTGAATATACTCAACCTAATATACACTTCACCTAAATTCACTAAGTGCTAGCATTTCTCTGCACTCTCTTATAGGTTTTATTCTTGAACCATCGAGATTAAGTTGTCAAATAGATATTCCTAAAGGTGACTTGCAGATAATAAAATATTTTCAAAAGTGAAAATGGAATTCAATTTTCTTCATTTTAAATTTGGAGAAATATGTGTAAGGAAATGATGGGAGCATATGTCCAAATGGTTTTCAATTAGCAATTGTATTTATCTCTGTTCAGCCTTTCTGATGTTTCAGAGAGAGAGAGACAGACAGACAGAAAGGAGATTGCTTAAATTGCAAAAGATTAGAAATTTAGACCCAGATATTCCACAGGTAGTTTTCAATATAGTAGAAATGAAAACATCCTTGTTTTAACAAAATATAATATAATTTTATAAAAGATTCCACACAGGAAAATGATCAATCTAAAAAGGATTAAGGTTTGGTTTTCAAATAATGTGCAAAGTAGTAAGGCATGTCTAATATCAAATAATAAAGAATAAACATATAACATTTGTTTAGTAAATGCATACTTATAAAGGTTTTCCTGAAGTCTGTAAAAATTAATTGATTTCTTAGTTGTATATTTTCAAAGATTTGGATGTAGTTATCCAAAAAAAGTATAATTCTACAAGTAGATAAATAATGAACATCAAGATTTAAAAATTAAATTTTTACTATTTATCATGAAACTCTTCAAACAGTGAAGCACCATGAATGGTGCTTATTTTATATTCACTATTTTGAACATTATCTTCATTCTTAATGGGAATATAAATGTTATTCTAACAGACTTAATATTTTATCTCATAAATGGCAGCAAACAAATTAAAGGGCCATTTACATGTCCATGATTACTGATCTTCAGAAAATTACCTCAACCTGTTTGAGAAATCTTTAATTCACTAGTCTTTATTCAGTGGCCACTTTCAAATGATGGCGTAAGACACAATGACATTTCTCAGGTTCTGTTTCATTTTCAGGGGGAAGCAATTACAATCTTGTCCCCTGAAAGTGCATTAAACCGTTTAATAAAAGACCCTATATATTTAAAAAATTGACTATAAAAATGGAATAATTTTTAGTTAAAGTATTAATTTAAAATGGATCAAGTAATTTTTAAAGATGTTGGATGTTGAAAGAAGAATGGGAGAAAAATAATGTGAAGAAACATCACTTAAACCAAAGAAAGCAAACCCACCTCAGTTTTTGGAGTGTATGTGTCCATTCTGTATTTTTTTAATATTATAGAAAGTGTTTTCCCATCATTATGTCATCTCATAAAAGGTTAAACTAGTGCCAGAGGATATAAAATAACATTTGGAAGTTTCACTTCACCTCTACAGTTCTACTCCAAGTCCCCTCTTTATAACTGATCATGGTTGCACCTTAGAAACTATGTTTTTATGACCATATATACATAAATGCCCATAGAGTCAGATATAATTTTATAGGAAATAAAATATATTATACATATATTTGATATAAAAGTGATTGATAAGAGCCACTCCTCCATTACTAAAACATAGTAACTTGTTTCTACTATTTTTCTACTGCACCAATTTGTATTAATTACGCATGTGTAAATATGTGGTAACTATTTTCCCATTAAAAATAATTTTAAGATGATACATATTTTTATTGTATTTTTTCCATTACCATTTATCCATCCTATACCCTCTTCTGCCTATACTCTCTCATCTGCTACAATCATCACACTGTTGCACAGGTCCATGAGTTCATTCTCTTTTTATTTCTTTATTGCTCGATCCCTCTACCACCTGCAATGACTCTCCGACCCATATCTGTCTGCCTGCTCTCTCTGAGTATGTCTCTGTTTTACTTGTTAGTTCAGTTTGTTCGTTAGATTCCATTTATCAGTGAAATCATATGGTACTTGTCTTTCTCTGACTGTCTTATCTCACTTACCACAATGTTCTCCAGGTCCATCCATACCGTAGCAAAGGAAAAAACATTCTTCTTTTTTACTACTGATTAATATTCAATTGTATAAATGTATCACTTTTTTAAATCTACTTATCTACTGATGAACACTTGGCTGCTTCCAAATCTTGGCTATTATAAATAACACTGCAATGAGCATAGGGGTGCATATATTCTTTCAATTTTGTGTTTCAAGTGTCTTCAGATAAATCCCCAGAAGTGAAATAGCTGAAACATAAGGCAGTTCCATTTTTAATTTTTTGAGGTATCTCCATACTGCTTTTCATAGTGGCTGCAGTTTTCATGCATTTTCACCAACAGTGCATGAGGGTCTTTTGTGGTTCCATATAAATTTTTGAAATATTTGTTCTAGTTCTATGAAGTATGTCATTGGAACTTGATTCCACTAAAAAACTACTAGAAGTGATAAATGAATTCAGTAAAGTAGCATGATACAAAATTAATACTCAGAAATCAGTGGCATTTTTAATGGCAACAATGAACTATCAAAAAGGGAAATTAAGAAAACAATCCCATTCACCACTGCTTCAAAAAAAAATAAAATACTTAGGAATAATTTTAACCAAGGAATAATTTTAACCAAGAACGTAAAAGACCTCTACTTGGAAAATTATAAGACACTGAAGAAAGAAATTGAAGAAGATACAAATAAGTAACAGCACATACTGTGTTCAAGAATAAAAAGAATTAGCATCATTAAAGTGTCCATACTACCCAAAGCAATCTACAAATTCAATGTGTTTCCTAACAGGATACCAAAGGCCCCACACAGCAACAGTGATCCTGAAAATGAAGAACAAAGTTGGAAGAATCATGCTACCTAATATCAAACTACCTCAATGCAATAATAATCAAAGCAGACTGGTACTGGCATAAAAACAGACACATAGATCAATGGAACAGAATAGAGAACCCAGAAATAGACCCACAACTTTATAGTCAACTAATATTTGACAGAGGAAGCAAGCACATACAATGGAATAAAGATAGTTTATTCAATAAATGGTGCTGGGAAAATTGGACAGATATATGCAGAAAAATGAAACTAGACACCTTCTTACACCATACAAAGAACAAATTCAAAATGATCAAAGACTGAAATGTTAGACCCAACACCACAAAAGTCTTAGAAGAAAACACAGGCAAGCAAAATCTCAGACATTGCTCATAGCAATTTTTTATCAGATATATCTCATTGGACAAGGGAAACAAAAGGAAAAATTAAAAACTGGATTACATCAAACTAGAAAGTTTTTGCACATCAAAGGAGATCATCAACAAAATAAAAAGAGAATCCACAGAATGGGAAAACTTATTCACTGATACATCTGTTAAGCAGTTAATATCCAATATTCATAAAGCACTTACAAGACAACACCAAAAAAACAAACAACCCAATTAAAAATGGGCAAAGGACCTGAGTAGACATTTCTCCAAGAGGACAAACAGATTGCCAACAGACATATGAAAAGTAGCTCAAAGCCACTAATCATCAGAGGAATGCAAATTAAAACTACCATGAAATACCATTTCATACCTGTCGGAATGGCTATCACCAATAAATCAACAATCTACAAGTGCTGGTGAGGATGTGGAGAAAAGGGAACCCTCGTGCACTGTGCATGTGAATGCAGATTGGTGCAGCCACTGTGGAAAGCAGAATGGGAATACCTCAAAAAATTAAAAAATGGAACTACCTTTTGACCTACCAGTCCCACTTTCAGGAGTATATCTGAAGGAACCCAAAACAACAATTTCGAAAGAACGTAAGCACCCCTATGTTCATTGCAGCATATATTACAATTGCCAAGATACAGAAGCAGCCCAAGTGTTCATCAATAGAGCAGTGAATAAAACAACCATGGGACACTACTTGGCTATGAAAAAAAAGAAAATTTTACACTTGGCAACAGTATGGATGGAAATGGAGAACATTATGCTAAGTGAAATAAACCAGTCAGAGAAAGACAAATACCATAGGATTTCACTCATACGTGAAATCTAATGAACAAACTGAACTAACAAAGAAAATGAGCATCGACTCATAGATGGAGAACAGATGATAGCTAGTAGGGGTGGAGAAGTTAGGGGGTAAACGGACTGAGCAAAAAGGACAAATGATTCGTGGACATGGACAACAATGTGGTGATTGCTGGGGCAATAGGGATAAGGGGATTAAATGGTAATGGAAAAAATATAATAAAGATTAAATAAATAAAGAAAAGCCCTGGCTGGTGTAGCTCAGTGGGCTGAGCACAGGCTGCAAACCAAAGGGTTGCTAGTTCAATTCCCAGTCAGGGCACATACCTGGGTTGTGGGCCAGGTCCCCAGTAGGGGCCATGTGAGAGTCAATGACACATTGATGAGTCTCTCCTTCTCTTTCTCCCTCCCTTCCCCTCTCTCTAAAAATGAATAAATAATCTTTAAAAAAAAAGAAAGAAAAAAATTACAGGGCTAAGGTGTAATGAGACAGGCATTGCTGCTGTTGGACTGTAAATTAATACAGGCCTTCTAGAAAGCACCAAATGAAATACAACTGATTTCTGGACATTAATTGTGTGTCCTGCTACTTTATTGAATTCATTTAACAGAATTTTAGGGTTCTCCATATAGTGTATCATGTCATCTGCAAATAAAGACACTTTTACTTCTTTTTTTCCGATTTGGATGCCTTTTATTTCTTCTTCTTGTCTGATTGCTGTAGCTAGGACCTCCAGTATTATGTTGAGTAAGAGAGGTGGAAGCAGACATCCCTGTCTTGTTCCTGATCTTAAGGGGGAACACTTACAGTTTTTCCCCATTGAGTATGATCATGGCTGTAGATTTGTCATATGTGGCCCTTTTTACATTGAGGTACGTTCCTTCTATTCCCCTTTTGTTGAGCATTTCTATCATAAATGGGTGCTGGATTTTATCAGATGCTTTTTCTGCATCTATCTATATGATCATGTGGTTTTTATCTGTCCTTATGTTTATGTGCTGAATCACATTTACTGATTTGCAATTATCATACCAACCTTGCATCCAAAGAATAAATCCCACTTGATCAAAGTGTATGACCATTACCAAAACTTACAAATCAAAGATAGATATTGTCAAATACAGTTTTTACAAGGCTTCATCCACTTTATTTCAATCCACAGCACACAAGTGTACCTTCCAGGCCATGACCTTCAGGACAGGAATCTTCTTTTTGACCGAGGATGGCTATAATACACATTTTAAATTAGCCATTAAGAGTCTATATATTTTTTCTTTGAAAGTACACTGATTCAATGTATAGACTCTAGTGGCTAATTTAAAATGTATATTTATAACATTATGTAAAATTAACTTCCACCATTGGATCTGTTATCTCAAATGGTGACATTTAAAAATATATACATTTTCCCTGGTGAACACCTAAGACTCTGCCCCTTACTATGTAACAAGTGTGCCGAGACAAAAAAAAAAAAAATAAATGACCCAAATGAAAAAACAGATCAAAGCTCCAGAAAAAATACAACTAAGCAATGAAGAGATAGCCAATCTATCACAGGCACACAGTTCAAAACACTGTAATCAGGATGTTCACAGAATTAGTTGAATATGGTGGCGAATTAGATGAAAAAATGAAGGCAATGCTAAGTGAAATAAAAGAGAATGTACAGAGAACCAACAATGAAGGGAAGGAAACCGGGACTCAAATCAACAGTTTGGACCAGAAGGAAGAAAAAACATTCAACCAAAACAGAATGAAGAAATAAGAATTCAAAAAAATGAGGAGAAGCTTAGGAAGCTCCAGGACATCTTTAAATGTTTCAACATCTGAATCATAGGGGTGCCAGAAAGAAAAGAGAAAGACCAAGAAATTGAAAACTTATTTGAACAAATAATGAAGGAGAACTTCCCCAATCTGGCAAAGGAAATACACCTGCAAGTAGTCCAGGAAGCTCGGACAGTCTCAAAGAAGTTGGACCCAAGGAGGAACACACGAATGCACATCATAATTATATCACCCAAGATTAAAGATAAGGAAAGAATCTTAAAATCAGCAAGAGAAAAGGAGACAGTTACCTACAAAGGAGTTCCCATCAGACTGTCAGCTGATTTCTCAAAAGAAACCTTGCAGGCAAGAAGGGCCTGGAAAGAAGTATTCAAAGTCATAAAAAATGAGGACATACACCCAAGATTGCTCTATCCAGCAAAGCTTCCATTCAGAATGGAAGGGCAGATAAAGTGTTTTCCAGATAAGATCAAGGTGAAGGAGTTCACCATCACCAAGCCCTTATTATATGAAATGTTAAAGGGACTTATCTAAGAAAAAGAAGATAAAAATATGAACAGTAAAATGACAACAAACTCACAGTTATTAACAACCGAACCTAAAACAAAAACAAACTAAGCAAACAACTAGAACAGGAACAGAATCACAGAAATGGAGATCACATGGAGGGTTATCAGTGAGGTAGTGGGTGGGGAGACGGGGGTGGGGAAGGTACAGAGAATAAACAGCATAAATGGTAGGTAGAAGATAGACAGGGGGAGGTTAAGAATAGTATAGGAAATGTAGAAGCCAAAGAACTTATATATATGACCCATGGACATGAACTAAAGGGGGGGAATGCGGGTGGGAGGGGGTGCGCAGGGCAGAGGGGAATGGAAGGGGGGAAATGGGGAAGCTGTAATAGCATAATCAATCAAATATATTAAAAAAATATAAGAAACCATTTCAATCCACATTATGCTCTTCAGGACATTAGAGAGTAAGCAGCTTACTGAAGATTCCAGTTAAGAAGTAGAACTAGGATCCCACTTGGTCTACCTGACTACTATGCCCAGTCCAACCACTCCACAGTCAAATACACTGATGTCTTAGAGAAAGCTTCCAATACACAGGGGATCAGAGACAGAATAAGTAATAACACACTGCTGATTTAAGGATGAAGGAATAGAATATTTATGTAAAAGGGTGGGATAGTAGACCAATAGAGCATGGGATATCCATGGTAGGAGATGAGGCCTAAAAATGTTCAATTGGAATTTGCATTGCAGAGTACAGAGCATATCAAGCTAATGAGTTTAATTTTAAACCATAATGCAGTAGGAAGTTTCTTTATGCTTTTCAACCTGAAGGTGATGCATTTTAAGTTGTGTTTTGAAAAATTAAGCAAATACTAACATGCAGAATTGCTTAAAGAAGGAACATATGGTAGAAGACAAATGTACATCAGTCCAGTCAAAAGAAAAAAACCACAGCTGAAATTGGGACGGATTTTATGGAAATAGAAAGATTCACATACACATGCAAGAGTAAAGGTAGAATATATAATACACGGCAATAGATAAAACATGAAGAAGTGTAACAAAAGTGAAAGAAACAAACTTGAAGTCTGGGAGACTCATGACAAAATTACAAGAAACAAGAGAGCCATACACAAAAATGGAATTTTACATGTCTAGAGAATCATTTGGAAATTAGGCACAATTTCACAGGGGGTGAGTGAGGTCACTGTGACACACAGAGGCTGCAATGTATTGCACAGCTGGATGAAGAGACAGGTATAAAACAGGGGGTTTCAACTCACACTGCCCTTTATACTAGGGACCATTCCCCCTCTGTTACACTATAGAGAGAGTGTAAAGACATCTCAAAGACTTTTAAATAGCAGTAATCAGCTAGTATTTGTGGGTAAGAGCAAGGCTGGAGGGATGGGAACAGAAACTAAAGGTCACACCAAGAAAGAAAATATAAAACCATCTACAGAAACAACCTGCACGCATGCAGGCAAAGCAGAATAAAGTCAGTTCTATAAATAATACACTGAGTGAGCTTAGAAACAATGCCAGAGAAGCCAACAGGGAATTTTCCAGCAATGCAATAGACTCAAAGTACCAGTTCAGCCACTTCTTGATAGCAGAAGAAAAACTCCACATGTACCTTAAAGAAAATATTTTCATTGCCAACGAGAATTCTTTACATATTTTACCATTTTCAATATCTTTAAGAAAATAAGACATGAGATTTATCCTTTTATTAAAATACACAGAAAATGAATAAAAATTAACCATTAAATAGTAATATATACACTAACACAAGCTACCCGAGTCAAAAGCGAAGATTGAGCCACAGAAAATGCTTTGTGTGACTACCTAAGTCATGTCCATACTGGAGAACAAAATTGGGAAAAAGTTTAATGCATAGCTCAATGGGAAAATCTCTTTAAAATAACAAACATATTATTGTTACTTGAATTGAGACCTATTTTTCTTGGCCAACCTACAAAACTATATTTCTTTTTCTAAAAGTTCAGGACATTAATACCAAAGTCTTAGCCAAAGGTTTATCAAAATATTACTGAAGTGGCTCTGTTCATGATTAAAATACAAAGTTCTCAGGAAAATTAGTTCCTCAAGGGATATGACTAAGTTCAAAAGCCTAGATTTCTGCTGATATAGTCTAACATTCCTTGCCCTTCCCTCAAACTTTCTCCAATTTAATCTAGGAGAGATTCTTGAAAAGTTAAAAATTCAAAGTAGGGAACAATATATTACTATCTATGGAATAAGATACTTTTTATCAAAATACTTGCTATAAAATGTTTTAAGAAAAGAACATTTTTACATACATAAATTACAAGCATATAGCTCTTCAGAAGTATATTCATAAAAGTATGGTATACTTGGAATCAAATGCTGTAAAAGAGATTTATGCCACTAGGAGTTTAGTCATACCTTCCTCAAAAATAAGCAAAAAAGGAAAACCCCTGAGAAACAAACTTGGGTACTACCCTCAGTAAAAGAAAAGATAGGTAATTAAAATGAAACGTGGTAAGTCCTATGATGGAAAGAGAATAAAAAGCAACCACCTGTACTTACTTTGCTTTTGGCAGTGGTAGGAGTGTAGGAAATGTAGTAAGGCTACAGGTAGGTGCCAGGAAAAGTCTTTTAAGGGTGGAGACTTCCACATTGAGACCTGATCCAGAAGGAACCTGATCCACAAGGGATCAGGAAGACAAGAGGGAAGAGTTAGCTAGCATGTACAAATTCCCAGAGATGCAGGGACAAGACAAATCTGGTGACCAGAACAAGTTCAGTTGAGCTGTGATTGCACTGGAGAAGCAGCTGGGATGTGGTCAGTGAAAGAACGTCAGGAAAACCCAACCAAAACAATTTATTGAGTATTTACTGTATGTTAGGGTGCTGTTATTAAAGTTTTACATGAATTGATTCATCGAATCTTCACAAACCCCTGAAACAGGTCTTAGAAAATTATGAAACCTGATCTGAGGCTTAGAAATTTGCCCAGCATAACATATGCTATGAAATTCCAACCCAGGTCATTCTGACTCCAGGCAGCTGTTAACTACTTGGCCCCTCACAGCTCCTGAGGATGGTCAAGCTCTCAAGAGTGGTAAGCACAGTTTTTCACCACATGTCACTCTGACCTCAGTGGACACAGCCAACAGGGAGGTGGCTGCAATGCTGTCATAGTGAGCCACATGAGAGTTAACAAGCAGTGTGAACTTGGAGAAAGAGAGATGGAGAGGAAAGAGTGTATTTGAAGATATTTAGAAAGAGAATTTCCAGGAATGGAGGTAGGGAGAAAAGAAATAGGGAAAGTGAGGAATAATACTCAAAAATACCACTGGTTCCTGGCCAATTTTTGACCACCACTGGTCAAAAATGCAAGAAACAGGAACCTACACTGTATTTTCTTTAGAAAAAACCACCTCTAGGTAAAGTAATAACCACCACATTCATACACCAACACATACTCAAATTCACACAAGGCTCCACTCTGAGCCAGAGTCTACATTAATTTTTAATCAACCATGGAATTTAATAAATTAGAACTTTATGTGTAAGAGGTAGAAAAACTGACATAAATAAAGTGTCCAAAGCCATGGCATGGAATGGTAAAGGACATTTAAATGGGGCATATATTCCACCTTTCTAGACATTTAAATGCAATTTTAGCAATGTCATATTTGATACCTATAATTAATGAAATACTAATTTTTACTGTGTGTGTTCTTGTAACCATTTCTGATCTACCATTTAATACTATAAATAACAGAAAAAAATAAGAAATCACTGCATTTGTATCTATTGCTGATACTTTCTTTGAAATTGCAGGTAACATCTCAACTTACTAAGAACCAGGATGAGAGAGGTTTGGAAATAACAGTGATAATATCAATGCCTTACTTTGTAGAGTAAACTATGTAATCAGTGCATCTACAGAGAGAGTGTTCTGATCAGCCAGGATTCTTCAAACACGCATCTAAACTATGAAATGTAAAACAAGGAAAGAAAGGGAAAGAATACCTGGTCCTAATAGGTGATTTAAAAAATAACAGAATTTAAATTGCCAAGAATCCTTCATTGAATAAGAAAGGCTATAAATGAGACACTAATATCTGTTGATCCAAATTCTCAAATTCCAAACAGACCAGTTCCATCAACACAAATCTTGTATCTCCAGACGCTGAGCCACTTCAATAAATCCCAGTGATTGAAGAAATAAAGCATGTTTAAGTTTGAGAAGTTTTAAGTCTTTCAAGTAGGTTGTTTTTATGCTATTATGTATAGTTTAATGCACACTGGGGGGAAATGTTAACATAGAAATAAATTCCAATAGCTCTTAACCTTGAAGTACATTAAGAGAAGAAAAACTATTGATTCTGCTTGAATAGAATTTGTATTAACAAGTTACTATTGCAAATCAAGGATAAATCTCTTATCTTTCAAGAATATTTAGTGCACCACCCATTTTTAAAAGGTCTTGTCATTTTCCTGCCCCATCACCAAAATCATTCTAGCAAATTATGCAAATGAGAATAATCATTGACCAGTTATCCCCAACTAGGAGATGGGGGAGGCTGTGGAGGAAGTGTTGAGGGGAAATAGGTCATTCTAATTCATCACAGAAAAATATTTATAAAATATCTGAGATTTAAAATATGAAAATACAAAATTATATTGTAAGGAGCAAGGAAAACTTAGCAAGAACAAAGGACTGTAAAACAGATGCAACCTAACATGTTTGGTTTGTAAAGCTACTACTGTTGAGCCAATCACCAACCCTGTTCCCGCCTACGGTCTTTGTAAGCGAATGGCTAACTGCCACGTCTGCTTCTGTATAACGCTTGCTTGTCCGCCCATATATAAGGACTTAGCTGTAAGTGCTCGGCGCGACTCTCGTCAGCAGCCCTTGCGGGTACCGTGTCTCCGGACACTTTCAGAGTCCACCCCTGCACAGGTAAAACTTGGCCAATAAAGTAACATCTCTGAAACCCTGAAAGTCTCCGGCATCTGTTCTCGCAGTTGCTGAATGCAACAATATCAAAGGTGAAAATTATTTTTCAGAAAATTGCATCTGACTTATGTGAATTTTATGCGTTTAACAGTAACAAAAATGTTATTTAAAAGTTTCCAAGGGGGGCAATTGAAGAAAAAATATTTCTTAAACTCATCCTTATCAATTTGTTCCCGTAAGATTATTGGCCCAAATTTACTAGTAATATAGTGTCCTCAGGTGAAAAAATATTAATTTTAATAAACATTTACCACTTAAAAGTGCATTTTTTGTAAGGTTTGAATGCTCTCCTGTACTCAAGCTCTGATAATGCTCACTCAGCTGCCAAATAACTCACAGTTTTGGAAGAAGAAAATAGAGAAATTAAAGTTAAATATGGAAGAAAAAACTAAGACCTGCTGAAGCATTTCTCAGTAATTTACATCTAAGCAAATACAAAAGAACTGAACTCAACTCTCTAAAACAAGAACCACACCCCATTCCCAACACACACAAACTCTTCCTTTTCCTTAGAAAAAGAGGGGAATTGAATGGCTTACGCATAAGCCACTTTCAGCTCATAGGCTGACCAGCTATGTCAACAGCCTTCTGCTTTAGAGAATATGTAAAGGGAACTATTTTAAAGTCCCATCTAGCCAGTTCAGTAGATTCATGGAACTTCATGTTTCAATGTAAAATGACAGAGTGAACTTGGGCATTGCTGGTGGGAGTGTACTTTGTCCAGCATCAGCTTGGAAACATCCATCAAAGTTATAAATGTATATAACCAAATGGTATGGCTTAGTGGATTGAACACCAGCCCATGTGGGTTCAATTCCCAGTCAATGCACATGCCTGGGTTGCTGGCCAGGTTCCCAGCTGCAGGCACGTGATGTCTCTCTCCTGCATTGATCTTTCTCCCTCCCTTCCCCTCTCTCTAAAAAAATAAATAAATAAAATCTTTTCCAAATGCAGTTACAAATACATATTGTATAACTGTAAAATTCCACAAATGTTTAATTTCACTTTTACGTATCTAAGAGATGCTGAATGCAAAATAGATTACATACAAAGGTACTGTTTACACACTGCAGTACTGTTTGCAGCAACAAATCACTGTAAACAATATACATACCTATCAGCAAACAATGGTCCATCCATACAAAGGAAAATTATTAAACAATTAAAAAATGGACACCTTTCATATTTCAATATGGAAAGACTGCTAAGCTGTATTAAGGGAGGGATGGGAGGGAGGGAAGGAACAAGGAAAGAAGAACATGGTAGACAGCATTTAAGTAAAAATATGAAAAGAATATATTTTCACACTGGCACATGAAAGAATAATGCTACTTGAAAGGATCCACAAGAAGCTAGTAACTGCAAATGGAGAGGGGAGCTGGGGACTAGAAGGCAGTACTTTGCATATCTGTGTATATGTTTTGATTTTGGAACTATGAATACATTACCTGGGCAAAAACCAGATAAATAACATTTTCCACAAAATAAATTTTTAAAAAATCACATTATCAAACCATTCCCTGTATAATTCAATGTCTTCCAAGATATCAGGAAAGATCCCCTAAATCTAATAACTCATCTCACACAAATCTCTAAGGAACCTAGCGGATAATAAGAAATGAATAGGGATGACTATCACCATCAATTTAAAAAATGTATCAAAACTCTCTACAGCCTGTGTGGTGTCATTGTGATATCAAAATTAATTTCTTTAACTAAAAAACTTTTTGTGCAATTCCATAAGAAACAAATGATATTCTCTCTTTGAATATAATTTCTAAAGCTCAATTTCATATTAAATATGCAATTCTACCAAATACCCATATATAAAAAAGAGTAGTTTTACTCAGAGCATTGAATGAAGAAAATAATTTCAAAAACCTAAATACTACATATAACATGCTAATAAATCAAAATTTAAAATATCTGTATTATATATTGAACATATGAGTACCAAAACTCCATTGTCCTAGAATGAGAAAATTCATTTGTAACAGCAAATAAATTTTTGCCATTTGGGGTCCCAAGAGTAATAGTATAATTCATCTTGATTCTAATAAAAATAACCTCAAAAGTCTACATAAAATAATTTTTTAAACAGCAGAAAACAGCTCTCAAACAAATGAAATACGTAATATATTCAGGAAAGAACATTTTAACTATATTGCTTTCAACTCAACTGTTTATAAAATATTAAATATAATCAAATGGTTTGCTCAAATATTGTTTTTCCAATTAAACAAAATTTATCTCTCACTTTATTTATAAATACAAAGAGTAATTTAATATTTTATAACTAAATATTTTAAATATTTAAGTAATAAAATAATTTTAGAACAGAATTCATGATGATGCCAAAACATTGAGGGGACCTTCTGTTCCTCCTGTTCCACTGAAGCTTCAGTTATGGGGGGTCACAGCAGGCTCTACCCTCCCATTAGCTCCTCAACTAAACCTTAAAAGACTCAGGTGGCTTTCCCAGGGCTACCTGAGCAACTGGAACCCAGCAGAAATCATGAGGATGCTGCGAATTGTTAGGAAAGACTGACAGTGCTCACCTTTCACACATGAAGCCATGCTCAATTACAAGACACTCTCAGTGAAAGATCATAAGTGATGAAATAAACTTCTGGATAAGGAAGGCAGTGCTCTCCACCATAAATCAAGTTGTCTGAATTGAAACACCGCTCTACATTGACTGACTGAACTTAGAATTTTTTTGCATGTAGTCCTTTAGTTTGAAATCATTTTCCAAATCTTTCTGCCAAGTGAAGACGCTAAGCAATGATACAACCAAACATCAATGACTCGAAAGTGTGACTGTGTTTTATAATGCTACATATAAACATCTCAATATTTAAGTGTTTTCTTTGACTTTTATATATCTGCAGATTTTAGCTCATAATAAGAATCACATTATATCACACAGCATTATAAAATAAGTGATCAATCTTGTCCACTGGACAAAGGTCCATCCATCGCATGGTATCAGAAAAACTATATGGACTTTTTCCTTTCAATTTATTGAAACACTGTTCACCCAAAAATACATGGGAGTTTATTAAGATCTACAAATCAACTGTAAACAACAACAACAAAAAAAAAACACCTATGCCATTTTAACATATGGGAAGAGACATAAGAATAAACAAATTCAAATTCTTAAATGTTAAAAGGAAAGGATGGTGAGAGAAGAGAGGCATTCCTTCAGACAGGAGGATTAGGGATGGTCCCCTGAGGGGTGGTATAGGGCTTCCTACAGGAAAGATCAGAAGGAACCAGACCTGTGAATTGGGAGGGATAGCAAGTCAGGCAGAGGCAACAGGGAGACAAAGGCTTGTGGGGAGTGGGGTTGTGTTAAGTGAGTACATATTTGTTGATCTGAAATATCTAGTACACACACACATCTGGTGACAGAGAGGAGCTGGAGATAAGAACAACATCCTAAGACAGAGAACAGGACGGCAGACAATACAGGGGAAGACAGCTGTCCTGTGGGAGGTCAGAGCAGCTTCTCCAAGTATGAGGAACAGGATGAGCACAAGCCCACCTGGGTTTGTAAAGTTGGTGGTGGGAGCACAGGAAAATACTTCTATAATACTGCTATCCAATTTTTCAATGGACTACAGAGTTGGCCAGCTAATGAATTACTTAAGAGAATTAGCGATTATCAAACGTAGGAAGAGACTATAATTCTCAAAGGGTTTAACTTAATTCCAATAAATATCAGCATTGCTATTTCATCTTATAATTTGGGAATTACAGTTATTTGTAGAAAAATAATTGCTTGCTCTTTTAATCTTATGAAGTCAGATTTGCTAAAATTAAAAACATTTCAAAGTAGTTAACACATGCTTATTGTAAAGGAATGTAATAACACAATACATGAAATGGAACCCAAAAACCCACCCCAAAGCATACCCTTGTATCATCAGGAGTTTGCTGTGGAAACTTTATGTTTATTTTCAGTACTTTAATTTCTTTATAATTTGTTCAGCTATTCAAGTTCATTTACAGTCTCCTTTCAGCCATAAGAGCAGAGAAAAAAAAAGAAAAAAATAACAGCTCTTAGAAATACAGACCCAATGAAAATACTATAGAGCATATATGTGCCAGCATCAGTGAGGGGGAAAAAGAACTTAATACATTTGATAATCACTAATTCTCTTAAGTGCAAAACATTTATCTACCATTAGATAAAATGTTTCAGTACTTAAAACAGCAATTTTTCAGGACCATTATAGAACCATGTTGAAGGTAAATGGAAAAAATCCTGCATAGTACTGATAATTTTTTAAAAAAAATGTACATCTACCTAGCTCATATCATTCCAAAACTGAAAGTGGCTTATGAGTGATACTATTTCTACAGGCAGGCTTCTGGAAATGAGTAGTGACAAGATACTGTAGGCTGAAAATGCTAATGCAATTTCTCAACCAGTATATTTTAAAGAATAAGCAGTTCTACTGTTCACTGAATGCAGAAATAAACAAAAGAATTTAAAAAAGCAAAATGACACGCATATGGGTGGGAATAAACAGAGTTAGTGTATAAAGTATGTATTATTTTCTTCATCAGATTCAGTCGCTCAGCTCACAACAAAAATCTTTAAGACTGCCTACAATAAAAATATAAAAAGGCACCTGAGGGTCACAGCTAAAAATGAAAATGTATCGTTATCCACAGTGCAAGAGCTACATCAAGCAAGAAAATCATCAGCTACTAACAGATTCCCTGTGCAGGTTAAGCCATACACCACCAAAGATTTTTTTCACTCAGTGGAATTTCTGACTCACTCCCCTGCTGTTTGCAAGCTTTTAGAGCTACAGGCCAAAGAAGCAATCACATGGCTAGGCATAAAGGAGCAGGACTGCAGAGTACTCCCTTGCCCTGCATAACTCACTCCAAAAGCCATTCACTGCAGAAAGGGACCCAGATGTTTAGCAAGTGGCCAACCAGCGCCTTTTTAAGAGTCTGCTTTCTTAAAAGACATCCTTAGATTTAATTGTATTAAAATCATGTGTGCTTGCCAAATCCAAAATGAATATAAAAAATGGACAGAGACACAGATTAAAACTAATGTCATTTCTGTCAGATTATGTTCTTCAGAAAAGAACCAGAAATAATTTTAAAAGGTTAAATTTTATTCTAATTCTGATAAGATGCCATAGAAGCTCGAACCCAATTCTGAAAGGAGAGCGAGGATGAAATACATTAGAACACAACGGGGATGACAATGAACCAGCCCAGCATACCAAACGTACTTCCAACAAGCAAGGAGGAAACAGTGGATTGGCCAAAAGGTCCACTACATTATTTCCACAAAATAAAAGACACATTTTTAATTTTCACCAATAACTTTATTAATTTAGATATATTGAATATGTCAACTACCTCCACTATTGGCTTTTAGTGGGTAGAGGTCGGGGTGCTGCTAAACATCCTCCAATGCATAAGACAGCCCCACAGCAAAGCATTGTTTGGCCAAAATGTCAATAGTACCAAGAAACTTTGCAAACCATGCTGACACGTTCAATCAGTCACAGCACCTTCTCCATACACTGCACACATCTTTTTTGTGTTTCAGTGTTGCATTTTTACCTTTCTTGAAATAATAAATATGCCAAAAATGTGTATTTTCTTCCATCTTCAACATTAAAATGGCTGCACAAAAATTCACCAATTTTGATGTTTTTTTAGAATGCACACTGACATGACAGATGCCAAAATACAATCTAACAAAATTGTTTTGAATGAAGTTAAATGACAACTAAGCACTACTTGAGCCATCATATGGAAAAAACATAATGGACTTTTTGTCCAACCCAATATTACTTAAGGAAAGAACTAGTTACTCAAGCCTACTGTTACCTAAGAAAGATGGAAGGAAGGCAGTGTGAAACAAGTGCCTACAACACTACACCAGAAATGGGATCCGCAGTTTCACCCGTGCTATGTCACCCATTTCCACACAGAGAGCCAGGATCTGCCAAACACATGTTATGTGTTTCCCCTTTTGCACACAGGCAAAGTTAAGTCTGCAGGGCTTACACAAGCTGGATGAGGCCACACAGCCAGTGAATGAGGGCAGGTTTCCAATCATGGCACACACGCCCTGGGCTCACTCACACTGTCTCTTCACAGCTGAGTTTACAAAAGGTTGAAATGCTGCTGGTTGCTCTCAAGAGGAAAGACTGCCCAAAGCAGCCAGTGGCTGGTAAGGCTCCAGCTGAAATCAGCGTGTCATTCTCAGAAGAATGTCCACCAGGGCCCCTACCTCCCAGTCCTATTCTTCACTTCATGTTTCTAGTCCACAATTCTTTGATAGTAAAAGTAGAAATATGTAGGACTTATGAAAAATAATGCGTCACATACATATGGGATGCTTTAATCATCATGTTTTAAAACTCAAATTAGTGTAAGACATGTGGCAGTCATCATATTATCAAGGATCAACAAAATAATCTGTTAATACAGATTATTACAGCCAGGTGACATGACAACTCTCTTTTAAAGGTTGTTTTGGTTTATTTTTGGTGTTATTGTGAACATGACACATTTCAGATATAAAGAAAATCTCTGGCATTTTATAATAAAGCAGAATTTAATTTTAAAACAGTCTTGATATTTTTAGTTTCTACACTTACTGTTGCTAGATTCTGCACAAGTTCTGCAAAAGTTTGCCAATTAGGAAATATTATTAACAAATATCCTTCCTTTTAATAAAAAACTGCAACATTTTAGAATTTCGAGGCAAGGGCACTTTATTTTTAACCAGATAACCCAAATAGTCATTTGGTTATTCAGTGTCTGTGGGCTAAATAATTTAAAAATAAACAAACAAAACACATTACAGTTACTAGCTGGCAGCACCAGAACTAACCTTCATCCCATTAATGATGGCTGATACAACTAAAGCCCTGTTTGTTCCTATGTCAAAACTTCGATAGCTTCTGCACAGTTTAGCAGAATAACCCCGCAGTCATTTCACCAGCCAATCAGCAGCTGTTACAATCAGATTTCTGAAGAAGTCATCTTCTAATTTTTTAATTAAGAAAGTATGATCATTTCATATTCTGGAAACTAACTATGTCATCTAGATGGTTCAAAATGTCAGTGAAATGAGAATTTTTTTTAACTTACAAAAGGCTATTAAGCCTTTGGGAAAGGAAAGGAATCTTCCCCTATGCAGGCAGATCAGAGGAAAAACCAACTGTGACAAGACACGTGAGAGCAGAACCCATGGCCTAAACACCCCACACCCACCCTTTCATCACACCACAGAGAACCACGGAGAACCACGGAGAACAGGCAAAACCTGGCACCACAATTACTTATTGACTGTGAAGTTCGCCCAGGTAAAATCTGGGTAAGTTCAAAATGTTTCTTCACTACTGTCTTTTTACTCGCATCCAAAATAGGCTCTACTTTTTAAAAATCTACTTTTGCCCTAGATCTTCAGAAATGAGGCCTTGATCAAATTATAATAAAAAATAAAAAAACACTTTCATAGAAACATACCTTTCCCATGAATTGTGAATATACTCATCACATATTATGTGAATATTAGTTATAATACATATTTTCCAAAGTTTAAAAAGTATCGGAATAATACTTTTAGAATAACTGTAGCAATATTTTACTTAAATGTTTTCCATTGATCTAACATTCAGCATTTTTTCATCCTAATAGAGGACTCAATAAATACAGGCTCATGTGAAAACAGACATACTCTCTACGCTAGCCATCTTCACTTCAGAAGGAATTAATAAGCAGGTCAGGAATGTTTTGTCCAGCATGAAAAAGGATAAAGCAAAAGCATCATAGCTAAAAACAGTGACAAAAGTGCATAAAATGATAAGAAAAAAAGACACTGAAATTGCTCCTAAAAATCCTGGCTTTGAGACTCTTGAGAGCTGACACTGAACAGAGGGGTGCAAAGGTTGAGGGTGTGGTGCAACATCCCACTTGAACTGTGCCTTCACCACACACGCCAGGGAGCTTTCCTCACACGTTGCCCCCTTCAGCATAATCTGCGTATTAGATGAACTTTTTGTGTGATGGAAAGAACTGTAGAACATGGATTTTTCTCGAAAGGTCAGGGCAGTCGCTCCCCTACGACAGAGCTCACACTGAGGCTGGAAGATTCCTAGCTCCTCCACGCTATTTCTGCTAATTGGCTTCAGGCCTGTTCACTAAGACAAGGTAGTGAAAATGGCAGGCTCCCAATTAGCTTAACTTCCCTCAAGGTCCCTCCACTTTCCGGTCCTAAATTCTTCCAATCACATATTGTTAAAATCGCTGCCTCCTCTTTTGTGGAATTTATTAGTTGCAATAAACAGTGGGGATGTAAGAGCAAGTAAGTATATGATCCATTAACTGCCAACATTAAATTATAGTCTACACAAAGTCAGGGGAGTGGTAATGGTTAAAAAGAATTCAGATTTCTTAAAGCATTGTTAAACATCAGAATTAAGGGTTTTGTTGCTTTTATTGTTTCTTTGGTCTCCAAATCAAAATGTCAGAAGCATGGACACTTTTTCAAGGCAATACAACAACAACCAACTTATTTTTCAAGTCCTTTGTGCTTCCTCTGAGACCTCTCAGAAAACTGAGGTCACAAGACTGACCTAAGGAAAGGATTATCTTTGAAAGATCCACAGTCCTCTGCCTTCTGAGATGAACCTGGTATAGGATTCAACTATATACCATTCTGAGCAAGATGAACTACTCACTGGAAAGCAAGACTACTATTTTTGTAACAAAATGTTGAACTTGACTCCGAGTGCTTCCTGGTAGAGTGCTAATAAGATACATCACCTACCTTTGGTTATAGAGGTGTAACTTAGCAATATTCCAACAGAATAATAGAAGATTCAATATTCCCTTATGTAGAACCAATCCCACAAAAAGGGAAAGTTACATTCAGCTTCCAGAAGTGCCTGCCAACTCAGCATATTCTACCCACTCTATTGTCCTTTTCATCCCTACTGTTTATTCCCACTGGCAAAGCTGATGTGGTCATAATTGCCTTCAAAAAACAGACCAAACAGAGATAATGAGAGACAAGCACTCTAGTAGGAAATAGAGCAAAGCCAAAACCATTGGAAGCATATAAACTCTAGGACTCTATTAACCTCCTTAGTCCAGATGGCATGAGGGAGACAGCCATCAGTTCTATCCTGGTGATCCCAAATTGTACAGGCAGAGAGAGGGTTGATCTTTTTAACCATATAAAACATTTTTTAATCTATGTAATGCTATTCTCTTTATTATATTTTAATGGCAAAAACTAACAAGAAAAAAAAAAGCCAAGACATCAGGCCCTTAAAGTCAGATGACTCATAGGGAACAGTTATAAGAATAAATCCATAATTAAACAGGAAGAGCTGGAAGAGATTTCCAGTGTGTTCAGCCTAACTTATTAGATCACTTCTGCCCAAACAACTATGCTTACTTTTAGCCAAAGTTTTAACATGGGTTTGATTAGTTTTTGCTGTTCTTGTCTAGTTAAATAGATTTTAGTCCAGCTAATTATCTTTCTTATATGAATTTAGTGAATGGATAATCATTCTTAAAATTAAGTCAAGGGAAAAGATGGTTTTAGGCTCAGAAATCATAGCTAATGTCATCTACATTAGACTACAAGGACTATGGAAGTACTTGTTTTTACAAAACTTATCATGGAACAAATACTTCAAATAACCTCAACAGAAACAAATCAAGACAGTCTTTAGGGATAAAAGTGTGTGTGTGGCTTCAATATGCAATCCCTTTGGCTTAAAAAAAGAAAGCATTTTATACAACTTTACGAAGAAAAACTATATTCCTTAAAAAGAGATCTATAACCACAGTAGCTAAAATTTTTATTTTTAGAACATAATTAAATGTATCATATTTTTAAAGCCCCGAGCTGACAATTTTGTCTCCTAATCGTGAGATAAAAATGGTCACGTTCACATATTTAGCTAACTGTGCCGTCCTCCTTGCTTTACCGGAGCCTGACTGCACTCAGTGATGAGCAGCTGTGTTTCAGGGAAGGGCCAGGGCCACATCCGCCCCCAGGTCCAGGAGGCCTGGCTCCAGTAGTCTAAACCAAGACTGTTACTCTTACTCCCTTTGATTTAGAGCGGGGCAGGCAAGTAATCCAATTCCCCTCATCAAAACAGGAGGGGCATCTGTTGGGGAGGCGTTGCTTTCAAAAAGTGCCACAAAGAAGCAAAGGGCACTGTTCCTCCTCCTCTGTGCAAGCCACGGTGGTTGGAGCTCCAGCAAGAAAGGATCAGCTCAAGAGCACTAAGCCAGGAGCCCTGTAAAGACTCCTGGAAGAGACAGAGAATCCAGATTCCCAGGGAGGCCTTCCCTTCCTCCAGGCTTCTTGTGAATGAGTAACAGTTCCTTTTGCAATCTAGATTTTCTGTCATCACCAGACCACTTTAACCAGGCATGACTCTAGCTCCTTGGCAGGTGTTGTAGCACTTGATACAGCAACTATGTGAAGCAGACTCTACGATTATCCCACTTGATAAATGAATACACTGAGGTATGGACAAGATTACCAATGTGCCCAAATCTCATATCAAATATCATATGTGGTAAATAGCTAGTAATCAGCTGGTCTGACTCCAGACCCATACTGAACTATCTAAATCTTAAAAACATTTTCTTCAAAGTGATAATGAAATAATAACACCAATTAGTTTAAAAATATGTATTATTTTGAGAAAATTTTGTTTTTCCTAAGTAGATCTTGCATGGTGTCTTAATTATTTAAAATTATTTCAATCACACAATGTTTTTGCATGCTAACATTTACTATAGAATAAAAATTAGTACATTTGCCTTACCAACACTGGCATCAGAGGTAAACTGTCCTTTTTAACAGTTTTATATTAGAAAAGCTCACATACCAAATTATTTTAGAAGGCTTATGCCATAAAACAGACTGAGGTTAAGGAAGTAAAACAGAACTTCTTTCCACAGATATCATTAATCTAAACTGAAAACCAGCTAGTCTGTATCTAGGCAACATAATTATTAATATTTAAAAATTATTTTAACAGATAAACAAAAAAATTCTCTCATTGAGTACTCAGTCTCCCACCCATGTGAACATTTTAAGAAAATAAGTGATGAAATAACCAAAAAGGGAATTTTTAACATCAAAACTATTAAAACTATAAAGAAAACACTGTGACTGACAATAAATAATTAAGACTTAAAAAAAAAACCCTGGAAGAATTTTATTTTTACACAACAGAATTTATGAGATGAATTCTTAGTATTCGTATGACAAGAACAATTCTGCACACAGCCCTCCTCCCCACGACAGGGAGCCATTTTTCACAACGAGCGGAAAGAAATTCCAATTTCATGATTATAGGTGGCTCGCATGCAGAGAGAACTAAGCACTTCTAGAAATGTATAAACCTAAAGCAGATTCTTGACATGTATGAAAGGATAAGTCCCCAAACTTGACAAATAACCTAAATTCGGAAACAACACTATAGCATATATTTATCTCATAAAGTGAAGTCACATATAACAAAATTTTAATTTGTCTCTTCATATCTTTTGACTTACTGCCTAGAAATGACGAGAAGAATCCATAAGTAGCCTGGAAAGCCTACCCATAATCTGCATTATTCACTCCAAATATCTATGCCTTGGCCACATAACAAGCCCTGAAGTTGTGATGTTTCAGAATATACAGCAAATATTTATAACTGCTTATAAGAGATCTGTATTTAAAATACTCTACATTAATTTTAGAGAGACTCAGACATAGAGCCTGTTACTTAACTAAAGTGTGTTAGAATAATTTACCTTTAATCATGATTGTAATGGAGGGGAAAATTCTGATGTGTGGGTTAGGAAGTTATATCAAAGACACGTATAAAAGAACTCATTTATGTTACCTGTTCTTGCTTCTCCAGCCACTTGTCCACCATCGGGTGACTAGCACTCAGAGATGAGCGAGCATTGTCTCTCTGAAACTGGTTAGACCAGTTACTGGTATCCCGGGGGAGACTTCTGTAGTTTTCATCTTTCTATTCAAAAAGAAACAAAGTTTTCTTGTAAAAAAAAAAAACAGACCTTGCAAATAAATGATGCACCTGGTTTGTCAAAAGTAGCAGAAAAATGATTCCACATATTTAAAATACTTTTAAAGGCTTATACAAAGCAGCTGATTGTGGACATTTCATGTAGATTAGACCTGAGAAATGGAACCATACGCTGAGGATAAGGGACTCGAACGACCTCAGCAACGAAGGCAGCACACATGTGTGCACAGGAGACAAAGCGAGATGCTCTGCGCTCCCTCCCCAACCAATCTCCCCAAGCCGGGTACATGCATATGTATTTCCATGCAAAAGTTTTACTGGTGTTTTCTTCTTATTTCCAATCTTACAATAATATTGTTAGGTATTTTCTATAGGTTAGCAAAAATGCACAAAATAAGGAAGATTAATGAATTTGGGTCCCTGTTTTAGATCTTTGTTGTTTTCTGACTTTGAGCAAGAGATGTAAGATCCTCTGGGCTATTCCGTTACCTACTTCACAAGCTATTTTATTCATAAACAATAATTGAAATATCAAGAAAAACATTAGTCTATCCCAATACATGGTACATAATAGACACATGACTGTTCACCCCAACATGCTTATGACAAGTGATATCTTTACATAAAAACCTTAGTAAATATTTCTTTAAAATGCCCCAGAGCAACCACATGCTATTGGATGTTTCTTTTAAATAAAAGCCTAAACAACTTTCCTGTCAAGCTGTAAAACTTAATTTTAATGTTCTAAAAATAAATGAGAAGGCTAGGATAAAACGGGGAACTCAAACATTTCAATAACCAAGTCTAAATAAATATTTCCTACAAGAACAAATGAAAAATGTTAACCTGACTTCAACTCACTTACATTAATGCCCCACTTCAAGATAAGTAGCAAAACATTCTTCTTAATAACTTTATTAAGGGTAAGCTGTCTGTATATCTTATATACATGGATCAAGTCTTATTCTTCATTTATTAAACCATGAGCAGCAAATATAAACATAGGAACAAAAAAGTAAAATACAGTAGGCTTGCATTGTGTAGACCTTAGCAATAGACCAAGATAGTGTTTTTTTCCACTCATGAGTTCCATCAGAGAATAAAACTTAAAAATTAATTTAAAGTCTTGGATGTATGCTGTGATGTATGAAAAAAAATTATATATGTATAGAAAAATCTACACATATTTACCAGTATAAACTTTAGCATGTAATGTTTTAAGTTTTTTAATTAACCTAGAGAACATAAAGTTTTAAAATTCAATAGCAGAATTAAACATTAGTGGCAAGTACTTTTTACTAGAAAACTCAGTACATTTCTGGTCAGTGCAGCTGAAGAAACTGTGAGGGGAGATAACCATGAGGGCAGAGAGATGCTGGTAAGATTCAGATGCACCTCCAGGCTAGAGACTAGGGACTGACTGTGTTCATGGGAATATGGAAATAATAAAATAAACAGAGGATGCAGACAACGTCTAAAGAAAGAATGAAGCAAATGAAATAACTAAAGCTCATGTATTCCCAAATACTAAGAGCCCCTCCTTAAAATTTGAGCGAGATAACTTAAGAACAAAGCAAAACTATATGTTTCACATGATGACCCATAAACTTACTGACAAGAAATTCAAATAAGTCATAAAGAGTGGATAATCTCACTAAAGACAGAACCTTAAGTGTCCATGAACAGAAGAAGGATAGGAAGTGTGGAGAAAAACAAGTAGAATTTTTATGTCAAAGACCTTGGAGCTAATGACCACTGGCTGGGAGGCTGGCAATTCTATTCATTTTCTTCCTCTAAGGCGATTATAACACCAACTTTTTACTTTGAAAATAATAAAACATAAAGTATTAAAAATATATTCTGACTTAACAGAAACTGTATTTCAGAGAATCTACAGTGTCAGTAAATTAGGGGAAGCTTGTCTTTTCAGAAAAATGCCAAGTAGTAATAGTAGAATAATAAATAAAATCACCATTTTTGACTCCTAATGAAATAATTTATTCAGGCAAAGATAATCAATGGATGTTAAAATGTTTAAGTAAAAGGTTAATACTGAACTGGGTGTTTGCATAGTGACAAAATACCACTGCAAAGAGAAGAATATGTCTTTAAAATGAAGAGACCAGATATCACAAACTTCTCACTTTCCTTGGTGCAGAGAATCCAGCATGCTACTGGTACTCCATTTGATTCCTTTAAGATCTCTGTCAATGTTCCTCTTCCCATAAATGGCTCTA
Organism: Trachops cirrhosus; assembly: GCA_028533065.1. Taxonomy (NCBI): domain Eukaryota; kingdom Metazoa; phylum Chordata; class Mammalia; order Chiroptera; family Phyllostomidae; genus Trachops; species Trachops cirrhosus. The sequence goes on along the minus strand of CM052538.1, from coordinate 95,620,577 downwards.
CTTTTGACTCTGTATAATCTGCTTACTAGTGTATCCCCAGACAAGCTCAAAAAGTGAACATTTCAAAGCCCCCTGCCAAACAATTTCTAGGCACAGGTCACCAACACTAAATTTTTCCTGAATTCATGGTCCAAATTTCCCAACAGGATGTCCCAAAGATACCTGAAAATCAACAGACTCAGAATGAAACTCATCTATTAATTCTGGTACCCTTATGAAAAATATTCATATTCCTCTTCACTAATTTCCTGCCTCTCTAACCCCATAGCTGCTACGTCTTGGTAATCGCTGTTCTTTGTCAAGATGTTTTACTTTGGCCATCAGGATCAACTTGTCTTTCTTCTGAAATTGCAACAGCCTTCTACCTGGACACTGGCTCAGCCTCACCCTCTCCTACAGTGTTCTGCAGACAACATTTCTAAATATATGTTAGATCACATCACACCTGGGACAAGCTATGTGGGTGACCAGAGGAGACTGCAGACAAGTGTGCTTGTTGTGCCACATGCCTCTTCACTCATCATCTTTCTGAGCCTAGAAAATGCCAAAAACATTTCTTTTGTAAAAAAAAAAAAAACATTTTTCAACCCCCATTTCAGAGGCTACTTTCTCTAATAAGCATTCCCTGATTATCAATAGAACTAGTAACGTCATACTTTTTGTTACCACACTATATTCTAATTTTATTTCTAATTATATTTCTAACTATAATTTAGTTAATTTTTAAAATTACTATTTCTACTATTTCACTGAAACCCAGGCAGAACATCAGCATTCACCTTTGCACTCAAGCACTCAGCGCAGTGGCCAGCGCAGATGGCTTTTCTTGAATATGATATTTTCTATTTTCACATGGTTTCAGAATACTAACACTTTAAAAGAATGCTTCAATGAGTTGTTTAGAAAATTGATAAGGGAATGCCTTAAAAAACATAAATATAAACTTCAGTGAAAATACAGTAACAGAATTTTCAGATCTACACTAACAGATATATACCACTGATGTGTGCCTATTTCAACTGAATGTCTGTGGAAAATGTGATTATTTCCAATCAAGTCTAAAAAGCAGTGTGCAACAGTTTCAGTTATATCAATCAAGGCACAGAATTCATGCAGCAGGCCACCACAGGATAATCACAGAAATGCAACAGCTGCCCATCAAAAGGTCTGTCCTGTGGTTGAACTACACCTGAAGAACACTCCAGTTTCATCTTCTTAGAATCAATTCTGGGAAGTTGGTTGAAAAGAATAATAAAACTGGCATTAATTCTCATAACAAAAATGTTTTGCTAATTCAACCATTGTTAAAGTAAAATCAATAATGAATTCATATATTAATTTATTTGTGACATGTGAAAAGTAAATTGCAATAATCTGCAGTCATTTTCAGGTAAGTGAAGAATTTCTAAAGTGTATTATTAATCACTATGCAAAATATGCATTATTTTGTTCATAAAATGGTGCAGGTATTACTAGCCTTTCAGCCATGATCTTACTGACAATTCTGTCTTTCATGTGGACCAAGTACATACAGAGAGTAAAGTCCTATAAAGCTATGCTCCTGTATTTATGATATGAGTGCATCACTCAACTTCATAACTTTAATATATTTTTTACTTCACAATACATGGTTTGATATTAACTGTTTCTAACTGAAATGTATACAATATGATCTGTTTTCAATCTGGAAACATTTATTTTGATGTAAATGATTTTTTTTAAATGCTAGTCTTCACTATGCCTATGTAAGACTAGCTACATCTTCCATGAATCAAATTTGAGTCAACTATTTTTAGAAAGTCAAAATTGGTAGGTTAAATGTATTTACAAAAACCTAAATTTCATAAACTAAAGAACAGAAAACCAAACCAACAAATTTTCTGACATTAATATTTTTGAAACAAGTTGGAGCTGTATTTATAATAAATTATAGATTGTGATTTTAAATCAGTTTCATTCTACGAAAAAATTAATGCCTCCGATTTGTATATTGGTAAACTTCAAAGTAAAACAAATCTCCTTTATACTTATAAAAGTTTCTCAGTAGTACCAATATGCAAAATCCTAAAAGATTACATTTTTCTAGAAGTGTGTCCATTTCACCTAGGTTTTCAAATTTCTTGGCATGTAGTTCTTCACAGTAATTTCTTACAATCCTTCGTATTTCCGTGGTGTCACTTATAATCTCTCCTCTTTCATTTCTGATTGTGTTTATTTGGGTCTTCTTTTTTTTTTCCCTTGATGAGTCTCCTTAAAGGCTTGTCGATTTTGTTTATCTTTTCAAAGAACCAGCTCCTGGATTCATTGATCCTTAGAATTGTGCTTTTGGTCTCTATGTCCTTTAATTCTGCTCTGATCTTGGTTATTTCCTTCCTTCTACTTGCTCTGGGCTGTCTTTGTTGTTGTTTCTCAAGTTCTTGTAGGTGTAGGGTTAGGATGTTTGTTTGAAATGTTTCTGTCTTTTTTAGGTAGGCCTGTATCGCTATGAACTTCCCTCCCAGGACTTCCTTTGCTGTGTCCCATAAGTTTTGGGCTGTTGGGTGTTCATTTTCATTTGCTGCCAGAAACTTCGATTTCTTCCTTGATCTCATTCTTAATCCATTCATTGTTGAATAGCATGCTATTCAATCTCCATAATTTTGAGTGTTTTTTAGTTTTTTTCCTTGAGTTTGGTTTCTAGTTTCAGGCCCTTGTAGTCTGAGAAAATGCTTGATATGATTTCAATTTTCTTGAATTTGTTGAAGCTTGTTTTGTGTCCTGCCATGTGGTCTATCTCTGAAAATGTCCCGTGTGCATTTGACCGTTTTTTCCACCTAACTTTAATCTTCCACCTTTGAGGCTGACCCACTCAGTTTTGCTGCTAGATGGGAAACTTTTCCTCTTAACAGAAAAAAACAGATATTCCTGCCTTGAGCAGGAATTTTTCTTATCATCTAAAAATATACAGCCACATCATCAGGGGCCAAAAGCTACCCAGGCTGAGAAATGCATATTAATTCACTTCTCCCTGGGTAACAGTACCCTGGGTAACAGTACCCTGGGTGTGGAGTAAATTTCTTCCACTGATAGAAAAGTAACTGTCCTCTCACCTCCTAACCTCCCCCAAGCCAATTGCAATTCAATAAAATCACACAGAACTTACCAATGCCTTGAGAGAGAAGCTTATTCCTGGCATGCTAAGCTACAACTCCAAGGCTTTTCTTTCTCCAAAACAGCTATTTATCTGATGGTCAGATTTCTTGGCAACCTCACACTCCTATGTTGCAGAGATATATTTAGAATATTTCATGAACATTACAGGAGTAATGCATATTTCTATGTTACCATAAGAAATCCAGCTACGTTTTCACTTTGTTTCAATGCAAAAATTCCAAACACATTTTTTAAACAAGTCATTAGGAATTGTGCCATACTCTAAAATACAAAATATTCAATGCATATAAATTTCACTTTTACCCTTCTATGCCTACTACACTTTCAAATATTCCCATGAGGTTTTCAGATTTGAAATTCACAGTATGTTTCAATCTTCAATTGTAGCCAAAGAGAATCCAGTTTGCTGCTTGAACATTTCCCAAAAAAATCAAAGATACATTTTCAGGATGTCTAACCGAAACTATGAGACTAAAGTGAAATTAGTAACTATGGCTAATTTTAATTCCATGAAGCTTGCTAAAATCATCAGTAATCACATTGCTGATTGAAGTACCTGGCCCATTCTCCTCTCCGGGGCCAGAGTTTTGTACCTCCTGATGGCTACACCAGAGCATGAATTTGGAAGCAATACCAAGCGAAAAAATTAGAAGAAGATAACAGCCATTACTGTTTCGTAAATAGGACTACTGTCAATGTACTTTCCTGATCTTCAAATCACCCATTAAATAATAATTGAGAACAAGAGAGACAGAGACAGAAACAGAGAGACAGAGACAGAGACAAGGAGGAGGGAGGATAAATCAACTCCCGCAAAACAAAACAGGTTTGATAACCAAGTTGTAAACAAAGGCAGAGTTTGACAGTTCCTGTTCTTTAACCCAATGCCTACAGAGACATTTTTAAAAAAATAACCAACACACAGGATTCTGCTCCGAAAACAGTATTTATCATCATTTAACCTACACTCATGGCTATTTTGATATAATGACCTAAAAAGCATTATTTAAAATCCATGGTGGCCAATGTGCTACATTTAATTCCTGATGTTACTGATCTGAGGGCATACAATTTCCACACTGGCTGTAACTCCTGTTTGTAAATAAGTGTAAATATTGGTACATGTATGCACCTCACTTTCCTTCTTGATATTTGCTTTCTTCCACTTTTTAAAAAATATATTTTATTGTTTATGCTATTACAGTTGTCCCATTACCCCCTTTTCATTTCCCTCCACCCTGCACACCCTCTCCCACCCACATTCCCCCCTTTAGTTCTAGTCCATGTGTCATAAGTTCTTTAGCTTCTACATTTCCCATACTATTCTTGCCCTCCCCTGTCTATTTTCTATCTATCATCCACACTACTTATTCTTCGTACCTTTCCCCCCTCTCTCCTCCGCCCACTCCCCTGTTGCTAACCCTCCATGTGATCTCCATTTCTGTGGTGCTGTTCCTGTTCTAGTTGTTTGCTTAGTTTGTTTTTGTTTTTCTTTTTGGTTCAGTTGTTAATAATTGTGAGCTTGCTGTCATTTTACTATATATGTTTTTTATCTTCTTTTTCTTAGATAAATCTCTTTAACATTTCATATAATAAGGGCTTGGTGATGATGAACTCCTTTAACTTGACCTTATCTGAGAAGCACTGTATCTGCCCTTCCATTCTAAATGAAACCTTTACTGGACAGAGCAATCTTGGATGAAGATATTTGACTTTCATGACTTTGAATACTTCTTTCCAGCCCCTTCTTGCCTGTAAGGTCTCTTTTGAGAAATCAGCTGACAGTCTGATGGGAACTCCTTTGTAGGTAACTGACTCCTTTTCTCTTGCTGCTTCTAGGATTCTCTCCTTCATTTTTACCTTGGCTAATGTA
>CM052538.1:95597574-95615051 GCA_028533065.1 Trachops cirrhosus | reverse complement strand
GGTCTTGACAGGCTACCGTAGTGAGGGGCGGGGCCTAAGGTTTTCACCAGGACGGGCACTCCAGTCGCTGGGTTGTGATGCTGTATGTGGGGGCGGGGTCTGGGAAGGAACAATGGCGCTTGCTCTGCTCTCCGCAGAACCCAAGAACCCCCTGCAGCTTTCTACAAACCAACCGGGCCCCTCCAGCACCAATTCCAGTGTGGGTGGGCCCATGCACCTGTGGGACCTTCCTTTTCAGTCAGTGCCCCAAAGCTCTATTTCCCGGCGCTGGGGTCCTGAGCTGTACGCAGTTCCCCGCTTCACAATGGCCGCCTCGCTGGGTCTGCCGGTAGCCACCTCCCAGCCTGGCCCACCAGCCACTGACACTTGTGCGCCCAGAGTCTGCCTGCTGCCGGTTTATGCGCCCAGGGTCTGCCTGCTGGGGACTTGCGCGCGTCCCCGGTTGCTCAGGTCTCTGGTTGCTCAGGTCTCTGCTCCGAGTTCCTCACCAGGCCCGACTTCGCCCCTCCTACCGGTCTGGATGATCGAGTCTATTTTCAACTCACTGGTTGTTGAACTGCCCAGCACTTCACTCTTGTGTTATTTCTGGTTGTTATGGTTGTTATTTTGCTTCTATATCTTTGTTGTCCATATCTTGGTTGTGAGAGGGGGCACAGTGCATCCACCTATGCCTCCATCTTGGCTGGACTCCAAAGTCCCACTTTCTTAATCATTATTAATGAAAAGGGTGGAAGAGACAAAGCAAAGAGTGCTTTGTGTTTATAAAATTTGTTCATACTCCATTTTTTAAAAAGATTTTATTTATTTATTTTTAGATAGCGGGGAAGGGAGGGAGGGAGAGAGGGAGAGAAGCATCAATGTGTGGCTACTAGGGACCTGGCCCACAACCCAGACATGTGCCCTGACTTGGAATCAAACTGGCGACCACTTGGTTCTCAAGCTGGCACTTAATCCACTGAGTCACACCAGCCAGGGCTATTTATTCAAACTTCTGAGCAAAACTAAAAGAAGACAAAGAGAAAATTCTAATATCCATACATTTTTATCAAAACAATATTCTGTCTAATCGTAGACTATATATCATTAGTGACAGAGATATGGTTTACTATATCGTGACAGAATTTGCAATGAGACACCAATTACACCAACTTTTTTAATTTTTAAAAAATTGTAACTTTTAAAAACTTTTCAGATGGAAGTGTAAAATCCTGATATTGTGATGGTAAAACATTTATTATAGTACCTCTGTATCTCAAATTTCATAAAAAATATTTTATTTTTAAATCTCTACTTTAATCTTATTTATAAAGTGAGTTAAAGTTTTGAACAGAAATTAGTAGCAAAAATTAATTTACCCAAGCAAATTTTCTTTTTTATTAATATACAAAATCTCCTACCAACTACATCAAATTTGTTGTTGTTTTTCCTTGGAAATGGTACATAGTTCTTAAAACTCATTCTGGCCTAAAAAATCTGAACTAATGTCTTTTCCAGTCTTTATGATATATGCTCAACACCTTCTAGATCACAGAGCTACATTAGATCAATGGAAAACTCAAGAATGTTCAATATGGCAGAAATAATTCATGTTTACTCTCTCTAATACAGAGGCACATGTTTGAGAATTATGATTAATTTTGCAAATAAGTTTCCTGTCACACAGCAAATCATTCAGGTTGATATGCTGACAAAACCAGAAGCATAATATTTTAGTTTTGCCTCACAAACTACAACTAGCCAGAATCATGTTAACAGTGTTAATATCAAATAGGAAATCCCAAGTACAAGGACCACACTGGGCGAGAAACAAAGGAATCTGATACAAAGAAGAGCTGGGCCCTGGTTGGTGTGGATCACTGGTAGGAGTGGCATCCCATAACCAAGAGTTTGTGGGTTTGATTTCCAGTCACAGCACACGCCTAGGTTGCAGGTTTATCCCAGGTCCAGGTGCAGGTGTGCGCAACCCCCGGTGCAGATCCCTGGTTTGGTTGCCTACAAAGGCAACCGCTCAGTCCTTCTTTCACACTGATGTTTCTCTTTCTACCTTCCTCTCTCCTTAACCTTCTCTCTCTGTCTGTCTGTCTGTTTGTCTCTCTCTCTCTCTCTCTCTCTCTCTCTCAAAAAGCAAACAAAAATGTCCTCGGGTAAGGATAAAAAAAGAAGGGTTTGGTCACATCTCTCCCAGAGAACCAGGTCACCTTGTAAAGGCCATGGTATTTCCAGGTGACCATCAGAGCACAGACTGCTGAAGCCACCACATCTGCTCATGTAGCAGTCCAGGAAATCCAGACAAAAGAAAGATTGGCAAAACAGCCTCATTCGGGCTACTTCTTTTAATGAATTTCCCCAGTTGTTCCTAACAGTTCAACAGTTCAGAATGCTGTGAGAAACTTCAGATACAGAATTTTAAAGCTGGAAGAAAAAACCTACAAAACATTCAGCTCAATCTCTTACTGTCTAAAAGAAGAAACAGTTCAGAGAAATTGTGGTAAATGCTCTGTAGAGCTTAGGATGACTAATCAGTCCATATGGTTATTATTACACACTTTGAATGCCCAGTTTCTGAGTAATGAGATTTCCAACCTCTCACTCCTGATCTAACCAGGAATTACGGTTTCCTGGGTCATTTCTGATATCTAGCCATTCCCACACTGTGATCCCTGAGTATTTCCTGAGTTCTTGTATATAAAGTAGGACAAAGCCATTACTTAATCTTAAAGCACAAATTATACTTATATTAGAAATAATTGATTCACTAATAAATACTAGTCTTATGAATAATCATGAATAAAATATTTGTTTTATATTACAATGATTTTTTGCCAGGTATAACCAGGATTATCTCCTTTATCCTATGAAAATTTGCATAAGGTGGTGGGGAGAAGATAAATGGGGAGAAAAATTTATAATTTTTTCAAGTTACAAAAATGTCAACTCCACCTGCATTCTGAGAAACTGAGGAACAGAGAGATAGAAGAGAAGCCACAAGGAAAGCAGCTGCCATGTTATTTTTTGACAGCACTTCACAAAACCCACACAGCCACATCACTGTCCTACAGCCACAAGCGTTCCACTAGCAGTAAGAGTAAGGAAGAGAGAAATGGGCCACCATGTTTGAGCCTCCTCCTTCAGCCAAGGGCATAGGTATGAGGAAAAAACAAAATATAAATATTCAGGTCAGATGACATATTGAAGAGCCTGAATCGTTTTCTGAAACTAAAAGATTAAGACCAACCTCTGACTAAGGCTGCTTGACTCTAAAGAACAAATTTAAGTCTGAAACAGTTTTAAAATATTTTTTAAAGTGCTACATATCTCTTATTTTGAAGGCAAGAAATACCCATCCACATTTCATTTTCTTTCAAAAATACATAATTCTGAATGTTTATATCTCAAAACCAAAATTGTAAATAACAATAGCATTTTGCAGCTGGAGCAATTTGCATAATACGATGAGAAGGGAACAGATGCTAGGCGTGAGGCACAGAATGTGAAGTATTTACAGTAGTTGCCTAATTCCAAAATAACTATAGTCTTACCCATTATCTAAATATGCTATATAATTTTTTATATTTATCTAAATATTTTCACCTTAATTTTAAAAGTTATACATTCAAATAAATTGCTAAAATTTAAAAATCAAGAACTTATGCCATGTGTAAGTAAACTACCAATGTAAATATTAGCACTTCCTTCTTATCCTTTTCAATACACAATCTTAACTTCAATGAACTGGGTGGATCAGCAGAACAATTGGCTAATTACCATGAAGTCGCTGTGTACAGTCTAAGATTTAACTTTCTTAAAGTTTTCCCCTTAATTGTGAAATTGCTTTCTCATATAAACCAGCTCCACAGATACATTTTTGAAAATGTTATTTTTCACTTATAATTTCATCCTACTTATTGATTCTTATGCAATAAGGACTTTTTCTAGAGAATTCCATATCCATGTGGGAGGTATTTAGAAGAAATTAATGACTAAAACTTATAAAGAATTCAGTCCTTCTTTTTAACCCCAACAGCAGAAAAAGCATGTGCTCTGAGCAGAACATTAATTATCACAGAAACTACTTTTTGTCCTCAAAGTGAAAGTGAAAAGTAAAATTTATAAAAATGTGATTATGGAAAAATTATGAGCAATTCCTGTTGAAACTTCCACCTGCCCCCCGCCCGCTGCACACAAAAAAAAACAACCAGAGAAAACTGGAAACAAAACTGCTGTTGCACCAGGATGTCTCAACAAAAAAATAAAGACAAAAGTAGGAGTGCCCACCTACTGGAAAGCAGCATGTTTAAAACTAATAATCATTTCTCAAATTCAGGCTTGTCATGGGAAGACTGACAAGCATAAATCGGCATTTAATAAAATCAAGCATAAACCAGCATTTAATAAAATCAGTGGAATTTTTTATATAACTTATTTACAAAGAGAAAATACGTTTCAGGGAATGAGCAGGTATGTCCAAAGGCTCATACAAACCCTCAGGCTGATTTGTGGTTCCACACATTCAATTAATGCCACCTGTGATTCTCTTCACTTGTAAAGCTGGGCTTTTAAAAACTCATCTTGGAAGAAGCTGGGATTTACAGAACAGTTACAAAAATAGTACACAGAACCCCTATACACTCTTCACCCAACCTCCTCCAATGTTAACATCTTATATATAACCTCACTATATTTGTCAAAACAAAGAAATCAATGGTAAAATACTATTAACTAAAGACTCATGAAATTCACCAGGTTTGTTTTTTTTTTTACTCAGTTGTTGTTTCTTGTAAGATCCCAAAGTGCATTTAGTCATGTCTCCTTAGTCTCCTTTGATTTGACACAGAATCTCAGTCTTTCCTGGATTTTTATGACCATGACATTCCTGAAGTTAACTGGTCAAATGTTTTGTAGAATGTCCCGAAACTTTGATTTGTCCAAAGAATCCTGAATGATCACTCTGGAGGTGTCACTCTGGGTGAAAATTCCACTGAGGTGGAAAGTGCTCATCTCCTCCCTCACACCATAATATCTATCCACTGTGACTTAACACCCCTCACATTAATCTTGATCACTTGGTTAAGGTACCACTCCTCCACTATAAATTTAGTATTTTTCACACCCCATTCTCTGTTCTTTAGAAACAAATTACTAAGTGTAGCCATTCCTGAAGTGGAGGAGAATTAAGCTCCATCTTCTGGAGAAGGAAGTGTTACGCATATTATTTCAAATTCTTCTGTAAGGAAATTTGTTGCTTTTCCCCATTTATGTTTTATTTAATTATTAATTAATATCAGTATAATCTCATGAATATTTTTTTGGTCTTTGGGTAATAATCTGATTATATCATTGCTTACTTTGCTGTTATGAAGCAGTTTTAAGCAACCCACCTAAAATATCAAGAGACCCCATTTAGAGACTTCTAGTCAAGGTGGTGACACAGGAAAACACAACAGTCACTTCCTCCCACAAATACATCAAAATTAGAACCAAACTACAGAGTAATCATAATTCAGAAATGCCTGAAATCTGCCTGAATGGAAGCCATACAAGTAGAAAATAAATGAAGAAGTCACATCGAGTGTGGTCGGAGGGGAAGAAGCACAGAATGAGCCTCTCAGGAAGGATATCAGGAAGGATATTTTGACTACAGAGTTCCTTCCTCGGGTGCGAGAGGCTCAAGCCCAACACCAGCCCCTCCAGCCCAGGGCTGCAGTGGCAGGAAGAGAAGTCCCCATACTTCTGGCTGTAAAAACCAGCATGGATTGAGACTGAGTGAAACAGAGGGCTACTGTTGTCCCAGGTAGTTCCTCTTAAAGAGCAAGCACAAACTTAACTAGAATTCACTCCCTCTGAGCTCTAGCACTGGGGCAGCAGCTTAAAAGGCACCAGAGGCATATGGGGAGGAACTGAATTGTCTGGCATCAGGGCAAAGCTGGGGGCAGCTTTCTGCCAGACAGAACTGCTGGCAGAAACTACTGTTCCTTTGATGAACCCACCTGAACCCCCACAGAATCAGCAGGCAGAGCCTTATCTGCAACTCCATCAACATGCTTCACACTGTTTGCCCCATCCCGGTGATTCCCTGAGGCCCTGCCCCACCAAACTTTCAGAACCACCCAAGCTGTTTTCAGGGGCTTTTCCATACAAATGGTCTGTCCAGGCTCATGCTTCAGACTTTGCTAAAATCTCTCAAACAAGCAGCATCTGGCCTCAGAAAGTCCTATAATTTTCACTAAGTGGCCACAGGCACAGCACTGACAGCAGTCGGACTTCGTTCACATGTGGCCTGGCCTCAACTAGGCACCTCCAATCCCAACACCAGTAGCAGCCAACTACAGATCAAAACACAGGTGGTGGCTGAGTTTGGCCTGCATCCCTGAGGAGGCCCCAGAGATAGCACACCCAGTGGAAAGATTCATATCACATCCAAGTACCACCCAACCACCTCCACAAATGACACACTCAAGGGGCAGACTCAGGGGGCACCTGAGTAAGTCTCTCACACAGCTGATCCTTTAAGTTGATTGCAGCCAGTCCTTGCAGCTGGTTACCTGGGGGGTAGGTCCCTCCCATTTACTTGCCAACAGCAATCAAGGCTGAACTATAGCAGGAGGGTATACACAGCCCACACAGGGGCCACACCTAAAGTGCCCAGCTTGGGTGATTGGGGAGGCTGTGCCACAGGACCCTATACAACACTACTACATTAGGCCACTCTATAAAGCCTGGGAGGGGTAGCAGTTTGACCTAATACATAGAAACAAATACGGGGAAGCTGCCAAAAAGAAGAGACAAACATGTCCCAAATGAAAGAACAAAACAAAACTCTAAAAAATAACTAAAAAAAAATGGATACAAGCTATCTACTAATTGCAGAATTGAAAACACTGGTAATAAGGATGATCAATGAACTTAGTGAGAACATCAACAGCATTAAAAAATGACCCATCAAGAAATAAAGGATACACTAACTGAAATAATGAGTAATTTACAGGGAATCAACATTATAGCAGATGAAGCCAAAAATCAAAGCAGCAATTTGGAATATAAGGAAGCAAAAAAAATTATAACAGAAAAAAGAAAAAAAGAATCCAATAAAATGAAGATAGTGTAAGGTGCCTCTGGCACAACTTCAAGCGTGACAACATTCGCATCACAGGGGTGCCATCAGGACAAGAAAGAAAGAAATTGAAAACCTAGTTGAAGAGAGAATGACAGAAAACTTCCCTAACCTATTGAAGGAAATAGACATGTAATTCCAAGAAGGGCAGAGTCCCAAACAAGATGAATCCTAGAGGACTACACCAAGACACATCATAATTAAAATGCCAAATTAAAGACAGAGAAAAATCTAAAAAGCAGTAAGAGAAAAGCAGTTAATTACCTACAAGGGAGCTCCCATAAGAGTGTCAGCAGATTTTTCAATAGAAACTTTGCAGGCCACAAGGGACTGGCATGAAATAGTCAGAGATGAAAGGCAAGGTCCTACAACCAAGACTACTCTATCATTTAGAATTAAACCTATCATTTAGAAGCAAAGAACAGATAAAGAGCTTCCCCAAAAGCAAAAGTTAAAAGAATTCATCACCACCAAATTGATATTTTGTAAAATGTTGGAGGATCTTCTTTGAGAAAAAGAAGATACAAAATATGAACAAAGAAATGGCAATACCTACATATCTATCAATGACTGAATCTAAAAAACAAAATAAACTAACTAGCAGAACAGAAACAGACTCAGAGAGAACATTTTGACAGTTGCCAGATGGGAGAGGTATTGGGAAGGATGGGTTAAAAAAGTAAAGGGATTAAGGACAAATTGGTTGTTACATAATAGTCATGGGGATGTGAAGTACACAGCATGGAGACTATAGTCAATAATATTCTAATAACTAGGTATGGTGTCAGATGGGTGCAAGAATTATCTGGATGATCACTTAGAAACTTATATAACGTATACTCATTGGGGTGTACATCCAAAACTAATGTAATAATGTACATCAACTAAAACTAAAAAATAAAACGATTTTTTAAAAATCAGGCACAGGGCTGGGCACATAATTTCTCGATAATAAAAAATCAGACCCTGGCCAGGTAGCTCAGTTGGTTAGCATATGATCCCAATAGGGTTTGATTCCCTGTCAGGGCACATACAAGAATCATCAAATGAATACATAAATAAGTGGAACAATAATTCAATGTTTCTTTCTCTCTCTCCCCCCTTCCTCTCTCCCTTTCTCTCTCTCTAAAATCAATAAAATTTTTTTAAATAACAAATCAATCACAAGTATTAAAGAGACAAACATAGAAAATTCTCCCAAAAGGGGGACAGAAATGAAGGTCAGTTAACATTTAAAAATTATTAGTAGTGATAGTAATGAAGCTAGCATATTTTTGTTTTTAAAACTAAGATCTTAAGAGGTTTCATAAAATTATTCCAGTTCTAATAATAAATAAATGTTCATTATTCTTATATTCATATTTTAATTTCCAAAGTTCTGGAGGAGATAAAATAATGAGGTTATTATAATATTTTATAATTTAAAGTATTCAGCTAAATGAAAACTGAGCTATATATGAAGTCTGTAAATTTGCTGGGCAGTGGGGTGGCATACTTGTTAAGAGCACAGAATTTGAAACTGTACAATCTACAGTGTCTAATTATTATATCACAACTTTATCATTTAACAGTTTAACTTTTAACTATTACATGAATTATTTAAACTCTTTAAGCCTTTACTTCCTCATCAATAACATGGGAATACCAACAATATGTACCCTTCAGAGGGTGAATAAATGAGATATAAATGTAACACACCAAGCATAGTTCCTGGCAAGAAGCAAGTAGTCAAAACAGGCTGGCTATCAAAACCTCTGAAACAGGTAGAGTTTAGAGATGGCATAGATAAAGCCATTTCTCCACCAACACTGTAAATAAAAAATCCCTGGACTGAAATGAAGTTCTCTGAAGGCAGTCCAGAACATGATGGAACCTAGAATACTTGCAAACTAAAACCAAAGTTGCCAGAGCAGCTTGCATCTACATAGCATGTACTCCATCCAGTCCGAAATCCTATCTTATAATTTTCTTGTTAATAACAGGACATGAAGTAAGTAGATCTAACTTCATAACTCAAAGTAAGCAGGCTTATATGCTAAAATATCAAAAATTAAAACTAGAAATCAACCTAAAATATGAAAGGAGGCCAAAATTGTTTTTTAAGTGTAAAGTGACTGCGAATTTTTGTTCAATATGATGGAATCAATGCCATTTCTTGGTCTTCTCCCCCAAATCAACAAAAGCAGGCATAATATTCATTTACCTCTGCACTACATGTAACTTTGAGGTGCTCTAACAAGGATTCTGACATTACTTTGAATTTATATTCCTAGGTGGCTTATGAATTCTAAAAGCAGCACATCTAGGCTCATAGCACAAAATTAGATGAGACAAGATTATTAACTATATGAACTAGGTGGCCCTGACAGGAGAAACTGGCCTATTGTAGCAATGATTATAACCATCTCTTACTAAAAGCCCTGCATTCAAGTTAGGATCTTTAAATAAGCAAAATAGAAGGGTGAAACTTATTGTTTTAGAGGACTTTAACAGGTGTCAACCCCAAGAATATATGTGCCTGTTAAGGGCTCCTGGTGGCTAAATTGGGCTCTCTCAGGCTCTCCAGCCTTCAGGGGAAAGGCCCAGACTGAGCTGCCAAGCCTCCTGCACTGTGCCTCTGCCATCGGAGCAGATACCTACAAAGGAGTTCCTGAAGTATTATTTCAACCAAAAAGTCTGAGATTTTCTCTGTGCAGAGTTGCTCAGCTATATGCTCATCCAAATCTTTACCAACCAATCAGAGCACCTCCATTCCAACCAATGAGGGCAATGTATTTGGACCAATCAAACTGTACAGATTTGGAGCCCTTATTTGCATATCAATGGGCCAAACACAGACTGAGGTTGGGCATTCTACTCAATAGAAGCCAGCTTCACCTTTGCCTCCATGGAGCATTTGGCTACATGTCTTTGGTTTGCAAACTGAGCTGTAACACCTGAGCTGCCTTATGCCTGAACTGTCTTATAGCCAAGTTGTTTCCATAGCGTACCTGTTACACAACTGAACTGTATTACAACTGACTTGTTTCAAAACTAAGTGGTTTTCAACAAATAAAGTCTCCCCCTTCACTATACCCCACACTGGGCACTCCAGTTGGTACTGAATTCTTGGTGACAGACAACCTTCTGTTGATACAGGAAATGCAAATATTTCAGCAAAATTGTCTAAGATTTAGGTCTCAGTTGTCTCAGTTGGATCTCCCCTGAAGCGAATGCCCCAGAAACTTAAACACAGCTGTGGGTTTCTCACAGAGGAAACAGGTGGTTTTAAAGAACTATCTTAGCTCATCCTCTGAAGTTTAAGATGGTTACTGTAACTATCAGGTAGCTATATCTGGCTCATAAATAATCAAGAAATAAACAATTTTTTAAACAGCCACCTGGTCAAGTATACTAGTTTAAAAATAGAATGGTATATTCAAATTTATCAATATGACCAGCCTTATACATTAGAAAGAATCAAGGAAAAAAACAGACTAGAAGCAGAAGAGTTGAGAAAGAGATGAGGAAGCAAAGAAATAGGTAAATGTAGACTATCATTTTATAATGAATAAAGAAATGTAATGAATGCATGGGCAAGCAGGCAGCTATTTTAGGGTAGCATGGGGTACAAATAAATTTTAACTAATAATATGTTGTTTGCACATCAACTGCCAAAGTTTTCTCACTCTCAATAAAACATGGAATAAACGGGTATTTTCTGGAGGTTCATTGTGTCTGAATTTGCACTAGTGACCTTATACATGATACTGAGAATTTAGTGTCCAAGACCCTATGTCTCCAAAGGTATTTTAAATTAAGATGCAAGAAGGGGTACACAAAGCAACAACAGACAGAAACATTATTTGTTTCATATCTTCTGTCCAGAAAAAATATTTACTGATCTAGTTTTGCATTGATAGGACAGTGTCAAATATCTCAAAGTATTTTTGTAATACTCCTCTTAAAACTCAAAAAAAAAATCATTTCAATTAATCTTCATTTGAAAAATGATAAATTTTGGCAATTTAACTGTGAAAAGAAATGTAATGTCACAAAAATCAAATATGGTTCCAGATGCTATCCTGCTATGATAGAAAAAATGGGCTAAGAAGAACATATCCAAATAACCATCATAATCCACTTGCCCTCTCTTAACAGGAATGCACACTTTCCCTTTTCAACTAGACCTGAGTTTATTTACTTCCTTGGTCAAGTAAGTCTACTTTAGAAATTTATTCTAGGAAAACAATCAGAGAAGACAATATAAATTATAAGCTCTCTGATGGATATTTCTAAAAATTACTCATAAGAGCAAATTAAATTGTCAAAGTATAAATATCAAGCAACAACAAAAAATCAAGTGAAGTTGATAAATATCAACTACCCCCCAAAATCAGTATATAAAAGAACATTATGCAAGCTGTCAATATTTGTTGGGAGATAGGAAAATGCTCTCAACATAACACAATTTAAGAAAATATGCAGAAAATTAAACTATACTTGTTGGATGATTCCCCATTGGTAATAAGGACAGCCACCAGTTTGTACAGAGCTATGTGGTCCTGAAGGTAATACTTCAAACTGCCAGTACTACTCATCTTCAAGATTATAAATTACTTATCTCCTTCCTTATACTTTTCAGTATTTATAAATGCAAAAAGCAAAGTGTCCTATTACCAGGAAAAAAAAACTGTTTTGAAAATCTTAAAATATACAAGAAATGTTTATAAAAATGATTTTCTAAAGTTATAAGAAAAAAATCTCAACTCTTCTAATGGAATTGAATGAGAAACGATAAAGACATATTTAAGACAGGATCTCTTCCCACAGTTTGCATGTATCAGGGGTACTGGAAAGAAACCAAAAATGCCAAACTAAATCAAACAGAATGGTAATGAGAAAAAATATAATAAAGACTAAATTAAAAGGTTAAAAAAAAAGAAATAATAAGCCTAGTACGTCAGAAACAGACCTCTTAATGGAAAAAAAAAAACCTAACCATGGAAATGAAATATGTTCTCTTATCACTTTTTTTCACACTCCCTAACCAGATATATAGCTCTCTTGGAAATTAGCCAAGATATAGTTTTATTGTAAATCTACTATGTTCATTTTTTTTGAGGAGTGGGACAAATTTTGCTCACAAAAGCAAAACTCATTATTTGGGGGAAAAAAGCAGTGGCTTATAACTACTGCACAATGAAACAACACAGACTTCATACATGAAGCTTCATGGTAGGCTGATTCTGGTTAAGTGCCTCATTACACAGTTCTTGTTGGAATATATCAAATTATCTTCCTGTACTAGTTGAACTCTATATTCACTGGGACACGACTTAATAAGAATAACTACAGAGGTGGCAAAATGATTTAAATATTCACACTCATTAAAATATTCATTCCCAAGATAAAATACGATTAAGTTCATGTAAAATCTCAAATGAAAATACACCTTCTAGCATGATAGTCAATGCTTTCCATATAAAAAGTAAGCACAATGTTCTCTGAAAGAGTTGAAAAAGACACTCAGCCACAAAATGTTGAAAAATAAAAATGTTCCAAAGAACACTAAAAAAAGCCAAGACTCTTTGCCCCTCTACATCTCACCTCCAAATAAAAGTATGAAAATTTATGAACTCCAGAAGCCCATATAATCCTTTATCTCTCTAAGCTCTCACCTAGCTTAATAGCATCAAAATCTGTGTACAGTTGTCACTCGTTGTATCACGGGTCAAACACGCCATACAGTGAAGCTGCAATAAGTGAACTGTGATATAGCGAGGGACAACTGTTGACGTCACCGGTGAGTACCCATGTAGAATTTTATATGTTGTTAAAATTACGTAGGTTTAAGAGTGTAGAAAGTGTTTAAGAACATATGAAGTGTTTATAAGAGTGTGGGAAAGGCTAATAAGAGAGTGGGAAAGGTTTATAGGAGTGTGGGAAGGGTCTATAAAGCCTTAAAATATATATAAATAATAAAATAAATATAACGCCACTGCTTCGCAGATTTTCACCTATCACGTGGGTCTCTGGAACGTAACTCCCACAACAGGAGAGGGATCACTGTACATTGTCCTCTACCCAATATTGAAATGAGATATTGCCATTATCTTCACTGGGAAGACTCTCACTCTCGTCTTCAGTTTAGAACCACAAAAGGGAACTCAACATGGTGCTGTTCCAACATACCAGAATGGAACTTTCCTGCTCAGAACTAAGAGATTTTTAATTCATTGGTGGCATTATTCTAAAATGCTTTGTTTTGCTCATCCAACTTGGAAGAATGGAAACCACTTAACTATGCACATGAGTTATTCTAACCATTGGATCTGAAGACTACAAACCAATGCTTAACTAATTTATTTCCATGTCTTTATACAAAAACCAAAATCATTACAACTGATGAGAAATTATAACATCTTGAAATTGTCCAGCATTGTTAAGTACTAACAGACACAACAGAAATAAATTTTAAAATGATAAGCATATATGCTTTCCTTCAAGCATCCTCTCTGAATATTGAAAATATGGAAATTCTATCCATAGCAATAAGACAAAAAAATAAAAAGGCATCTAAATCAAAAAGGAGAAAGGAAAACTCTTATTATTTGTAGATGACATGATACAATATATAAAAAGCCCTAGACTCCACCAAAAAACTATTAAAGCTAATAAAGAATTTAGTAAATATGCCTGGTACAGAATCAATATACAGAAATCTGTTGCATTTCTAATCAACAATAGTAAACAATTGAAAGGAAAAATTAAGAAAACAATCACCTTTTCAATTGCATTAAAAAACATAACTACCTAGGAATAATTCTAATCAAGTAAGTAAAAGACCTATATTCTGAAAACTTTAACACACTGGAGGAATTTAAAGAGAGACAAATAAATGGAAGACCTTGTCCGGTATGGTTCAGTTGGTTGGAGCATCATCACTTACACTGAAAAGTCACAAGTTTGATTCATAATCAGAGCACATACCTAGCTTGCAGGTTCCCTCCCCAGTTCGATAGCCTCTCAGAAGCAACCAATCAATGCTTCTCTTTTATACTAATATGAGTGTTTCCCTCCCCGCTTTCTAAAAGAAATGAAAAAAATGTCCTTAGGTGAGGATTAAAATAAATGAATGAATGAATGGCTATATCTTGGTCATGGTTGGAAAGATTAAAATTGTTAAAGTGTCCTTACTACCTAAAGTAATATACGGATTCAATACAATCCTTATCAAAACACCAATAGCTTTTTTTTTCAGAATTAGAACAATCCTAAAATGTATATAGCCCTGACTGGTATGACTCAGTGGGTTGGATGTCATCCAGCAAGCCAAAAAGTTGCTGGTTCAATTCCAGGTCAGGGCACATGCCTGGGTTGAGGGCCATGTCCTTTGTTGGGGTCATGTGAGAGGCCACGAATAGATGTTTCTCTCATATCAATGTGTCTGTCCCTCTCTTTCTACTTCCCGTCTACTCTCTGAAAAAAAAAAAAGTAAATAAAATCTTTTTAAAAAGAAGCACTAAGATGTACATGGAACCATAAAAGACCCCAAATAGCCAAACAAATCTTGAGAAAGAACAAAGTGGGAGGTATTATGTTCCCTGATATCAAACTACATTGCAAAGCTATAGTAATCAAAAATTATGGTACTGATATAAAAACAAATACATAGCTCAATGGAACAGAACAGAGAGCCCAGAAATAAATCTTCATTTGCAAGGTTAATTAGCCACAAAGAAAACAAGAATATTAAATGGAGTAAAGACAGTCTCTTCAATAAGTGGTGTTGGGAAACTGAAAGACCCATGCAAAAAAATGAAACTAGACCACTTCCTTATAGCAAATACAAGAATAAACTGAAAATGGATTAAAGACGCAAATGTAGGACCTGAAACCAAAAAACTACTAAAGAAAACATAAGCAGTGAACTCTTTGACATCAGTGTTAGCAATATCTTTTCGGATATGTCTACAAGGCAAAGACAACTAAAACAAAAAACAAATGGGATTACATCAAACTAAAAAGTCTTTTCGCAGTGAAGTAAAACATCAGCAAAACAAAAAGACAACAAAATGATATGGGATTAAAATCCATAGTACTTAAGGAACTCATACAACTTAAAACTTTAATTAAGAGGAAGATGGCAGAGTGATAGTAGGGAGCAGATTCTACTTCTCCTACACCTGGGAAAAAATCCTGGCCAATCTAGGTAGGAACAGAGCAAATAGCCAACATTATCACAACATATATGAAAATAGATCACAAATTGTAGCAGAAATTGAAAAACCTGACAGTAAGGAGACTACATGGATCACTGCAGGGACCAGGGAGGTTGCAGCTCCAGGCCCGGAGTTCCAGAGTCTGCTGCGGGGCTCCCAGGAGAGAGCTGGGTCAACTACTCCCTCCCTGGTCAAACAAGGACTTAACCAGAGAGCACAGACAGGGAAGTGAGGACGAAGAAGCACCCACACAGGGGCTGTAAGCAACCACGCAAAGCCCTGGTGAAAGTGTGCACCCCACCCGGTGCATCCAAAGGCACCCGCCTATATGCCCGCGACCCAACCCGGAGAGGTAATGGTTTGGTGGAAGTCTTGGAAACCACAGTGGTGAAAAAGGAAAAGGCATGGGCACTCCCTGGGACCTGTGAGGCCCAGGCCCTAAAGTTGGGGGAAGAGGGTGCCCTCAGGACCCAGAGAGTGCACACCCGTGAACCTGGAAAAGTCGCGGGCGTTCTGCGGGACAACAGAACACAGGCAGTGAACTCCCAAGGATGCACATAGTTGCACCCAGCCCCCACCCACAGAAGCCTTCCGGGAGGCACCAGATGGACTTGGGGGACAATGCACGCACGTCTACACTATGAACAGTACTCCACAGGCTGACTGAGTTCTGAACAGGAACAGAGAAAAACTGTCTCCAGTCACCCCTCAGTGTGCTGAAGCCAGCTAGAAAAACCGTTTTGGCCAGTCTGAAACAAACAATAAGTGTGTGGTTTTTTTTGTTGGTTTTTTGTTTGTTGTTTGTTTTTGTTTTCTTTTAATTATGTTTAAGTAAACTTTTATCTTTTAATTCGTATTATTTTTACATCTATCAATTCTTTATGCTTCTCTTTCTGTCATCCTAGTGTTGACCGTTCTCCCTTACTTTCAACATTTATGTCTTCTTCTTCCATCTTCTGCTTTGTTCCTTCCCCCTTCTTTTTTTTTTTTTTTTTGGAACCTGCAAGTAATTGCATAATTGTATTACCACTATTTCATTATTCATACACCTTTTATTTTTATAGAATTTTGGTATGCCTCTTCTTTCTGTATAGACTTCTTTGCTTGGCTGGTTATATTGTATCATTTCATAGGTTTCCCCTACTATCTCATTCATAGTGTATTGCTAATTTACTGTCCTTCATTTGTGTTCCATTAGTACAATACTTTCTATTCTTGAGTACAAGACTCAATACTCTCTATTGTTATTGTCTAGATTTCATAGATACTGTCATATGATTGTTGTTCTAATATTACTGTAAATAATAGCTATTTCATACAATTGTAAATATTTCATGACACACATCCTAGATCTTAGCCCACTGCACAGTTTCCAGAACTCTATTACTGTAGTGGTTAACTCTATTCTCTTACACACTTCACATATTTACTACTCTTTACTCTCACCCTACCTCAGAATCTGACTTCCCACATCGTCACTGCTTTCTAGAGACAACTCACAATCCTTCCCTTCAAAACATGACTATTATCTTCTTTACACCCTTTCTAAAAACTGGCTAGTGGGGTGAAAGATCACAATTAACACTATACATAGCCAAAGGATCTCCTATCTCCTCGTTACTGGCTGCTACCATAAATATCATAGAACACCCTCTTGCTGTCTTTTTTTAAAAATATTTTATTGACTATGCTATTACAGTTGTCCTATTAGCCCCCTTCATTCCCCTACACCCTCAACACCCTCTCCCACCCACATTCCCCCCTTATAGATCATGTCCATGTGTCATAACTTCTTTGGCTTCTACATTTCCCATACTATTCTTGCCATTTCCCATACTATTCTTGCCCTTTCTATTTTCTACCTGCCATCCATGCTACTTATTCTTCGTACCTTTCCCCCTCTCTCCTCTTCCCACTCCCCTGGTGCTAACCCTCCATGTGATCTCCATATCTGTGCTTCCGTTCCTGTTCTAGATCTTTGCTTAGGACTTCTTATTTTTGTTTCAGTGTGGTTGTTAATAATTGTGAGTTTGCTGTCATTTTACTACACATGTTTTATCTTCTTTTTCTTAGATAACTCTCTTTAACACTTCATACAATAAGGGCTTGGTGATGATAAACTCCTCTAACTTGACCTTATCTGAGAAGCACTTGATCTGCCC
>CM052538.1:95489867-95597074 GCA_028533065.1 Trachops cirrhosus | reverse complement strand
TATGCACTCCAATGTTCATAGCAGCACAATTTACAATAGGTAAGTGCTGGAAACAAGCTAGGTGCCCATCAGTAAATGAATGGATCAAAAAACTATGGTACATTTACACAATGGAATTCTATGCAGCTGAAAGAAAGAAGGAGCTCATACCCTTTGCAACTGCATGGATGGAGCTGGAAAGCATTATGCTAAGTGAAATAAGCCAGGCATTGAAAGACAAATATCATATGATCTCACCTTTAACAGGAACCTAAACAACAAAACAAAGAAACAAGCAAAATATAGTCAAAGACTCTGAAATAGAGGACAGGCTGACAGTGACCAGAGGGGAGAGAGGATGGAATTTCAGGGGAATTTCAGGGGAGAAGGGAAGGGTTTACAGGAACAAATATAGAGGACACATGGACAAAACTAGGGGTGTGGAAATGGGAGGGAGGAGGGGAGGGGTGGGTGGGCTGGAATGGAAATAAAGATAGAAACTGTACTGAATAAACTAAAATTAAAAAAAACTTTGATTAATGTTTTTTAAATTAATTAATTAATTAAAAATAGGCAGAGAACCTGAATAGACACTTCTCCCAGGAGGACATGCTGATGGCCAACAGACATCAACAAATAAAGTTATATCCATTTGCCTCACAGCACTGATATTTAATAGTGTGAAAAAATTGATAAAGTATAAATGTCCAACAATAAAAAATTATTAATAAATTACTGTGGATTCTATAAATGTAATATTTTGTATTAAATATATTTTCTAATATGCTTGAATAAAAGTTACATAACGTTTTTAAGAAAATTTAAATTTGGGGACAGTTAGCCTCAAGCATATTGAAGTATTACAGAATTATATACCTTAAACCTATATCATTTTATTAACTAATATCACCCAAATAAGTTCAATTAAAAGGAAACATTTTTTTCTAATGAAATTCACATCATAGGAAATCTCTAGATATGAACAAAATGCAGAAATGATCAGGACACAACAACTATGTAACACAGTGTGCCTCCCAACTCCATGCGCATGCACACTCCCTAACATTGTGCTACTAAGTGTCACTGAGTTTGGGAATTATGAATTATTTAATTTTGTTCCATTCTTTTAGTTTTCCCAATTTTTTTACAATGACAGATAGACATTATGTAAAACAAAAAGTCAGCAAGTAGATGTGATTCACTGGCAATGAGCATCTCAACCCTTGTCCAGCATGCCTCGTTCTGCTGTAGAGGCTAGAAGGCCTAGACTTGACAACAGATAAAGGATCCAAGTGCAATTTACCTTCTGCCAACTTGGATTCAACAATCTGAGATTTTAATAATGGTTGTAAAATGAAATTTTCTTAGCCTACTGGTACTGGCAAGCATAGATATGGAGACAGAGTTTTCTAAGGCATATCAGGTTTCAGCTCCTAGCTTCACACAGGTGACAATAGGTAAGGTGAGCACCCTGGAGACAGAGTGCTAGAGTTTAGCACCCAGAGGCATGTGGGAAGATCCCAGGCCCCCGGTCCTGCAATGCCACCTTCTTGCCTGGGCAGCCCAGCTGTGTAATAACATATTGTTCAGAAAATGCTTGAGGTTCAACCTGGGGGCTGATCTACAAGCCTTTTCAATGATTTTCTGAGAAACAAACTCTTAGTTTAACCTCCTTTTATGTTTAAAATGGCTAGTGTAATTCTGTTTGCTACATCTGAAGCTGATCCACGGCACCCAAGAAGTTAAATGAATTAAAAAGGAAACAATGACTAAACCTCAATGACTTCTGACCCACTATCCTTCAACTACATTAAAACCTTTTCAAACAGTACTGAAAATTTTTTAATTGCCAATTAGAATTATTTATATATTTGTGAATATTCATAAAAATTAGATCTATCTGACTGAACACAAGTTAAATTGTAACTTGTATACATTTAACTTGTAACATCATGAGGTTATTTGTTGGGAACCACCCTGCCCAGTTTCAGGAGCTGTAACACCCCCATAGCTAAGGCTGAGTGAGAGACCTTGGGACCACAAGCTACTTAGGAGACAAAGTTTATCTCCCTGGCAGGGGCACTACCTCTGCCCCCTTTACT
The DNA here is from genome assembly GCA_028533065.1 of Trachops cirrhosus. Lineage (NCBI taxonomy): Eukaryota > Metazoa > Chordata > Mammalia > Chiroptera > Phyllostomidae > Trachops > Trachops cirrhosus. The sequence continues at coordinate 95,594,993 of CM052538.1, read as the reverse complement.
TCACCCTGTCTGGCCCCTAGGCCATGATCAGTTAGCCAATGACGGGTAAGATTCCTCAAGGGAGGGACGACCTAAGACAGGCGCAGTCATGGGGGCCCTCAGGGAAGGACTTGGGGGGCTATAGCAAAAGGTGGTGATGGACCCTCACCCCTCAGCTTTGACATAGCCTGAGTCCTCATTCTGTCTGCAAGAAGTCTCCTAATCTCTTGTCTGCCTTACATCCCTTGCCAGACTTAAGCCTCAAACAATGATGGAGGGCAGTGCTGCCCTGTGCTGGAAAGGGCGGGTTCCCCAGGGCAATCAGACCTAAGAAAGAATACATAAACTCCTGTGAAACCTGCTTTGCTAAGAATGCCCTCAGTTTTCTGATAAGGGTTGAAGCATGAAATTAGTTTGTTTTCCAAAGTTTTATAGCCCTTTAGCTAACTGACCCTGACTCAGAATAAGCCCTCATAGTTCTTTGCATGTTATCTATTGTTTGATCCTTACTGCCTGACAATGACTGGTGAGCTTTACCTGTATTCCTGTGCAAACTGAACCCAACAAAAGCCCACTGAGGAAAGGGCTCTTGGCCCTTCTCATTTGAGAGACTGGCTACCTTTCCTCTCCAAGCAGATCATGTCTTGGTAGACTTATTCTCATCCATGGCAGACAGGGGGGCTCTGTGGGTGGAGCTCCCCGATAGTTATTCGTGGGTGGAGCTCCCCGATAGTTATTCATAAACTAGATTCTGATTCTTTGCAGAGTACTGCATGAGAAACCATTCTAAAATTTCAAGCTATTCTCAATGAGAAAATACTTCAAATTGTCATCACACATAAAACAAAAATTTTTGGAAGAACTACCCTTACAGTTATACCCTTAATCAAAAAAAAATAATAATAAATCAGAGACTCCAGTACACTGTCCTGGTAGATGCTTCTCAGTTTCAATTTATGTATTATATAATTTGTTTCTTGAACTAGTGCAAAGAAGTATAAAACCAAGTTAAAAGAAATATTTAAAAGACATTCTCACATAGATACAACAAATAAATAAAGCAAAATGCAAGCTACATTTAAATATTAATATGTGATTAGTATAGTTCCACATTTCTCAATATATACTCTATATATATGATGTACTGTGCTAACACTGCAAAATGTTTATTAATTCACTCAACAGATGTTTACCAAGCATTTTTCTACAGGTTCAGAAATGAAAAAGACAAAACACAGGTTAAAGCTCATTGGTAAAAGATTATAACAGCACAAGATAAGTGTTCTGTAGAAAAATATGACAACATTAACAAACAAACAGGAAAAAATGAACTAAACAGATTTTAAAAATTAGGTCATAGACTAAAATAAATTAGGTCAAAATAGAAAATTTTATTTTCTAGACTACACTGCACTTCCATTTTAGAGGGAGATACAATCATCAATTAATTGTTAGAATAAATGACCATGGAGTCCACTTTCATCCTTTTAAGTCCATAATGCTCTAATTTCTTTCATGTATCTTACGAGCCAATAAGAGTATCTGCTTATAAGTGTGTAAAACACCCCTGTAAAAACATGGAAAAAGTTAACAAGGGGCTTGCCCATGAAGAAAAACAGGGATAGGACAGGAGACACAGTGTGTACTTCACATGTACACACTTCATATCAAAAAGATTTTTAATCATATGAATATACTATCTATTAAAAAATGGATAAACAAATGTACACCATAGATAGCATGTATTTTATTAAAAAATTCAAGGGCAATACAAAATAGAAAGTTCTCTGAACTTTGAGGTGAAAGTCAGTAAGTACACACACAAAGGACTACTGTGAAGATACTAAGACACAAAACAGAAGTGGTTACCTTTCTGTCACAGGGCTTAGGGCTACCAGCAGTGTTTTGCTTGAGGAAGCCAGCTGTAGTTGACCAGCGTGTAGGGTTTTTTCGTGAAGGCTCTTCAGAGGAAAAATTACTGTCACTGACAGAAGTTGAGAGGCCAATTAAAGCTGGGTCGCTGCTTCGTCGGACATGAAGAGGCATATCTACAAATACAAAAAAGCATTATGTTTTTGAAAAAGGATAACTAATGTCAGAAAAGTGTACATTAGGATAAAATTGGTTAAATCCCAAAGATTAAAGATGAGAATAACAATTTAAGATGGGTCAGCATTCTAAACAGACATTCCATTAGTTCCTTAGAAACACTTTATAGCAAAAGAAATGTGGTGTGGAAGGGACTACCTGCTCTGAGTAAGACTGCATGGACTTGAAGATGTGCCTCACCACTTGCCCCTGTGTGCTTCTAAGCAAGCTGCCTAATTAGCCTCAGTCTCCACTGTATTCGTAGGCAAATGGCAATAAAACAGTAAGTACTTTTTTCATAAGGGTGCTGTGAGGACATAACAAAATAAAATGCTTAAAACGGTGCACTCAATGGAGAGTATCAATAATCATTACTGCCATTATTATCCTAGTATTTCTAAATAAAATATCATATATATTCAAAAACATAAATAATAAATCTAAGCCATGAAACAAACTTCATCCAAGTTTTAATCATATCCGCTGGATTAAAAATACAGAATGTAGCCCTGACTGGTGAGGCTCAGTGGGTTGGGTGTCATCCCGTAAACCCACTGAGGTCCCGAAAAGGTCACCATTTTGATTCCCAGGCAAATGCCTGGGTTGCAGGCCAGGTCCCCAGCTGTGGGTGTGCAAGAGGCCACCCATGAGGTTTCTCTCAGACATCAATAATTCTCTCCTTCTCCCTCCCTTTCCCTCTCTCTACAAATAAATAAATAAATAAAAATTTTAAGTACAAAATCTAAACAGTGTTTGGCTAGATTATTAAAGAATTCTACTGAATAAATATTTCTCTTGCTCAAATAAAGTATTATCAGAGTATAAAGCACAAACATATTTCATATCCTTAAGATTAAAAAAACTTGAAAGTAATATACTAATAATCAGGTAGTATCTGGCATATATACGCATATACGAAATGACATGAAAGACAGTGTTTTAATAACTGCATTCATATGAGAGGATTTTGCAATTACTGTAATAAAATCAGTAACACATTCAGGTTAACAGTTTATCAGTATCACTGAGAACATTTTGGTAGATATAGTAGTCATTGTTATAGTAGAGAAGAAATCGAGAAAAATAAAAACACATGAGTTTCTGACATTGAGAATCAGACCCAAAAGTCCCACTCACCAACTGAGAGAAATCACTCAAAATCATATTACAAAAAAAAGTTAGACTGAATTGTGTTAATTCTGTTCAAAAATCAGGATGTAAGTTAAATATTTATAAAAAGGCACTGACAAAACAGCTTTAACCTTGTACCACACTCATCATTTACTCTACGAGAAACACTTTTAGAACACTAATGCATTGCCCAATGGTGTGAATGCACAGATCCCTGGGGGCACTAAACTGGACAGACCATTTACATGTACTGAAAGTTATAGTTAAATCATTATCAATCCAATAATAGTTTCAAAGATGTTAAAACAAATTACAAATGATCAGAGAAAACAGAGGCATTTAGATATTTTGAATAACTAATTCATATAAAAACTAAATCTAGTAACATTTTGATTGGTTTACAGTTTCTTCTTCTTGGTTTTATGATGGCACAAAAATCATACGGCATTTTTAGCCAGTTTATACACACACGCAAACACATATGAATGCCCAACACACACACTTCTGTAATGAAATTGAACCGATGATTTAACTTGGAGAAATCTAAAACTTGTTTTAATGAGTCCCTAACATTAGTCACAGTGAAGAAACATGTGACTCCACTAAGCTGAAGCTCAGAGAGATTTCAAGAGGAGCACAAAGACAATTTTCTGACCCAAACTTCAGGCTCCTGGATCAGGGCTCATTCACTACCCCAGTTGTGAAATTTAGTTCTATTATTCAACAACTCATTGGAAAACAAACTTTATTTCTAGGTACTTTCAGATAAAAATATTAGTCCCAATTTTGTAAAAGGGACTTTTATTGATTTCAAAGTAGAATTGTATACACTGAGAAATCATATACTGGTTATAACTAATGGCATCATTTAATATAAGTGAATTAAAGAAATATTATGTTAGCTATACATAATAAAACAACAGGTATCCCAATTTCAGAAATGTTAAAATAGGAGAAATTGGAAAAAATAAACAAAAAAACACCTACTGGTTAAATACAAGAAATAAAATATATAAAATAAAAAGGATGCCCCAGAGAAGAAGGGCCTAGACTCGGCCATCTTAAATTTTCATCTCAGGATCCGTTCACGATTTGAAAACTACTGAGGACCCCACGAGTTTTTGTTTATGTGGTATACAGCTAAGAACAGTTACCATATTAGAAATGAACATTTTAGAAATTTGAATATTTACTAATTCATTTTTAAGTTAATAGTAACATATTTTACATGTTAACATGAAGAAGAGAATTATATGAAAATTCTACTTTACAAAAGAGCAAATTTAGGAGTGTAATATTGTTTTACATTTTGATTAATAGAAGACATCTGGGTTCTCATCTCTGCTTCTGGATTCAATCTGCTAAACAAGACACAGTGTTTTTAAAAAACAACAGAAATATTTAGCTAGAAGAGGAAATAGTATTGTAATCTTTCTAGATACTGTGAATATTCTTTTTTGATATGACATCAAAACTTGACAACTGAATTTCCCAAAGATTAGCTGCAATATGGAATGTAAACTTTTCATTCTGTTATGTTAAAATCTACTTGTCTGTGTTAAACTTTGAATGGATCTTAAATGCATGAAAAAAATGTAACAGTTATTTGGAATATGAAGGGGACCCCAAAATAATAAAATTTATTTATAAAAAATTGTGCATTTCTTCTTACAGGTTTAAATTCATTCACCTTCAAAGTACTCTCCATTTGACGCAATATATCTATCGAGACTTTTTTCTTTACTGCTCAAAATAGTTTTGAGAACTTGTCGATTTTGATGCCGTTTAGTGCTTCTGCCAATTTTTTGTCTCACCTCTCCCACACTGGCAAAACATGTCCCTTTGAGGAAGTCATCAAAGTCTCTTAGAGTGAGATTGGGTGACAGGGAAGGTGGGGCATGGGGGTCATGATGTTTCTAGTCAAAAACTGCTGAACACTCAAAGGGCTGTCAGCAGGTGAGTTTGTAAAGTCCCCATCATGAAATGGGCAAACATGTTGAAAGTGTCTTCAAAAAAAAAAATCACTGAAGCCTAATGCCAGTTGGTACACTGATACAGATGGGTTCCTAGAACACTCACCTAATGGGGGAAGCCTGTTCTACAAGGGGCCCGCCCTCCAGAAGATAATTCCTAATGTTGATATATTTCTTCATATCTGAAAACCATGTATGTGAACACCACTACTAATTCCATCAGAAAACTCATTAAGCATTGGGAAGTTGTCATGCTCACAGCAGAATACAAGTTTTCCAAAACCTAATTTTGACTAGGAAGCATCATGTTTGTCTTTGGCAACAAATACTGCCGGTTGTTTGCCTTATAGTGACAGTCTCACTTCATTCATTTTCTAGAAACTCTTCATACCAAAGGCTAAATAGCTAAAGTTTTTTCTGTCATTTTTCAAATATAAATGGTGTTCCATTACAAAATGTGTACTCCAGATTACAACTCAAGCCGTCACATAAAAGTGTTCCTGAAGACAACCACTGATCTTCAATATGTACGAGTGCTTTTGCCTACCTCCCATTTGTCACTTAAAATATTAATTTGTGTACTCAAGGGCTGGGAATTAATAAAAGCAATCATTTTTGCTACTTAATTAAGGACAGCAGATAAAAACAGCTTTAAAAAAGAACTGTGCATGTGCTGGGTGAAGAACACATTTGGTGCTGGTGCCTTGCTACATGCTAAGGGGCCTGCATTTTACCCTTTGGTGCCTGGGTCTCATTGATGCAGATGGCAACCCAGCAAACACCACAAAATATATCATAGTAAGCCTATGAAAACCACTTGCCATCACTCTTTCATAAAATGGAGTTAGTGATTCCCAAGGGCCCAGAGACCACACATGAAGAACCACTCGGCTTGAGTTGCGATCCTGGCACATTGGGTCACATCTCCAGACCTCAGTCTCCTGATCTATAAAACCACAGGCTGCACTGATGGAGTCAGAAGATCTTTTTCATGCTAAAACACATGTGATTCCACACAAGTTCATATGCTCCTAAACTGGTGGTCACTCACCAAACTTCATCCCAGGAGAACTTATAAAAAATTACGAAAAATGAATTTAAAAATAATAATAAAAGTGCTCCAAAGTCTTACCAGCAACCATTATCATGTGCCCCAGAACAGGTTAAGGATTGCAAAAAATACATGAAAAGGAAAACACACCAGAGCTGTAGGTAATGGTGCGAAAGTAGCCACAAATGGCACGACAAGTTGAGCCTGACTTTAACATAAACATCGGGCCTTAACCAACAAAATAAATCATGAAAACAAACTGCCTGGTACACCTGACAGATTTCTCACTTTTCACTGTCCTGATGATACATACTCCACATAAAGAATGCAAACTGTCTTGGCTTCAGAGGAGTAATATGTGAACACAGCCTTTTCCTCTATGATTTATTCATGTTTCTGGGGTCCACAGTGCACTTCAGCATTACTAGTAATCTGATATAATTTGTGTTGTTACAGCAATTGAAATTAATAGGAGCTTCCCGTTTAAGGTAATTTGGTAGTTATTACCATAATTCCTCATCCTCAACTTTAAGAAAATCAATGCTTTTAAAAACATGATGATAAAACTCTCTTTCTTGTGATTTATTTAACATAGATTTTCAAAGTAAATCCTCTGAACTGTTAAAAAGAAAATTCAAAGGTGAGGGTCTTCAATAACTGAGCTGCGGGCTGAGGCACACAGGCGCTGGCACGAGTCTGCTGGTCCAGGACGGGGTGGAGACTGCTGTGTGTGCACCTTTGACGAGTGGAGGCAAAGCAACAAACCTCACCACAAGATGTGACATTCTCTGCGGCACCAGTGCACTGCAAACACTGACATGTTTCTTCAGGTAGGATATCCTTTCAATAAGTGGAAAATGGCAAGTCTAATAATGAATTACAGCACAAACTAAGATACACAGGGTCTGACAGAATACAGCCTGCTTGAGTGTGGTTGGAAGAGTAATAATATGGGTGTAATAATTTATAGTTTTAATTTGAACACTTCACCTAAAATGTCATATGGTGTGCTTGAGTGTGATAGTCATGTTACAGAATTACATGCTTATGATTTTATAACAAAAGATTTTATAATAAAAAGGGGCATTATTTGTGTGGGACCTTATAACAGTTTTTTTAACTATTAAATATCCCACCCCTACTCCTAATCAGCTTTCCCATTGCTTTTCTTCTTTCATTCTTCTAGTGATTCTCAATTATTTAACCACTCAGGGTAATGAACAAATCTTTTCCAAGAAGAGAGGCTTAAGCTGACAAGGTATTTAATCAAATATAAAAATAATATGCAGTTACACATGTTCTATTAGAACTTATGATACAAACAGCATAATTGCTTTTATACAAAATGAAGAAGGCCTCCCCAATCTTTGGGACAATTATACATTTCCAAAGACACATCTCACAGTGAGAAGAACTAAGTCACTAACACATGCCAAGAGATAAAAACCTGTCATCAAAATTGCAAAATTGACCTTCCCATGTATGTCACTCCTTTTTATAAAGGTACTTAACAGTATGTCACATACCAAGGTAAAATCCTTGATGGAAATTTGTGGAAAACAAGGAAGAAAATAAGCTTTAAAAAAAGCAAATGACTCATGAGGATATAAAATAAATTTTATCACCCTGTTATTAATTATTTTATATACAAGCAATAAATAAATAATACTGTAGTTGGAAGTTTCCTAGAGATAAACTAAAAGATCTCATTTACAGATGAGTGCACTGAGGACCAGACAGGCAGTTTAAGGGCTGGGTCACAGGTCACATTGCCCACGACCCAGCTGTTAATGGAGTGCTTATTAACAGACGCCCTGCCCTTGCAATTTGAATTTGACCACACTGCTGTCTGGGAAGAGCTAAAATGTGTCAAATCTACAATATGCTTACACTTCACTAGAAATAACAGGTGATTTCTTGGGCAGGTTGAGTTTAAAATATTTCCATATATAACAGAATATCTTCAATGATTCTGTTGAATCTTAGACACTAAGGAGGGAAAAGAAAGTCGAGGGGAAAATACATTTGTGATACTTTAATGTCATATGAATGTTCCCAAAGAAAAAACAATAACTTTACTGATGAATATTAAACCTATAACATAATAATTCTCATTATGAAACTATAACCCCCACCCCCAATCAAAAGCCTTCCAAATATTCGTATGAGTACAGGGAAAGGTGTGGAAATCTGAATGAGACTGGTGAGTTGAGGCAATGGTAACATTGTTGGGATAGAATACTACTGTTTTTCAAAATCTTATCATTGAGTAAAATATAAAAGGAAGAGATCTGTAGTACTTCTAACTATATTTAATTCTACAATGATCTCAATTTAAAAAAAAATAAATAAAAGGCGATCCAAAGAGTTAAACAGAAAATCCCAGATGAGGAGTCAATGTCAATGCCTGCAGCGATCAGGAGAACAGAATGGTATTAAGCTGTTTCTTATAACAGTCTTCTCCTGGCCACATGCAGCATCTACACACTCCATGTGCACTCTGAACGCGATCCACTCTGCTGGCTCTCTCAACGTGCCCCACAACAGGACAACTCTGCACCTTCCCAACACCAACAGACTGGCCAGGATCTGCCCTCCACGCCACCTACAGCCTTCACTATACAGTGAATGTCCTATGCCCTATGGGTTTTCCTCAAATGGTACCAATTCCCCAAACTTGTCAGCTCCAATATTAGTGTCCTAGCAACAAACAGTTGGCTAATACAGAAGCGGGTATTTGAGGGCACTCTAATGGAAGGACTGTTTACAAATATATGGCAGGATTAAGAAAGGGCAGCAAGTTATGAAGTCCCCGTGAGGCCTTTGCCACCCCCAGGGCAAGGAGAGCTGTGGCTGTGGTTTGCAGGGACACAACTACCAGCAAACCACAGCCAAGCAAAGAGGGGCCCATCAATGATTCCTGCCTTTGTTTTATTTCCACTCTCCATCAGCATCCTGCAGGTGCATCCCCAAGGCTAAGCCAGGAACAAGCAGGAGGGCACAGAGTCTGGCTGATGCCTTGTGGGAGGTCAGCCCTGACCACACAGGGACAAATGGAGAGTGAATCTGCAGGAGCGCATGGCATCTGCATAGCTCAGGATGCTAGTGAAATTCCTCTGTTCCTTTCTCCCACTCACTTCATTTCTACTTCTAATAGCATCAGCCAGTCATTTAACTGGAGGACAAGTATTCAGTCTATTCATTGTCACCACTCTCTCTCCATTCCTGCACACACACACACAGATCAAGCAGGAACTGATATTTAGAAGCTGGTTAAAATGCATCAGTCAAGAACAAAAAACTCCCCAATTATGAAAGATTCAGTTCAGGGCTTCTATCTTGTCATCCCTGGAAGGTAGAAATCAGTGGTTAAGGTGTTTAAGAAATAAGCTGTAGAAGTGAAAAGCCTTTCAATTTTCTCTTCCTGTCAACTGAGGAGCAGGTAGGACCAGGCCTGAGGAAGTTATGTAAATGGCCACCTGCTTATAAAAATAGGAATCAGCTACTCAATCCCCTACAGAAAAACACACTGGCCCCAAATCCTCTGTTAATACTGGTACAGCTCAGGGGAAATGGTTAGTCAGTCAGAACCCTGATCACCTACCAGGACCCACCAGGCAATGTTCCTGTCATCACACAGCAGAGCCAGCAGTGCTACACACTGGTGAGCTTCCCCTTCTCACTCATATCGGTGCCCTTTTTTGTTTGGCTGTGGCAGGTATGACATATGGTATCAACAGACACTTGCTGAACATCTACTAGACACTACAAATATTGTAGAGATTTTTAAAAAATAATGACTATGGGGCTAAGATGTCTTTAAGGATCACTTATTGTCCAAAAATCCCTCCAAATCAATCTCACACTAAGCATTCAAAAGGGCACAAGTACGCTAACACACCACCACCTGCCCAGAGATGAGCTCAGGACAACAGAGTTTTCTTTTTAATGTTAGTAAAAGAAAGACGAGGACGGTAAGAAGAGTAATAAATACAAGGTACCCAGATGAAAATCAGTACAGGTGGATGAAACAAACCATTAGAACATCTGGCACTAGACATTCTTTGGGAGAATATGGTGGGAATTTTTTTGGTTTGTTTTTGTACTTTCAGAAAAATACCTTAGTGAGCAATAAGGGGACTGAAGTTGAGAATGTGAGAATGTGAACTGTAAAGAAACAATGGAAAGAAAAAGAACGAGGCAGAGTGAGAGCATGCATGCGGGAGCATGAGAACAGGCAAGAGCTAGCTAAGCTATTTTCCTTTAGAAATGAACAAAATATCTGGAGATGAGAAAAAACAAAATAGTTGGGGGGGTGTTCTACATTATTGTCATTGATAATTTTTTTCTATCCAAGTATGTTCAGCAGTGTATGTGTCACCTATTTCCATGTGGCGAAGAGCCCCTACAGAGCATAAGACCCATGAGGGGAGAGACAACATCTACGTCCCTTGCTTTTGACCCTCCTGGCCCTGAACAGTGCCGGGAAGAGTGTGGACAGTTGATTATCACTATCCACCACAGTCGTGCTCTACAAAGTCACTGAAAAGCCCAAATTAAGTAAATACTGAACACACTGCTCTAAAAGGAATTACACGGTTAGGTTAGAGCCTATGGTCACAATATTTCCATCAACTGATCAATACATAACTGTGTTTATATGTGTTTCTGGTTAAAGACACTTTATGCAACAGAGATTGTTGATTCATCAACATTAAACTTATGGCCAACAGAACTAAAACTCATGCCTGAATGAAGCTTATCCAACATTTTCTCCATAAGGCACATCACAGACTTGTGCTTAAGTGCCCAAAACAACATTTTATGTTCAGGGTTCATTTTAAATAGCAAAATCACCCAAAGCAAGTACAAAAATGTAAAAACCCTGGTACCAAATGGGCCACTAAGAGGATACTGTTTACAATAGGAGCACTGGAACAAAAAGCAGAGTGGCCCGTGTTCAAGTTCAACTAGGAACAGCACAATGGCCATTCAGTATCTGTGGGAACCTCCACAAATAGTTACTGGTTCAACTGCACCTCCTTCAACAAGTGTTTGTTGAATGAGAAATTGACTTGTAAATCTTTAAAAGAGAACCACTACTTCCTCCTCCAGGTTCCTCTCTGGATACTGGTTCTCTTGTTTTTTTCTCCTTTTTTAATGAGCAATTTTTTAGCAAGCAGAGTTGGCTGCTTTACCTGTCCCTAATTTTTTAACCTACTATTATTTAGATTCCTCCTTACTAGTCCACTAATGCAGCTTTTGCTGAAGAGAACCCTAAACCTTCTCCTCTTTACCAAGGGATATTTCTGAGCACCCAGCCCCCAGGGTTCTCGAGTGTGCAACACAGGCCTGACTTCTGCTCTGGGGGAGTCTGCAGTGTCCTCAAGGAGGCAGACAAATTACCCAGCCCTTTACAGTGTGACCAAGGTGCTTCAGAAGCACAGAGTACTACCTGAACCCTCAACAGGGCACCTTCTAAAGAGCATCAGCAGAGACTTCATGAGAGAAGGGACAGTTAAATTTTCTCTCTTGTCCTTTCACACTCATTGTGTCTCCTCTCAGAAAATCTCTGACTACCTCTGCATGGGCAAGGTGCTCCTTTTACAGCCTGCCTGTTTCTGTCATTGCATCTGCCACACTGCCATCATATGTGTTAGGCTCTCCCTCCCAATAACATATAGTCCTGGAGGACAATACTGCACTTTTCACTGTCATAGTCTCAGAGGGGAAGCACTTAATAAACAAACATCTGTGACCCACAACATGAATGAGTAAGACATCAAAACTAAAGTCTGTTTTTGGTTTTAGTTTGAGGTAGTGATGATGTTTGGCCAATGGAATGGGGTGGAAAAAAGAGATTCAGGCAGAGAAAACTGCCAGGGCAAAGGCCAGACACTTAAATTTTTAAAGGGACTGCAAGAAATTCAGTGTGGCTATAGTGCAGTGTTAGGTATTACTGGAGAAAAATGAAAGCAAGAGAGGTGAGCCAACATAGGGTCCTTTCAGTCAGACATTCTCAAACTTTAACTTGTCCACAGTGCACCAGAGGATCTTGGTGAGATGAGTCTACAGGTTGTGGGGTCATGGAAGACTTCAAGCTCTACCCTTCTCATGTCCCAGTGACAATCATGCTGCTGCTCGGACCACCATACTTTAAGACTCTGATAGCAAGGATATTCTATGCTAAAAATTCTTCAGCCATGCTAAAAAAAAATAATAGTTTAGTCTTTCTATTTCATTAACTCTCATCAGCTCAGTTTATTCTCTCCCTCCATCTTGGCTCTCTCCAATTCATCCCTAAGAAAATACCTGTAACACTTTTCCTAAACCACAAATCAGATGTCATGACTCAAAATTCTTAGTCTGGTCAGTTCAACCATACATCAGATTAAGCCCTGAAACTTACCCTCCGCAGCCTGAGCAATACCTCTGTGCTCAGATGCAGCTGAAATGATCCAAGGTAACTGGACTACAGACTCCTCCAGGCCTTTCCCCTTTACTCGCCATTGCCAGCCCCTCTGCACCGCTCTATGGGCAGCCAGGAACGGACTGCCTTCTCTAAGGAGTTCAAGAGGTTCACTGACACTGACTGAATAGAGTTGTCAGGGCCCAGAGGGGAGAGAGAAGGGAATTTCAGGGGAGAAGGGAAGGGTTTACAGGAACAAATATAGAGGACACATGGACAAAACTAGGGGTGTTGGAAAGGGGAGGGAGGAGGGGAGGAATGGGTGGGTGGGCTGGAATGGGAATAAAGGATAGAAACTGTACTGAATAAACTAAAATAAAAAATTAAAAAAAAAATAAAAATAAAAATAAAATGTTAAATTTGCAAAAAAAAAAGAATCATTTGGGCATATTTATGTCGATTGATTTCTGGGTTCCCTATTATGTTCCATTGATCTATGTGTCCATTTCTCTGTCAAACACGCTGTTCTGATTATGGTAGTTATTTAGTAAGCATTAATATTATATAGTATTTATTCTTTCTCCCATTTTATTCTTCTTTTTCCAGAATGTTCTAACTATTCTAGTTCCTTCACATTTCTATATATCTATATCTACAAAAATCTTGCTGGGATTTTAATAAATATTGCATTAAACCTATATATCAAAAAAAAATAAAGAGGTTCAGATAGTGAAAGTGACATCATTCCTTATGTTAATGTCACTGATTAGAAATGGTGCTTTCTAGTCTGTCTCCATAATTAATTTTAGAGATTAAACTCCTAGTTCTCACCCGAGCAAATGGCATTTAGAAAATGTTTGTTCAAGTGTTGTTGCAAAAATAAAAAACATGAGTGAATGTGAAAATCCACCTATCTTTATCCTGTTCAAATTGATTGTCTCAAGTATCCTAAGGGCAATCTTTTCAGCAAAGAAGAAACAATTACACACTGATGTCCAGAGAAATTTAAAGACAGTATTTCTGCCAGGAAAAGCTAAAAAAACTGCTGCTTCACATATTGGTGATAAACTCTCTGGCCAGGAATCCCAATACTTTATTATTTATTTTACTATTAACTTTACACAATTGTCCTTCATACAGTATTTGCTCACCTATGAGAATACTTGAGTATAAGCAAATCTAAACTAATTTTCCACACATAAGTGTTCATGTATAGCTAGACTAAATCCTTCATGCCGCTTTCACTTTACCAATTTAGTTCAATTTCAATTTTGAAATTATCAACTTCATCTCACCAGCACATTAACCACTACCAACTACTTCACAATGGCAAATGTTTTAACTATCAGGTTTTAAACTTCCACTAGAGTCTCTGTATTTCATTTTGCTCATATACAGACTTTTCACTTTGAACTTGGATCTTCATGGAATTGGACTGGCCAAAAAGTTCATTTGGTGTTTTCCCATGAGATGGCTCTAGTAGTGCTTAGCTGTCTTTAACTTCATTCGAAACAATTTTGTTAGAGTGTATTGTTACACCTGTCATATCAGTGTGCATTTAAAAAAAGTTAGTGAATTTTTCTATAGCCATTTTAATATTGAAGATTGAAGAAAACACACAATATTTTTGACATATTGTGCTTTATTATTTTAAGAAATGTAAAAACACAACTGAAACTCTAAAAAAGATGTGTGCAGTGCATGGAGAAGGTGCTATAACTAATCAAACATGTCAAAGGTGGTTTGTGAAGTTTCATGCTGGAGATTTCTGTCTGGATAATGCTCCATAGTCACATAACCAGTTGAAGTTGATAGTGATCAAATGGAGACATTAATTGAACACAATCAACATCGCACCATGCAGGAGATAGCCAACATACTCAAATCAATAAAGTCACTGGTGAAAATGAAACATGTGTCTTTTGTTTTACATTAAAAACCATAAGGACTTTCTGGCCAACCAAGTACTAAAAGCTATCTAAGAATGATTCAAGTCATTCATTCAAGACAAATATCTCCTGACACATACTATGTGCTCAGTATTCTTGTTGCTAACTAAATAATCCTCAGGGATTTTGTACTGAAGTGATGAGAGAAAGACAATGGATAAACAAACACATAGAGACTATATCACGTGGTGATCACGATGAAGAAAAATAAAGGACCCAGGCTGCTGAGAGTCAAAGAAACGCTATTTTATATTGGGGGAGAGTGACAGAAGCACTTCAAAAGTTCATTCAATTCAAATTGTTCGTTATCCACTTTTCTGTCTTGAGTGTTCCAGTTTAAATTCCTTCCTCACCTCAGAGCTCTGTACGTACTGGGTATTAATAAAGCCATGTGGCACCAACTGGTTGCTTGAAGGCATCAATAGGACATCACAGATCTGAGATATATGGCTGCATGTCTGTTTCTACTAGCTTCAAAGTACAAAGATCTTTCATAGCTAATCTAATGGAATCCATTCATTCTTTATAAGCAACCACTAATGTAAAAGTATGCACATCTTGAACATTTATAATACACCACTTAAGTCTGTAATCACTAACATTCATTGAACATTTACTATGGGTCATGCATATGCTAAGAACCTTAAAGCGTTAATTGATCATATTCTCAGAACAAGCCCATGAAATAGGTTATATTATCCTTCCTATATTATAGGTAGGGAACCTGATGTTACAGGGGTAAAATATGATGGCTAAAGTTAAACTATTAGTAATTGGTGGAGACAAAGTCCAAGCCTCAATAGTCGGGCCACAGGGAACATGCTCTTCTGTAGTGAATGTGGAACCCTAAAACGCCAACTTAAAGGCAGGGACTCAGGCTTATTTGCAACCTTCTCACCGACATCTACCATCATGGTCATCTCATTGTAACAGAGCAGTCACTGCCTAGTAGCTAAACTCACTCACACTGACCCTGACTGAGCTGGAAGGACAGTCTCTGCCACTTAGCCAATGACTCATCTGTTGCCTACATCTTTACAATCATGTTCCATGTGTAAAAAAAATGTTTAAAAAGTCATGCAAAAATTAAGAATGAGACAAGTTCCCTTTAGCTAAGACTAACAAACAAATAAGGCTCTTAACCGCACCCTAATTTATTTTATTATTAGGGGTTCTGGGGGAAGAAGTAAGGAGTGGCACACTAAAGGAGAAGGGACCTCATGGAGTATGTGCATAAAACTAAATGCTTAAATGCTTCAAACTCCATTTCTATACATGGGACACTTATGTGGTTAACAGAAATGTGTTGGATATAGGGTTCAATCTATATTTTCACACAATATGATGCTTCAATCCTGTAAAATAGCCTATATTTTCACCAAAAGAGTCTTTTCAATCAAATACTTAGTCAATTTAGGATAATAACACTTGGAATATACTAAACACTAAATAAAGGCTCTCTCTCAACTACATCCCTCCTATATTTGGCCTTAACAAAAGGTCAGAAACCCAGATCAATACCTAAGATCTTCCCATCCCCACCTTGCACTTGTGCCTACACTTGAGTTATATCAGTGGTTCTATCTCTGTACTCGTCATTAAAATAATATTTTGTGAAATGCTAGTTTCCAGGCCCCCACCCAGAAATACTGAAAAATGGGTAAAGGATGAGGCCCAGGCATTATTTCTATAAATTATCCAGGCAATTTAAATGTGCAGCCAAGATTGGGTATCACTGCTCTAGTCCCAAGAGATTGCCTATCAATTCTAAAAGATCCTATTAAAAATGCAGATTCTGATTCAGTATAGGTACAGGATGGGGTCTGAGACTTCCCATTCTAATAAGTCCCCAGGCAACACCCTGGAGTACAAGGGCCCTTTCCTTGGTGTGCAGTACCACAGCCTCTACCCACACTGGCTATTTAAACCAGTTCCTCCGTCACCTCTTCCTCATTTCAAGGACTCAGCAGCTACATGGGGTTATAGTAGCTACCATAGTGTGCAAGCATACACATATCTGAAATTTTTAATGCAATGAACAATTTTATAGAAAGCTAAATTTGGCTGAAGAAAAATATAACGAGATAGTCATTAATTTTACAGTCTCAGTTTTATTAATTTTTAATCACTAAGGAAGAACAGAATCGAAGGCAGACCTATTGCTTTTGTCTCAACTTCAGTTTTAAAATGTTATACAAAAGAATAGTTTTCCAGCTTATCAGCATTTTCTAAGACCTCACTAGATGTTTAATGAAATATTTTATATTTATATTTGCACATTTTGGGAATCATATGTGTCTACAATTTCCTAAAGAAGGAAACAAATCTAACATAAAAATTTTTTAATTAAAGTGCTATATTTGGAACTAATCCAGTGTGACAGTTCAAATCCTACTGTATATTTGGACACAAAACAAAAAATTCCAATAATAATCAAGGGGGACAAATCCTTTTTTGTTAAACTGTGTTAAGAAAACCAAACAACTACTTGGCCGCTTTTGAGGAAATAAAACACTTAAATATAGATAAAACATTTCTAATACTTAAGAAGCACTTTTACAACTAGAAAACCAAGAACTTTACACATAACTCTGAGAATCTGACAACCAAGAAAGCAGAACTCAATGCAATAGTAATTTCCTAGGCAACAAGCACAGTCAGTAGAAAAGATAAAAAATAAAAATAAGAAGCATTTGTAGTAGGCTTGAAAAATAATTTCAATTGTCAAAATGTCACAAAGACAATACTGAAAATCATTTCAGTAAAAATGATTCAAAGCAAAATGCCATTTTCATTACAGCAAACAAGTTATGGAAAAATAGAAAAATTAGATTCCCTTCCTTGGCTCTGAATTAAGTAGTGATAGTAATCAATCTTGTTTGATTTTACAAAATTTATCTATGTTAGTATAGATTTCTAATATGCCTCCTTAGTTTTCTCTGCAAATATGACCATATACTGATTCAATATACAGAAGCAGCAAGTCACCAGGCTGATGAGACACTCTCTGTAACAGAAACAAGCCCCTCTGTGCTTAGGTATTAGTTCCAACAGTGAACCACACATTTCAAAGCACAGATTAACACAGCACTGGGCTGTCCACATTCTCACATGACTTCAGTTTCCTCATCTGTCACAAGAGTTTGAATTCAATCTCAAAGACCTTTCTGACTCTAACAGCTTTGGATTTTTATAAATAAATATATAAGGGCTGTTTTGTCTAGAAACATTGCTGATAAATACTATATTCTAAACTACTTTAAAACTTTTTCTTTGTAAGTCCTACACTTTGACAGTTAACTTTTAGAAAATATTGCTGGAAACGCCCTACTAAATGGCTATTAAAATGTGTACACTCTACATCAGCTTTTGTAACCATGACAGCATTTGTTCTAATATCTATGTCAGGAACATTTACTTAAATGAAACGTGTTGGATGCCCTCAATCTGTACGTTCATATAACGTGTCACTGCAACCTTGTCAAATCTTGTGCAACTGTCTATATTTTCAACCAAATGCTTCATCAATTTGGAAATTCAGGGTGAATTAAGTAATTCAGGCAAAACTACCAATTTAGTACCTGCAGGCCAGTATCACTGTTGTGCTCTTCTAATCGTTCACCTCTCAGTGACCGGTAAACTAAGGGAATGAACAGCAAAATGAGGTTCCCAGGAAAGAGCACACTCACAATACTTCTGCAGCCCCGCCTACCCCACAAAGCAAGATTAATATACTTGTCATTCATTTTCCAGAGACAGCCACCTGTCATCAGACTTGCACTGGACCTACGTTCCTTTCATGAATGAGGTGCTCCTAATTATTTTTTTAATTGTTATTTTAGAGATCAACATATATCCATGTCTACTAGGTAATCAAAGCACATACATTACATTATTGGGTTTATACAGTGTCAACCAAATACTTACACAAAGCATAGTAAGTTTTAAAGTACCCAAATTAACAGAATATATATAAGTGATACAACATGTCTGGAACTTACTAGTGCTCAAAAATATATGTTGAAGAAATTAATTAAAACTTATTTATTTCAAGCAACAGTCTTCCAATTGCGCAGCACACATTTTACAGTAGGCCTGGGATTCAACACCAGTCTTCTTCATGAGGAAAAATACGTCACATCAAATCTTCCAAACCTTTTTAACTTGAAATTTCAAAAATATCTCATATACTCTAAAGCAAATTAATGGTAAAAATTATCATGACCTAAATGGAGGACCTATATGAGGAATTAAACGATGATTTGACAAACCACACTCTTTGTGCTTACACATCTAAAAAAAAGAAAACTGTAATTCCAATCGGAAAAAAATAGTGCTTAGAATCTATAAATTAAGTGTAAGATTCATTAAGAATATACATGCTATCAGAGGGCTGTTTCACCATCAAAACACACTTACTGAATTAAAGCATCACAAATCAGCACTGAATAATTTCATATGATAGCTAAGTCACTAAAAACAAACAAGCAGGAAAAGAATCCTTCCTTCATTTCTCATCAGGTTAAAATTTCAGATGGCTGCATATAGCCAGCAATACATATCCTAGAAGAGGTAATCACCAAAATGTTTGAGAAGATAACAAAGTCACACTGATCTTCACCATTTCACACATGTCTAGGAGAGTCTGTCAAGAATGGTATGAAAATGAATAACCAAGTGGGAGGGAGATTATACTCCTTTTTAATAAAATCATAGGCAAAAGCTGTTTGAACACTTTCTTTTCTTACCTTGTTTACCTAATCCAGTCAGTGCCTAAATATAAATAACCTACAAATCAATCTACCTTTTAAATTCTGTCTCCTTCCTCCACTCATTTGTCTTAAAATTGCTCCATGTATGCCCTGACCAGTGTGGCTCAACTGGTTGGGCACCACCCACAAAGTAAAAGATCACAGGTAAGATTCCCAGTAACGGCACATGCCTGGGTTGCAGGTTCGATCCCAGTCAGGGTCCATATAAGAGCAACCAATCAATGTTTCTCACCCTCTCTTTCCCTTCCTTTACTCTCTCTCTAAAAATAAATATTTTTTAATCGCTCCATGTACCTCACACAATCAGAATTTTTTAGAGTACCTATTATATTTGCCTCATTCCACTGTTTTTTATCAATTCAAAAAGAAAATGTGACTTGTCCTCACACAGGATTTCTAAAGCTAGCTCTTTCTATTTCATGAAAACAGATTAAGTTTTCAGGAATTTTTGAGAATGGGTTGTTAAATAGTCATTATTAAAATTAAATAATATAAACTTACAATTAAATAAATTATATTAAAAACAAAGACAATGCTCAAAACAATTCGCTTCCCAATTATTTTAATACATTTTATTACTATCTATGCTTGTGATGCATAGATAGTGCTCACTAACTATATTCAGTGACATGATTTTGAAAACTTCAAATTGGCCACTGTGAGAATATTTACACCACAGAAATGGGCAAATGCTACAAAACAGGTCTTTTCTGGTTTTCAGAGACTCGGTTGCTTAACATTTACCAGTACCCCAGTAGATTCAGAGAATCCAAATTCCCTCTTCTCCCAGAATCAACAAATATATGAAGTGCTATACGCCACATAACAAGTCTATGGAATCAAGAAAGACCTACCAGAGAAATGGTTACTTATGCCAAGACATAAGTAAAGGTTAGTCAGGTAGGTGATAAGGACAGAGAAGAAGCTTACCACACAAGGGAAAACTGAGTGTTTGGAGCTAGGCAGGCCTGATACCCATCCAAGAAAATCATTCAAGGGAGCTAGTTGTTATAGGACAGAAAAAGATGAGGCTGAGAAGACCAACACAAGACAGTTCTTGAAAACCTTAACAACTACACTAATATTCTCAGCTGTATTAAAAAAATATTGGGAAGGTACTGAAAGATTTTAAGCACTGGGAGTAGAAGGAAGATACCAATTTTCAACAATCTTCTTGCTTTACTGCAGGACAGACTGAAGGGTTTCCCAAGAGAGGATGCAGAGACCACCACAGACAGGTCCCACACTTTATTGATAATACAGTGCTATTAGCAAAAACATTTTGAGCATGCAACAGAACTGCATTTTTATTTATCATTTATCAGTTAAATATATGGTCAATTATACTAATATGAACATTACTAAACTCATACAAGAAATGATAAATTTTAAAAATGAGATAGTAAAGATGCATGCACAGTTCTAGTATTCTGTTGGCACACTTCAATGATTGTGCATCCCATCTCAGAAACCACCAATGGTGCCAGCCTCAGAAGATGAAATGGACGATGCAAAGCCAAGAGGACTTGGTGAGGACTGAGGGAGCTGGAGCCAAACTGCGCTCTCAGGGTCAAGCAAGCTCATGCTAAGACACACCATACTAGAAAAAAAATATCCAAAACTCAGCAACCCTAGATATGACCAAATTGCCTACAGTGTGCCCTACTAAAGGCATTATAATGATTTGACACAATTTTCTGGCCACTCAATTCCACCAGATGCAGATATAAAATGTTAAGCTCAATAACTAAGATGTCATTTCTCCTTTACTACTTGAACCACTAAAACAAAATAAAAGCCTTAAAATATTAGTTGCCAGTCATGATAAAATGCCTTGGATTCCTTTGAGGGACACCCCACACAGTGGCAGTGCTATGTGCCAGTGTCCTATTGAAAGCCAGGCAGAACTGCTCATCAATGCTTCTAATACACAGCAAGTAGAAGACCTCGACTGCAGTCATAGTGCACACACAAACATTTGTCTTATGATTGCCTAAAAAATTCATCAGAGTCCAAACAACAGAAAATTGGAATTGGCATGAAGAACCCATGTTGATCGGTGTCCTCAAAGATTCATCGCAAATAATCAAGTACAGATTCTCTACACTTTCAGACATCACTTAGAAAACGGAAATTAGAGCTCAAGATGCTCCTGATTTTAACTTACTTTTAAGTTTAGCAAAATAAAACCAATGTTCCCAATAGTGGGTTTTTGCATTGCCAGGACACAACTGCTAAGAGAAATGATTGACTCCAGATGTGGTGTAGAAAATATATAAGATGAGCACAGAACACATTGCCATGGCACAAAGAAAGGAAGCTACTATCAAAAGCACTCAGCAGCCCATTTAGGCAGGTCTCAGGACTACAAATATAAGCAGCCTGGGCAACTGCTAGGAATAATAATGCAATAGATTGGAACAAAGACCCAGTTAATGTCTATGAGTTCTTAATGACACTGCTTTTAAAAGAAAGAGAAAGGAAAAAAAAAAAAGAGGGTGTTAACCTAGAAAATTAACTCATTATTCTGAAAACTGGTAAAAAAAGAGATGGATTTAAGGATTTGGTTTGTCCTTTTTGCACAAGGGGTTCCTCAGGGTTAGCAAACTAGGTGACAAGAAAAAATTTATCTTTACAGAAATATTCTAGCTAATGAATGAAAATATCTACATGTTGCAAATATAAAAAAAATAATGGATCTAGGTACCACTCACCAATGCTGCTAATCACAAGAAGAAACAACCGGTCTCTTCACGTGTTGTGATGGAACCATACAACACTACCTAGAGATAATACTGTCGAAAATTCAAACTAGAATCAAATCAAGACTCTACATCCAATAACCACCACTTTACAAGAAACATAAGGGACACAAGAAGAACTAGATAGCACAGAGTTGGATTCAGCAAAATCCACACAGGAAAAAAATCCAATTTCACTCAATAAATTGAACTGTGTGTGCATGAACTAAATATTAAAGAGACATACCCATCAAATGCAACATATAGATTTCCTTTGGATCCTAATTTAAACAAGCCAAATTTATATTCACATTCACAAATCAGAGTAATTTTAAAATATATTACATAGAATTAATTAAGTATTATCGTTTCTGAAACAGGGTGGGACTATATAAAAATTATCTTTTAGAAATATATACTAAATATTTTCAGAAAAAAAGGTTTGAGATCTGGAATTTACTTCAAAATAATCCTTTTTGGGAAACTATACATGAAGCAAGATTGGTCATAAACTGGTAATTGTTAGACGTTAAGAGGTGGGTATAGAGTTTCACTGTACTATTCTCTTGAGTCTTATATATGCTTGAAATTTTTTATAATAAAAAACAAATGACATGATCTTGAAAGTAGAAAAGTACATATTTTTATCTTATTTTATTTTTTAAAGTATTTTTATTGTTTATGCTATTACAGTACATTTTTCCCCATTTCCCCAAAAAATTTTTTTTCTCTATTTTTTTCCCTGTTTATCTCCCCTGCACCCTGCCCCTACAACCCTCCAGCATTTCCTACCCCCACACTTAGTTCATGTTCATGGGTTGTACGTATAAGTTCTGAGTTCTCTGTTTCTTATACCATTTTTTTATCTCTCCCTGTCTATTTTATGCCTACTAATTATGCATCTTCTTCCCTGTACCTTTCCCCCCCATTCCTCCCTCTCCCCTCCCCACTGAAATCCCTCCTTGTGATGTCCATTTCTCTGATTCTGTTCCTGTTCTGGTTGTTTCCTTAGTTTTTGTTTTTGTTGTTTTTCTTTTCTTTTAGGTTCATTTGTTGATAGTTTTGAGTTTGTTTTCATTTTACCATTCATAGTTTTCATCTTCTTTGTCTTAGATAAATCCCTTTAACATTTCATATAATAATGGCTTGGTGATGACCTCCTTTAACTTGACCTTATCTGAGAAGCACTTAATCTGCCCTTCCATTCTAAATGAAAGCTTTGCTGGATAGAGTCATCTTGGATGTAGGTCCTTGCTTTTTAAGACTTAGAATACTTCTTTCCAGCCCCTTCTTGCCTGTAAGGTTTCTTTTGAGAAATCAGCTGACAGCCTTTGTAAGTAGCTCTTTTCCTTTCCCATTGCTTCTTTTAAGATTCTTTCTCTTTAATCTTGGGTAACTTAATGATGACATACCTTGGTATGTTTCTCCTTGGCTCCAATTTCTTTGGGACTCTGGGCTTCCTGGACTTCCTGGAAGTTTATTTCCTTCATCAGATTGGGAAAGTTTTCCTTCATTATTTGTTCAAATAAGTTTTTAATTTCTTGCTGCTGTTCTTCTTCTTCTTCTGGCACCCCTATATAATTCGGATATTGGAATGTTTCAGGTTGTCCCAGAAGTTCGTAAGTCTCTCTTCACTTTTTTGAATTCTTGTTTCTTCATTCTGTTCGGGTTGGATGTCTATTTTTCCCTTTTGTTCCAAATCATTGATTTGAATCCTGGTTTCCTTTCTGTCACTGTTGGTTCCCTGAATATTTTGCTTTATTTCATTTTGGGTATCTTTCATTTGTTTTTTTAATTTTTCAACCAAGCTCAAGCAGATCTGTGAGTATTTGATTACCAGGGCTTTAAATTCTCCATCAGATAGGTTGGCTATCTCCTCATCGCTTAGCTCTCTTTCTGAAGTTTTGCTCTGTTCTTTCCTTTGGTCCTTATTTCTTTGTCTTGGTGCACCTGATAAGTTGTAAGGGGGGGGGACCTTACTGGGGCAGGGCAACCCTCCTTGCTGGGATGGGATGCTGCCTGCGGGGGAGGGACCAGACAGGAAACATTGCAGCTCGCCTGCTGGGCTCCAGTGCACTTTCCAACAGTCTGTCCTGTGAGACTGGGAGTTTCTCCCACTGCAGCCACCATGGTCATCCACAGTCAGATCGGAGGTTCAGTTTGCCTTCAGCCAGCCCCACCCACCCGGTCCCCCACCTCGCCGCAGTTTTTCTGAGCCAGCCAGGCCCACAGAGTCCACTGCCTTACCGATCTGGTTGTTCTGGTTGATTTTTTTCTTTAATTTCTTGCCATTTGATTTTTCTAGCACTTCTGGTGGTTTATTGATTTTAGATTGGTTATTATCCTCCTTTTGGCTGTGTGAGGAAGCAAAGGGTTTCTACCTATGCCTCCATCTTGGCCAGAACTCACAAGCAGAAAAGTATAAAGACAAATAAAAATATGCAAGTAATGATACTAAATCATAGTCTTTTCCCAATAAGAATTATATAAATTTTTTTAAAAGGAAAGCTGCCTAATGCTGCATATCAAAATGATTTCTATATTCTCTGTTGAACAAATCTCTCTAGAAAAATGTATGCTGACTTTATACAATATTCATTCGGAAGAGGTTCAGTTTCACTGAATAGGTTTGCTAAGTGAAGGCTCCTAAAATGCTATTTCTCACATATTAAATGACTCTTAAGATGTAACATGAAATTTAACAACATGATTAGTCAGTATAGATATGGCATGAATCCCACTTACTTTGATGCACCTTGCCTTTGAAAAGGTAACAAATACTACTATAGTCTTCTTTCTTTCATTTTTCACAAAGATGAAGCACATTTCATCAAGCAAGAGATATAAAGAAGTTGAATTTTACCCATTTGATCTTTCTGAAAAAATAATTCAGGAACAACGGAGTGGTACACAGTTAGGTAATGGTGAAGAATGTGAAATCTGTTCTTATATCATTTGGTGTCCTTAAAGTATATTAATAGAAGATGTGAGCCACATAAAAACTAGAAGCTTAAAACCCACAGGAATTGAAAGCTATAAAAAGCAGTAAGATGTGGATAGAGAGACTTCACTCTGTATTAATTTTATCCAATTAATAACCACCACAAAAGGGTGGACTCAGTGGGTGCCTGAGCCCTATGGGGTGGGCTCCTGAACAACAGATCCTTCATGGTCATCACAGACAGTCCTTGCAGCAGATCAGCCTGGGAGTAATTCCATTCCACCAACCTGCCAACAGCAATCAAGGCTCAACTACTACAGCAGGGTGCACACCGCCCACACAGGGGCACACCTGGAGCACTCAGCTCAGGTGACTAGGAAAGCTGTGCCACTGGGCCCTAGAGAACACCTACTGCCTAAGACCACCCTACTGGACCAGGAGACATAGCGGCTGCACCTAGTGCATAAAAACAAACACAGGGCAGTTGCCAAAATGAGGAGAAGA
Source organism: Trachops cirrhosus (assembly GCA_028533065.1). Lineage (NCBI taxonomy): Eukaryota > Metazoa > Chordata > Mammalia > Chiroptera > Phyllostomidae > Trachops > Trachops cirrhosus. The sequence goes on along the minus strand of CM052538.1, from coordinate 95,569,455 downwards.
CAAAGAAACATGGCCCAAATGAAGGAATAAAATAAAACCCCAGAAAAAGATCTAAAGAGACTGGAGACAACAATCTACCAGATGGAGAGTTCAAAACACTGGTTATAAGGCTGCTCGATGAACTTAGGGGAAGAACTGTGATTTAAAAATTAAAAAAAAAAATTTTAAAGAGATGATAATACATTCACACAACAGAATATAATGTAACTTTTAGGACAAAAGAAGTTGATGTGTATCTACTAATACGAAACAATTTCCAATATATGGTTTCATGAAAAAGTAAGGCACAAAATAGTATACAGCATGCTTCTGTCTGTGGGGGGAAATGGATATTTAATTCTATATCCTATAATTATACACACAAGTGTTGGGGGTAATTTGTAAATGTATGGAATTTGTCTGGAAGTAAATATAAAACAAGAGTGACTGTCTCTGAGGAAGGGATAAAAATGTGGGGGAGATTTTTATTCTTTTGTTTCCTTAAAATCTGCATTATGTGCACATATATTGTTAAAAACTAACTAGTTAAATGAGTGTCTGAAATGGGACCTAAGACACTGCTAGTATGGTGTCACATCTACAATAAAGAAAACCAAAGTTTTCTATTGTTGCTATCAAAAAGAAAAAGCTAAATCAAACTTTTCTCCTGATGCAATCAAGTCTTGTACCATGATCTTAACAAAAATGCACCAATGTAGTATGTCTTGATAATAAGGCAGTGAATGAAGATGGATGACATAACTAGAAGGCAGACACCAATCATTTCAGATATGCTTTCAGGAGATTATCTTTTCTAATCAAGGATCTCAATTTTTTTCTACACTAACGGTATTGCATTGGACACTAATCAAGCATATCCAATTGAGAATATGTAGAAGTACAGGTTATTTGTGAAGTTCCCATATAAATTTATAATCTTAGAGAATGTACAAAAAGGGAAATATATGTAAAACTGTGTTCAGTGGAATAGAAAAGATTTCTTCAGGGTATATATAAAAACATCCCTACTAAAGGAATGCTAGCAGACTGGAAAATAAAATTAAAAGATCAAGTATACCTCTGAACTTCGATCTGCTGAATGTTATATTCAATAGATATGAACAGTCTTTTATCATGCTGCACTATCTAGAACATGAATTCAACAGACTGTCTACCCTCTAAACCACTCTGACCAAGTCCACACTTTATGCCCTTCCTGTTCACATACTGCCATTCTCATGGGGCTGAAAGGAGGGGAGTATCCTGTGGATACAAAGCAGTGAGCCAGCTGCTGTAAACAGAGAGGGATGATGAAGGCATGATGCTTGCTTTATAATAATTTACATGCTAGAGACAGGTACACAAGTAGTTACAAAATAAAGGAGAATATAAGAACACACACACACAAAAGGGTGCCATACTTAAGAAAACTTTATTCTTTAAAAGACTGATAAATGCCCAACAATCCACTTCTTTACAATCAAAAGGAGAAAACAAGGAGAAATAATACCCAAAAAAAGGTCTTTAGGTTCATGAACACTTATCAGAACTAGTATTCAGTCACTTGAAAGCTTCTGTTGAAAGCAGAATTATTAGAAATTCCTAAAACAGTTCAAGGATACGAAACTGTCATATAATTTCAAGGCTGAAAATTATATCCAATATTCACAAATTCCATCAATTTATGCAGTTACTCTGGAAGTCACTGTTCAGATCCTTTATGGATAGGTCTAGAACATAAGTAAACATAAAGTAAATCATGAAGAACAGTAGAAAAGAGCAGTAAGAGAGAGCACATGAGAGAAAATAAAACTATCCAATGTTTTAGTATCTGATCAAAAATTTAGATTTATAAGCATTGACGTTATTAACTATTATGAAAATCCCTTTTAATTGTAGAGAAATAAATAGAATTATATAATAATGACTAGAGTTTATTTTTACAAATATTGCTCCATTTGGCTCACCTAAATAAAAAGCAGTTTCAAACAAATATTTACTAATGAAGTGGTTTGTCCCACACTGTTCATTACTTTATCTCCCAAAGCAGTTAAATCGAAATGAGCATCCCACAAATGCTGCTGGCTCACTGACCTGACTGGTCACTGATCAGAGAAGACAAGACCATCATAACAAAGCAACAGAAGTGGTATTTTTTCACACTATGGTATTAAAATATATCTATATCATGATAGATAGAACAGTGGCCCCCAAAGATGTCATCCTAATTCCTAGAACTTGTTATGGTACCTGACATAGCTAAAAGAACTTTGCATGTATGATTAAGGTGAAGACTTGGACATGAGATTATCTTAGATTATCTAAGTAGGCCCAACATAATCACAAGAGGGGTTGGGAAGGGAAGAGAGGAAAGGGGGGGAGGGGAAGGGGAATGGGGAACTGGGAATTGGGAAAGAGGGAAGGGGAAGGGGAAGGGGAAGGGGAAAGGAGGGCGTGGACTACAGAAGGGTCTCAGAGATGCACGGTTGTTGAACTGGGCTGTGAGCCAGGAACACAAGCAGTCTCCAAAGGCTGGACAAGAGAGCAAAAGGATGCTCCCCTGGAGCCTCCAGAAGGAACACAGCCCTGCCAGCTCCTGGATTTCCACTCACTGAGATCCACAAAGGGCTCTCGTTTACAGAACTAAAATAAATCTGTGTTGTTTTACACCACTGAGTTTGTAGTAATTTGTTATACCAGTAACAGAAAACTGTTACATATACTATATTAATATAATATATTAATACATATAATATATTAATACACAAACACAGAAAGAAAATTACATACACCCTGTTGTTCAAAATTGGGGACAGGTAAACTATGTATTAACTGTGATTAAGCTAAGTTCCTAAATCTGAGGAGAAGAGGGGGCAAATCTTAGATAAGGGAGAGAAATGAGAAAGGCAGACTATAACTTCTCTAGGTGAAGTACAGAAGGCAGGCCTTGTTTCTGCCTCCCATTGCCAACTCCCTCACTCTGACCACAGAAGAGTGGCTACCCTCAAATATCAATAGATACATACTACTTATGCAAATTGATCACCAAATTGGCATTTGTTGTCCTTAGTCATAAATCTCTGCCACAGAATTTTCTTTTCCAATGCATTAACATAAATTCTATATTTAAAATAAATACTTCTCGAGCTAATTTAAAAAATGAATTACCCAATGGATCAGCCATGGCACAAGCTGACACTTTAACTAAATGTGATGACAGATCGAATAATCTAGCAGTGCTCCGAAATGCCCTTTAGTTACTGTTTTTTCCATTTCATAGTTGATCTGAGGCTTCCAAGACTGGTTCGATTGTGATCTTCTATCTTTAAACATGGGAATCATCTATAAGAAATGATTTATTTTTCTGAAGTTACATGCTACTCCTATAGTCATTTCATACACAGCCTCACTAAATATCAGCTATATGTATGGACTTACATTTACACAAGCATACATATATGTTTTAAATTTTTATGAGGTACCACTCTAAAGACAAGAAAAAGGTGCTTGTATAATGTAGCAGAAAAATCCCTGCAACAGAGGTGACAAGCCATTGTGATGGCTGCACTTGCCCTGACTCTGAACATAAGAGCTGAAAAATAACAGATAGTCATTGTTTAATCCCTAGGACAGGCAGAAAATGTAAGGTGCAGAAAACTTCCAACAACTTCTGGGACGTTGAAAACTTGTAATGATAATGCAGATAGAAAGGCATGCCATCCCGCAGACACAGTGTGTGCGAGTACTGAAGAATGGTCAATGCCTTGGATGTGTGAGATCGAGAGGGAGAAACTATAGGAGGGGTAATGGAAACATACTCTGCTTCCTGGAGTGATGAAAATTCTAGATTTATTTAAGTGCTGCCAAATGCCAATACAAGGAAAGCATTTAAAGGTAGCATCAAATTTAAGTCATAGAAAGAGCTCCATAAAAATGGTATCTTTGGCCCTGGCCAAGTAACTCAGTTGCTTAGAGCATTGTTCCGATACTCCATGGTTTGTTAAGTTCAATCTCCAGTGAGGGCACATAAGAGAAACCACTAGCGAATGCATCAAAAAGTGAAACAAATAAATGTCTGTCTGCCTCTCAAATCAACAAATAAAATTTTTAATTAAAAAAGTCTTTGTAAAAAGGCACTATTAACTCCTTCTTCAAATGTGTTCCTCAAGTACACACACACTCATATGCACTTACACATTCACAAGGCGCACTCTGTGGGAACACACTGTAGTGCCCAGGGCCCAGAGTCCTTGTTTTCACTCCTCTCCTGAGGATATGTTTATTGATTTTACAGAGGGAGAGACACAGAGAAACACTGACGTGAGAAACGGCGATTGGTTGCCTCCCATATGAGCCCCAGCACAGGATCAGACCCACAACCTATGTATGTGCCCTGTCTAAGAATCAAACCTACAACCTTCTGGTGCACTGGGCCACGCTCTAACCAACTAAGCAACCCAGCCAGGGTGCACACAGATTCTTTATTAAGGAGAACCATTTGCTAATATATAGGCAATAAATTGGTAAATAATAATTAATACATTTTAAGTCAATATAAGTAAATTTAGAAACTAAAAGGAACATAATGCATATACTGATTTAGACTTGATATTTTTGTTTCAAATGTGGACTCATGAAGACTACTAATTGTCAGTTACAAGGAAAAGGCAGAAGGGGATGAATCAGAGTTGAATTTACCAAGCCCCTCGTGCCTTTTCTGTTGCTTCCTCTAGGTCAGGGGTATCAGACCTGCAGCCCATAAGCCACACATAGCCCACAATGACTGTGAATGCAGCCCAAAACAAAATCATAAATTTACTTAAAGCATTTATGGGGTGCTTTTGTGATTATGCGCCACAAAGTATTTAATGTGTGGCCCAAAGACAACTCTTCATCTTTCAGCATGGCCCAGAGACACCAAAAGGCTGGACACCCCCATTCTAGGTCCTTCCCCATTGGAAATGACACAATGATTCTGAAGTATGAAGCTCATTTCCAGCTGGGTCCTACAGCCAAGCAGGAACAAACAGAACTGTAAATGCAAAGCCATTTCTGACACTAAAACCAATGAAAAAATAAATATGCAAACATGGTCTCAGGGAGTTAGCAGGAGATGTGTTACAAGTGCAGCAAGAAGAGATTTTTCTCTGCCAAGCTCTCAGGCTGAAAAAATCATCCACAATATGTGTCTCTCTATGACATGCACTAATAGAAAAAAGAACCTAAATATCAGGTTAGAATAAAAGATGAAAATGAAAAAGAAATCTGTTTACAATCTAATCTTGTCTACTGAAACATTTTCATACAATTACTTTTTCTACGTAATAATTCAGAAATGGGCTTTCTGGCTTTGGTTTAAATTGTACCTTTAGTAATATATTCATAACTACATTACCATTAAAAATTTGCAAGCAACTCCTGCATTTGGTAAGAGACTATAATTGGACAAGTAAGGTATAATCCCATACAAATGCAAGAGTTCAAGGCAAGACCTCAGAGTCAAGTACAACATAATAGCCAACGAGAAAAAAAAAGTTAGGAAGGGAAAGGGACTGGTCATGGGGACATCTTTCAGGGGAGAGAGGGACGAATCTATAAAGCTGCCCTTCCAAAGGGTTCAGCGAATTTTGAATGATACAGAGAGCTCTGTGTACCTGGAGTCCAGTTCCACATGGTTTGGGTTTAATTTCAAAGGCAACTTACAGTGGACCCTGTAACTCATCCCACCCCAAAATACCACAGTCAGGGTGGGGAGATTCTGCACAGGTGACACTAGGAATCCCCTACAGGCAAGCTATTTCAGATGAATACAGTGTGCCAGGATCACCTGCTAACCACAGCCCCAAGCCCATCTGATTACATGGAGCAGATAATAAAAAACAAAAGAAATACTTTCTTCCACCCAATGGACCGACAGTCACCATTATTAAGTGTAAAATACTAAATACATTTGTGTGAAGATGTTTAAAAATTAAGTGCTTCACATAGATGTAATTAAATAATGTAAGGGGCAAATGCTTATTCCGCTGAAGCATAATTCAGAAATACTGATGCCAAACAGGAACTGCTTTGACCCTATGTCAAGTATTTGGAAATGCCACAAAGAAACCAAACAAGGATCTTGACATATAGTAAATATTCACACATTTTTGGCAATAACTCCCCTTGTCTTGACAACGAAGATGGGAGCTGTTGTTATGCCTTAAGCACAGACTGTTAGTTTGCTGCACTCGGCCTCAAGTTCCCAATGGTAAAAATAAAGGAGGTGGACCTGGAAGTTTCCTAAGGAACTGCTATATCTACAAAGATATGAAAAGCTTTTCCAAATGTCCTGTGTGCAATACAGTACACTAAAAGCCTCAGTGGGGAGAAGCCATGTCCATGTCTAAACGTTCATTTGCTCAGTGGAAGAAAAGGATTCTTGGGTGAGGAAACACAGATGTAAATGACACAGCACACGGAAAAAGACTAAAATGTCACTTCAGGGTGTTCCAACCTAAAGACCACAGATGAAGGTCTCAGCCCAATGAAGCAAGTGATCGCTTATGTTTTATTAGTGTGCTTTAAAATCTAATATTACTTGTATTCTAATATAGGGAAAATATATTTTGTTCATTTTTTTATGGATGAAACATGTGAAAAGGCAGGTTTAAAAATAATTTTACAACCAAAGTCACCATATGTTGATTGCTGGTTATTTAATTGGAAAACTGAAGGATAAAACATGTTTCTTTGTGATACCAAATATCAGTGCAAAGAAGATTTTACGTATAGTATTTAAATGTGATCCTCTAGAGCAAACAACTTGGTCCATAGACAGTGTGCCTGCTGCTGACTGCTGCCTCCTGACTGCCTGTCTCATCTGCCAAATTGCTCATTAGGTTTGGCAGTTTTCACCTGCGCCTCCAGTCTACATTTCAGCAGGGAATAAACATCAGTCTGCTTCTACCATCTTCTGCAGTGAGCTTCCCACCCTCCCGAAGGAGCACAGTTCCCATCCATCTGCAATGTTCAAACACACTCACCTGTGTACATACCATTATTTTTAAAGCGTCAATTCATCTTTCTGCTTTGAAAGCTTAAATAAAGCAAAAAATATGACAAAATATGCAAAATAAATCCCATATTAAAATACTAAGTGGGCTAACCAATAATTCACTTAATTTATAATTCAAAAAAAAGAATATAATCTGAATTTAATTTTAAAATGTTCATTTCAGGGAATATTTCTAAGAAGAGCACAAGTGACAAGAGAGCAGAGAAGAGGATTACTCTGCCAGTTTGATCTGACCCATCCAACCTTTATTACAGGTCTGAAAGGAGAGTCTTCCAATTTATAAATAAACAATAGAGGCAAGGTGGAAACCAGAACAAAGAGGGAGTTGAGAGTACCACTCTGCTCTCTGCCTTTGCCTGCTTCCACTGGGCCCTCACAATGAGCACTCTGACATTCAGACGCAGAGTAATACACATAACTCACAAAATAAAAATTACAAAAGAGCTACTTTGTGGGCAAAAAAGCACCAAAGATATAAAACAAAATGTCTGAACCCCCATTAAACAACCTCTGATGGAACACTGTTTTTCATTTTGCAGAAGTAAAATATTCACCACCAACCCTGCAATTAGCTAGAAAATTACAATAATTACAGCAATTTTGTATCCCATCTCCAATCCAATTAATAGATATATGACCTTGTCAACATGTAATAATCAGATTGCATCTACAACAAAACTGGATGAGTTTTATTTTATATGCTGAAAAGAACTTGCACAGTAAGAAGGTAATTATTTGAAACACTGAGAATACCATTTGTATGCCATGCTCCACTTCACAAGTTAAAAGGAAATACAATGGGAATATTATTTCTATTTTCAATATATTTAAATAAATCCGGAAAATATTATAATACCAGTTAATGTTAACAGGATAAATCCCCAAACCAAAAATCTTGGATATCCTATCAAGACAAAATCAATCTGCATATTCTTGGTTAAGAAAAATAATAAAGAGACAAAGAAAGGGGAAGGGTGCTCACTTTGTAACACAACCCTTCTATAACAATTATTGATACTTCTTTAAGTTCTGAAAGTTAGGAAGCTAGTAAATCTTACCATTAGTTAAATGGCACCATTTCAGGAAAATTTTGCCCATAATTGATAAAAATTAACACGAACTTTAAGGTAGCTAAATAGTCAAAACAATAAGTCAAAGATACTTCATTCCTCAAAATTTTTATAGCATTACTATTTCCAGAAATTTCACCATCACTAAGGGCATATGCCACTTCCAAAGGAATCTTGAGTCTGCAGTCTGGATCTTCCAGAGGAAACATTAAATAATCAGAATCCTGGGGATAAAAGGAATCCAGCCACCGTTCCAAGGCAAGGTTACCCCAAAATGTCTGACCTCTATAAGAAGACCTTGAGAATTAAAAAGAAAAAAAATTGAGTGAAAAATATCCATAGACTTGGACTCAATGATTTACACAGGAAATGTGTACACTGAGCACATCAAGTTTCTCTTAGTCTGGATTTGTGAACACTGAAAATGGAGACAGTTAAATATATAATCACAAAATTGTATCACTAGAGAAAAATGGCTTCATTTGACTATGCCACAGCAGTACATCCCATTCAAGAACGCACGCCCTAGTTATTCGGGTTCTATAACTTCTCAACTCTTTCAAACATCAGTAAGAAGAGAGTCTGCACTCAAGCAGCATTATCATCATCACCATTCTACAACTTTCTGTTAATCTAGTGCTTACCACACATCAGGCAATGTATTAGACCCCTACACATCTCCTTTACTATTCATAACAATTATGAGGTGGTGCTTAGAGATTAAAGAATTGAGACTGAGGAAGATTACTAATCTTGCCCAAGTGTTCAGCTGCTGTGACATCACCAGTACTCTTTCTGAACCACAAACACTCTATACTACCATCCTAGAAAGGAGCATCTACATAGTAAACTCATATTAAAAAGCATAAAGTCAAATACACTCCTACTCCCAAATTATAAAAAGTCTAGTTGAAAAATAAAAACAATTAGGTAGGTTATTTGGCAACCAATTATCTTTAAATTGAAATATGTTTATGCCTGGGAGGAGGTAAAGAGTTTCCAAGAGATGTGGGAACATGGAAGTTTAGGGATCTGATGGCAAAACCTTCACCTTCCACAAGCATCTTTCCCTAAACTGGATTTACTGGCCTAAAAACAAATGGGTCAGGTAAAATGCTGGTTCCTCCTGTCCATTTCTCCATTGTCAAAAGCCTGAAGTTGACATCTCCGTGACACAGGGGTGACCTGCAGCCAGGGCCCACAGTGCTCTAAGAGGCCCAAATGTTTTAATTTCTTTTAAAAGCAGAAGGGAAAGCCCTGGCCTTCAATACAGTGGCCTTGATGGCGCAGACGCAGAAAACAAATCCTTTTGCCACTCAGCTAGTTTCCAGTTCTTTCCTTACAACACAAGGCAAGGAAGACAAGCCAGTTAGTTGTCAGTTCTCTGATATATCAATAACAATAATTTTTGATGAAGGATCACTAACTGATGCTTGGCATTCCCCTTGGTGGGAGTCAGAAGAAATGTCTGTAACAAAACCCCATCTCCTTCCTTTTACTTATTACTGTAAATAAAATTTCTCAGATAAGAATTTCTTATCCTAGAAATATTTAATGTATTTTACTAGATAGGAGTACTCAGGGGAGAAAGGTCATCTTAAAGATAAACATTTATAATAAAAATAATTTTTATAATTTATAAGGAAAAAGTCCAACCACTGTTAATATAACAAGAATGGTTTGTGTGACATTGATGTAACCTGGCAGCCAAGGAGAGTGGACTGGATTGCACAGGCGTGAATAATGATGACTTCACTGTACTAGTCAGTGGGAATAGATGACCTTGAGTGAACATGTGTACTGTGTGGTTGTTGCATTCAAAATGCCTAAGTGAGTAGGGCAACAAATCTGCACCAAAATTTAAGCTGAAACATTCCTCCATGTAAACTATTTGGATGATTGAGAAGGCCGCAGCTATGCACAACTGGTGATTGACAGCTTCATCACAACAATGTACCTGCTCATGCATCACACATCATGCCTCATGGAGAGCTTCTGGAAAAACACCAGATCACCCAGGTGACTCAGCCCCCCTACAGCCCAGATTTGGTGCCCTGTGACTTCTGGCTTTTCCAAAACTAAAATCACCTTTGAAACGTTAGAGATTTCAGACTGTTGATGAGATTCAAGAAAATATGACAGGGCAGCTCATGGTGACTGGGAAAATTGTGTGAGCTCCCAAGATGCCTATTTTGAATGGGACTGAGGTGTCATTGTCCTATGTACAATGTTTCTTGTATCTTGTTATCTTCTTTTAGATAATGTCTAAAAGACATTTACTCTAACTTCTAACTTTCATTTATTCTCTTAACTTCTTTAGAGTAAATGTCTCTATTTTTCATATTACGTGGTAGAAACAACATATCTCATATAACTAGACAATGCTCAAACTATGGAAATAACAGAAATTAGACCCACAATCTGGAGAAACCAACCCAGGAAGCCAGCCTGCTACCTACAGTAACCAGTTCAGGAAGTTAGACTATTATCTGTAGCAACCAGTTCAGAAAGCCAAACAATAACTCTGTAACAATCAGTTAAATAGCTAGGACCTGATTTGTAACTGACAGATTCCTTAATTTTTGACCCTTCTTCTAAACTTGGAAAAAACAGAAAAAGCAAAATAGGCACCCTTAAGCAATCACACAGGATATTCTACCTTCTAGGCAGCCCACTTACAACTACTCCATGCCAACAGGTTCCAATCTGGGCATAACTGAAGCCTCCCTTTTTATTGACTAAAAAGCTTTCCCACTCCTCTGCCTACCTTGGAGCCTCTGCCAAATGCAAGCAATAGTGGCCGGTCCCCTTGCTATGGAAAACTCTGAATAAATAGCTTGCTTTCATTTGAATGGTATTCACTTACTTCCACATTAATAAGCAAAAACTGTTTTATGGTATATACTTATGCTATTTTCATCATTTATAAACTAACAATGATCATACAGTACATTGACATTTTACAGAAAATTTACAGAATAAGAAGATGGTCAATAAAACATACTCAAACTTAAAAATATATTAGATTAAAATTCTGAGTTATATGAAAAAGAAAAAAATTCAAAGAGAAAGGAGGTAAGTATACTTTCAAAGTGTTAAAGAAAATGTTTTATATGCATGTGTTTCCTTAAAAAAAATTTTTATTAAGAATACTTCTAAAAACATATAAAAGACAGAATAATGTACTAACTTCCCCTGAAACCATTAAACTACCCATTCACCACTTCCACAGCCTTTATTTGGAGCAAATTCCAAATATATGATTTCTACCATACATATTTCATTATGTATTACTGAAATATAATACTCTTTAGAAAATAATTTCAATAAAATTATCACACCAAAAGAAATAAATCCTTAATAGCAAATACCCAGTCGGAGTACAACTCACCAATCAGCATATAAATGTCATTTTTAAAAGTTTTATTTAAATGGGGATCTAAACAAGATCCACACATTATCATTGGATATTCTGTCTCCTAAGTATCTATTAATCTGTAACTTCCCTTTCTGTCTGTTTTCCCCACCTTGCAATCAATCTATTCAAGAACCTGAGTCATTTATCTTCTCCAGTTTCCACAGTCTTGATGTGGCCCACTGCATCACCATGGTGACAATGTTCTTCCTAGAGCTCTGAATTCCTTATAAATCGGTAGTTTGGTCTAGATGTCTGATGAGATCTTTATTTCTTTTGTCAAGACCACTTTCTACAAAGTGCTGTATTCCTCCATCAGGAGGGGCACAATGCATGATGGACTCACCTTAACTTATTAATATTACATTTTTACATTAGCAGTGGTTGATTCTCAATGCCTAGGTCCATTCTTTCAAGAGGGGTTGCAAAAGAGTGATATTCTAATTCTATCATTACTTTTTCACTTACTAGCTGGAATACTTCTATAAAAAGAAACTTTCCCTCATCTACTATTTGATTGCCCATTGATAGCATTTATAAAGGAAATGCAGGATAGATACTGATTTTATCAGTTTTCCAAATAACAAGTTGGTTCACGAGCATCCTTATATTTCGTGCTTGCTTACATTTATTATCATTATGAATGCATGAACTTACTGCTCTAACTATCTTTATTGATGTTCCAATTGTCCTTCTTCGGCCAGTGGGAGCCACAAGTTGAGTACAGGGGCCTGTACATAACTCTAGTAACCACTCATAGCTTCCTCACTTTTCTAATACAACAAACATGATAATCCAGGACAATCTCATACATTTCATGCCTAAACCTGAATTCAACCATTTTCCAAGCAGCTCTGACCCCTTTTCATGAGAAATGCTATTTCCAGAGCTCAGTCTAGATATGAGATGCTGAGCTGGTTCTAGATATTCTCATTGAACACATGCAGGATTTTTCCTTCTTTATTCTTTACTTATTTGTGGTGTGTGTGTTAGTCTGTGAAATAAAATATGCCAGGATTCACTAAGATATGTCCTATGCAAATTGAGGCTTATAATACTTTCATGTATTTTCCTCTGACTTATATTTTATCTCTTTTTTTCTATACTAAGGTTCCTGGGTCCACAACAGTAACAGAAGTAACATAATTAGAATATTATTCTAATTCCTCATTTCATATAATCCATCTGAACAATACCAACAATACCAACAACAAAGAGTTTTAGGATTCATGTTTGGTTGGCAGTTCTTTGTTCCATCTCTTCCTGGGTGTACAAATTAGGACGTTTTACATTTCCTTGAAAGGTACTCTTGGTTGACTGAGCCATCACCTGAACTGGGCTTTTAATTTATGTTACTTGTTTAATATTTTTATTTCAATAATTAAGGTTTATGTAATTATTAAATATTATTAGGAAATTTATTTTAAAAATGAAAATGTAATAATCTTGTAATTATGAAAAATATGTTATGGTTCCAATATGAAATGTACAAAAGAAGGAATTATAAGTCTAGCTTCTACCCAACTTCCTCCATCCTATGTCTTCCTTTCCCCATAGGTACCTAGTTTTTATGTAAAATAGGTTAATTAATGTTAAAATACTACCCTGTTTTATTTTATTTCTTCAACATAAGCTTTTATATAAGTGGTCTTTCATTATGTGGTCTATTTTATTTACTTTCTCAATTTTTAAAAATATTTTACATTTAAGAAAATTTCTTTTTTGTTCTATTAATTTATATTTATACTATTATTTTTGTACAACATTGCCCATAATTCCCTCTTTTTTGTTGTTATGGTCTACTGGCTACCTACTATGAGCTATGTTGTTACTAGCCCTTCAGGTTTGAGGGTATTATTATTCAGTACATTAACTTCTCTTAGGTAAATGTTATTTTGACTTCAAAGATAATGACAATTTAGGGTTCTCCACTCCACCCCTACTATACTTTGAGTGGGACAGTTCTTACATACGGAGGAACTGACCTGTGCCTTGTAGGACATTTTAGCACCATCTTTGGCCTTAATCAGCTGATAATGGCATCCCTCAACTTCACCAGCTGCAACAACCAAAAACACTGGCACTGGCAAATGTCCCCCAGGGCAAAAACATCACTCCCAGTTGAGAACTATACATTTAACGAATTTTGTATTTACTATAAGGAAGCTCAAGGAAAAATTAGAGACAAGATCGTAGGCTTTATCTTATTACCGAAACTTAATATCCACTCTACTGAGGAAAAAAATTGTATACATTTCTGTTTCTATCAATTTTTATGGGGGAAAGGGAATAAATGAATTCATTCATAGATTTTTTGAGGAAATTCCATACTGTTTTCCACAGTGGCTGCAACAGCCTGCATTCCCACCAACAGTGCACTCAGGTTACCTTTTCTACACGTCCTTGTGAACACTTGTTTCTTGATTTGTTAATGATGGCCATTCTGACCCGTGTGAAGTGGTGTGTCACTGTGTAGAACCCAAACATATAACAAAAATCTTGGAGGAGTTCAAGAAAGATATCAACAGCAACACATTCATCCTACAATATTTTAACACCCCACTGTCAACAATGGATAGATTGAAGAGACTTCATATATATACATATATATATAAGCTTTCACCTCAAAGAAACAAAATATACATTCTTTTCAAATGCAAATACAACACTCTCAAAGACAGACCATATGGTAGCTCAAAAAACAAATGCCAATAAATTCAAGAAAACTGAAATCCTATCAACCATTTTCTCAGATCAAAATGGCTTGAAACAAGAAACCAACCTCAAGGAGAAAACTCAAACATATTCAAATTCATGGAGACAGGATAACATGCTATTAAGTAATGAAAGGGTTAGCAATAAATTAAGGAAGAAATCAGACAGTTTCTGGAAACACATGAAAACACACAACATCGGAAAACTTATAGGACACAGCAAAGACAGTCCTGAAAGGAAAGCTCATAGCAATACAGGCCTACCTAAAAAAGATACAAAAATTTCACATAAACAAACTAACCCAATATCTACAAGAACTAGAGGAACAACAACAAATAAAGCCCAGAGCAAGTAGAAGGCAAGAAATAATCAAGATCAGAGTAGAATTCAATGACATAGAAGTTAAAAGAACAATCCAAAGGATCAATAAATCCAGAAGCTGGTTCTTTGGAAAGATTAAAACAACAACAAAAAAAAGGACTTCTGGCCAAGATGGAGGCGTAAGTAAACACACTGTGCCTCCTCGCACAACCAAAATAAGGTCAGCAACAATTTAGAAAGAAGATAACAACCAGATCTGGCAGAAAATTGAACTGTATGGAAGTCAGACAATCAAGGAGTTAAAATATACACATTCATCTAGACCAGTAGGAGGGGCGGAGTTAGGCAGCCGGGTGGAGAGGGGTCGCAGCACAAAAAGCAGTGGCACCGGAGGCATAATGCATTCCAGGCACGTAAGGCAACCTGGGCACGTCAGGCATCCTGAGCGCAAGACCGCAGCAGGTGGACCCTGGGCGAACAGGCTGCTGGCAGAACCAGCAAGGTGGCGACTGTGAAGCAAGCACTGCACACAAGGCACCTGGCTGCCTGGGCCACATTCACAAGCAGATAAACCAGGCAAAATTGGGCATTGAGACAAACCAGGCAACCCAGGGTCCCAGCACCGGAAACAGAACCTCAGGACACTGACTGAAAACACCTATGAGGGTTGAGGCGCAGAGAGACTCCCAGCCTCACATGAGAGTGCATTGGAGAAACCCACAGGGATCTAGAACTTACACAAGCCCACCCACACAGGAATTAGTACTAGAAAGGCCCAATTAGCTTGGGGGAAGTGGCGGAAGAGACTGAAATCCCATGGAGAGAGGAGCAAGTGCCATTGTTTCCTCTTGGATCCCGCCCCCACATACAGCGAATGGGTTGCCCCACTCTGGAGAACACCTAAGGCTCCACCTCTCGCTATGTAACAGGCGCGACCAGACCCCCGCCAAAAAAATAAATAAGGCTCAAACTGAAGTACAAATCAAAGCCACAGAGCCAATAATTTTAAGGGACCAAGAGATAGCCAATCTATCAGATGCACGGTTCAAAGCACTGGTGATCAGGATGCTCACAGAACTGGTTGAATTTGATCACAAATTAGATGAACAAATGAAGGCTACGATAAGAGAAATTAAAGAAAATGCACAGGGAACCAATAGTGATGGGAAGGAAACTGGGACTCAAACAAGAGAGCGGACCAGAAGGAAAAAAGAAACAACCAAACAGAAAAGAATGGAGAAATGAGAATTCAAAAAATGAGGAGAGGCTTAGGAACCTCCAGAACATCTTTAAATGTTCCAACATCTAAATTATAGGGGTACCAGAAGGGGAAGAGGAAGAGCAACAAGTCGAAAACTTATTTGAACAAATAATGAAGGAGAACTTCCCCAATCTGGCAAAGGAAATAGCGTTCCAGGAAGTCCAAGAAGCTCAGAGAGTCCCAAAGAATTTGGACCCAAGGAGGAACACACCAAGGCACATCAGAATTACATTAGCGAAGATTAAAATTAAGGAGAGAATCCTAGAAGCAGCAGGAGATAAGGGGACAGTCACCTACAAAGGACTTCCCACAAGACTACCAGCTGATTTCTCAAAAGAGACCTTACAGGCAAGAAGGGGCAGAAAAGAAGTATTCCAAGTCATGAAAGATAAGGACCTACATCCAAGATTGCTCTATCCAGCAAAGCTTTCATTTAGAATGGAAGGGCAGATCAAGTGCTTCTCAGATAAGGTCAAGTTCAAGGAGTTCATCATCACCAAGCCCTTATTACATAAAATGTTAAAGGGACTTTACTAAGAAAAAGAAGATAAAAAACATGGATAGTAAAATGACAGCAAACTCACAATTATTAACCACCATGCCTAAAACAAAAACAAAAGCAAACTAAGCAATCAACTAGAACAGGAACAGAACCACAGAAATAGAGATCACATGGAGGGTTAGCAACAAGGGAGTGGGAGAAGGAGAGAGGGGGGAAAACGTACAGAGTAAGTAGCATAGGTGGTAGGTAGAAAGTAGGCAGGGGGAGGGTAAGAACTGTATGGCAAATATAGAAGCTAAAGAACTTCTGACACATGGACATGAACTAAAGGGGGGAATGTGGGTGGGAGAGGGTGTGCAGGGTGGAGGGGAGTGAAGGGGGGAAATGGGACAACTGTAATAGCATAATCAATAAAACATATTTTAAAAAAATAGACAAGCCTTTAACCAGACTCATCTAGAAAAAAAGAGAGCCCAAATAAATAATATCAGAAACAAAAGAGAAACCAATACCACAGAAATACAGAGGAATGTAATCTTCCAAAACTGAATAAAAAAGAAGCAGAAGGCCTCAAGAGCCCAATGACAACTGGTGAAATTGAAGCAGTAATTAAAAAATTCCTGGCACAAAAAAGCCCTGAACCAGACAGCTTCACAGGTGAATTTTACCAAACATTTAGGGAACAGCTAACTCCTATTCCATCCAAACCATTCGAAAACATTCAAGAAGAGGGAAGACCCCCAAACTCTTTTTATGAGGCCAGTATTACCCTAATCCCAAAACCCAGTAAAGATATAAGAAAGAAAGAAAACTACAGGCCAATATCGTGGATGAACATAGATGCTAAAATCCTCAACAAATACTGGCAAACCAGATACAGCAATACATTAAAAAGATCACACACCATGATCAAATGGGACTCATCCCAGGAATGCAAGGTTGGTATAATATTTGCAAATCAATAAACATAATATACCACATTAACAAAATGAATGTCAAAAACCACATGATCATATCAATACATGCTGACAAAGCATTTAATAAAGTACAGCACCTATATGATAAAAACACTCAGCAAATTAGAGTACAGAAAGCATACCACAAAATACTAAAGGCCATATATGAGAGACCTACAGCCAACATCATACTGAACAGGCAAAAACTTAAAGCTTTCCCCCTAAGATCAGGAACAAGACAAGGGTGTCTGATTTCACCACTTTTGTTCCACATAGTATTCGAAGTCCTAGCCACAGCAATCAGACAAGAAAAAGAAATAAATGCCATCCAAATTGGAAAGGAGGAAACAAAACTGTCATTGTTTGCAGATGGCATGATAGTGTACATAGAAAATCCTATAGACTCCACAAAAAAACTACTCAACCTAATAAGTGAATATGGCAAAACAGCGGGATACAAAGTCAATATTCAGAAATCAAAGGCACTTTGGTACACCAACAATGAAATATTAAGAAACACAACTCCCATTCACTATAGCAACAAACAAAATAAAGTACCTAAGGATAAACTTAACCAAGGAGGTAAAAGATCTGTACTTGGAAAACTAAAGAATACTAAAAAAAGAAATCAAGGAAGATACAAATATATGGAAGCACATACCATGTTCATGGACTGGAAAAACTGACACCATGAAAATGTCCATACTGCCCAAAACAAGATACAGATTCAATGCAACTCATATTAAAATAAAAATGACACACTTCACAGATTTAGAATAAATATTTCAAAATTTATATGCAGCCAAGAATGACCCAAATGCCTCAGCAATCAGAAGAACAAAAAAGGAGGGATGACAACACCTCATATAAAACTGTATTATAAGACCACTGTAATTAAAACAGTAGGATACTGGCATAAAAACAGACACATGAATCAATGGAAAAGAACAGGCCAGAAATAAACCCATGTCAATATGGTCAGTTAATAATCAACAAAGGGGGAAGAAGCATAAAATAGAGTAAAAATGGCCTCTTCAACAAATGGTACTGGGAGATCTGGACTGGTACATGCAAAAAAATGAAATCAGACCATCCACTTATACGATACACCAGAATAAATGCATAACAGATAAAAGACTGAAACTGAAACATAAGCTGTGACACCATAAAAGCCCTAGAGGAAAACATTGGCAGGAAAATTTCTGATATCCCACCCAGCAATATTTTCACTAATATATCCCCTAAGGTAAGGGAAATAAGAAAAAGAATAAACAAATGGGACTACATCAAATTAAAAAGCTTCTGCATGGCTAAAGAAAACCAGCAAAATGAAAAGGAACAAATCATATGGGAAAACATATCTGCCAAAAATACCTTGGACAAGGGTTTGATCTCCAAAATACATAAAGAATTCACACAACTCCACTCCAGGAAGACAAACAACCCAATTAAAAAATGGGCAAAGGATCTGAACAGACACTTCTCCAAGGAAGACATACAGAGAGCCCACAGACATATGAAAGGTGATGCTCAGCATCACTAGCGATCAGAGAAATGCTACTTAAAACCACAATGAGATACCACTTCACACCAGTCAGAATGGACATCATAAACAAATCAACAAATAACAAGTGCTGGTGACAACGTGCGGAAAAGGGCACCCTGAAGCACTGCTGGTGAGAATGCAGACTGGCGAAGCCCCTGTGGATAACAGAATGGAATTTCCTCAAAAAATGAAAAATGCAACTGCCTTTTGACCCAGCGATTCCAATGCTAGGATATTATGCTAAGAATCCTGAAACACTAATTTGAAAGAACCTATATGCACCCCAATGTTCACAGCAGCACAATTTACATTAGCAAAGTGCTGGAAACAGCCTAAGTGCCCATCAGTAAATGAGTGAAATCAAAAAACTGGTGTGTTTACACAATGAAATACTATGCAGCAGAAAGAAAGAAGGAATTCCTACCTTCAGGACAGTATGGATGGAACTGGAGAGTATTATGCTAAGTGAAATAAGCCAAGTGGTAAAAGACAAATACCATATGATCTCACCTGTAAGAGGAACATAATGAACAAAGAAACGAGCAAGACAGAACCAGAGGCGTGGAAACAAGAAACAGACTGACAGGGACCAGAGGGGACGGGGGAGGGGGATAACGGGGAAAAACATAGAAGGAACTAGTCAAGGAACATGGATAAAGGACCCATGGTAATGGACAACAGGGTGGGGAATGACTGTGGGAGCGGGGTAGGGCAGGGGAGAGCAACTGGGGAAAACTGGAACATCTATAATAGAACAACAATTAAAAAAAAAACATTGCTCAAAGTAAATTCAATGTAACATTTTTAAATAGCATATCCATGTAGTAATCAAAAGTTATTTTCCCAAAATTACTTTAAAATATATTTGTACATGTACACAAACAAATGTAAATCTCCTGGATATCAGGAAATGTTCAACTAAAACACCTCTAATGTCTGATCCCACTCCAAGCTTCACTGAACCTAGCTCTCACTCTAATTTTTTCTTCTCCTCCTGATAGAAAGCAATTTTAGGAAGTGGTTAACACTGGCCTGTGTCTATATATGATCCTGTAGGGCATCCCTTACACATCCCGTCAAGCAAGTGTACTTTCTCAATGCTTTTCGCCTCTACACGGCACACTTCTGTGGCTTCTAATGCATCATCACATTTGGTAACTGCTACCTACACTGTTGTTTCTTCTTCTCCTCACATATACCTTCGAGGGACAGTGCAAGAAGAAACAGTTCATGCACATGTAGAAGTAAACTAGCAAAATACTATAGATACTACCAATGCAAAAAGCAGAAATAAAGATACATTATAGAAGGAGAAACTATTTATTCCAAATATTATCTACCTATAATCTATATATTATCTTTTTATATTAGATATATTATACTATTAGCTATCTATACATGAAGATCTACCTAAGATTAACACTAGAACAGAGGAAGACTAAATTACCCACTTCAAAAAGAATTTCTTGAAATGTACCTTCTTACTCTTAACAACAGCTCAATTATAAGATCATACAATTATAAAAACCAAATCTGATTTCCAGCAAACTTCCTCACTTTTCTGAGTAAAACTTCCAGGAATGGCTCACAGAAATTTTCAAGGAGTGTACCAGAACTTGAGTACTCACCATGCAATTCCTTTCCTTGAGATGGTATCTCATAGCATCTCTTCCAAATCCCTGAAGATAACTATGGCTCTGAGATATCTTCTGCTCCTCAGATAAAGTTTAATTAATGGTTGTAACCAGGTTGATTGGCAATCAAAGATGTTAAGTTTTATTTTAATGTAAAGCCCTTTGATTATTTCTACATTCATATGAAATATATGGAAAAGAAAAATTCTTATCTTTATTTACTGTTAGTGAGCAATTACAAGTCTATCAGTGTAAAGTAAGTCCAATCAATTAAAATGTAAAGAATCTTCTTGCCTCTTTTGCAAAAGACATATTAGCCCAGGTTCTAACATTAATCAATTTTTTATAAAAAGAGATAATGAACTGCATTGGCAGAAGTATGGCTGAATATTAAAAGTTGGCATTCCTGTAAATTAAGATGAAATGTGAACTGAAGAAAGAACTTTTACTTACTCGCACGAAGGACTGAAGGGGTGACCTCTATTTCACTTGTTGTTTGATAAGGCTGAAAGGCTGAAACATTGTTGGTGCCAAGCTCACTGCCAAATATCTCTGGACTCTGGGTGCCTGTGGAGCTGGCACTGGTGCCATCACCTCCATGATGTGGGTCTTGTTCATCAAACACTGCTACCAGCTACAAACAAAAGGTAAATTTGCAATTATAAACAAAGGCATTTAAAATTACTACCCTAAACTCTATACCATATTTGACTTACATCAAAAGAGAAACAGTATTGATATTTATGCACCCAGGAATGTTATGTCTTAGCAAAACTTCAAGAAATGGTCTTTCCCTATATACTGCTTTACTTTTTCATTTCCTTTTTTAATGATACTTTATTGATTATGCTATCACAGTTATCCCAATTTTTTTCCCTTTGCCCACTTCCAACCAACACCTCCCACTCCCTCAGCCAATCCTGACACCATTGCTCATGTTCATGGGTCATGTGTATAAGTTCTTTTGGCTTCTTCATTTCCTAGAATGTACTTTACATCCCCATGGCTATTCTATAACTACCTATTTGCACTACTTAAACCTCTCACCTCTTCACCTATTCCCCCACAACCCCCTCCCATCTGGCAACCATGAAAACATTCTCTGTATCCATGATTCTGTCTCTGTTCTTCTTGTTTGCTTAGTTTGTTTTTTAGATTCAATTATTGACAGGTACGTATGTAGGTATTACCATTTCACTGCTCATAGTTTTGATTTCTTCTTTTTCTTAAACAAGTCCCTTCAACATTTCATATAATATTCATTTAGTGATGATGAACTCCTTTAGGTTTTTTCTTGTCTGGGAAGCACTTTAAGTGCCCTTCCATTCTAAATGACAGCTTTGCTGGGTAGAGCAATCTTGGCTATAGGTCCCTGCTTTTCATGACTTTGAATATTTCTTGCCAATCCCTTCCAGCCTGCAAAGTATATTTTGAGAAATCAGCTGACAGTCTCATGGGCATTCCCCTGTAGGTAACTAACTGCTTTTCTCTTGCTGCTTTTAAGATTCTCTCTTTATCTTTAACCTGTGGCATTTTAATTTTGACATATATTGGAGCGGGCCTCTTTGGGTCCAATTTGTTTGGGACTCTGTGCTTCCTGGACATGTCTATTTCCTTCACCAAATTAGGGAGGTTTTCTTTCATTATTTTTTCAAGTAGATTTCCAATTTCTTGCTCTTTCTCTTCTCTTTCTGGAACCCTTGGGATGTCTGAAGTTGTCCCAGAAGCTGTTTATACTGTCCTCATTCTTTTTTGGATTCTTTTTTCTTATTATTGTTCTGACTGGTTGTGTTTTGCTTCCTTATGTTCCAAATCATTGATCTGATTGTCGGCTTCATCCATTCTATTGTTGTTTCCCTGTAAATTGTTCTTTTTTTTTCAATTAGTGGATCCTTTGTTTCTCACTGGATCTTTTCTATGCTGCTGAGGTCCTCACTGAGGTCCTTGACCATCCTTACAATCAGGGTTTTGAACTCTGCATCTGATAGATTGCTTATCTCCATTTTGTCTAGTTCTTTTTCTGGAGCTTAGATTTGTTCTTTCATTTGGGCATGTTTCTTTGCTCATTTTGGCAGCCTCTCTGTGTTTGTTTCCATGTATTAAGTAGAGCTGCTATGATTCCTTGTCTTGGTAGTGTGGCCTAATATATTAGATGTCCTGTAGGGTCCTGTGGTACAGCCTCTCCTATCACTTAAGCTTGGTACTCAAGGTGTGCCCTCCATGTAGGCCGAGTACACCCTCTTCTTGTAGTTGAGCCTTATTTGCTGTTGGCAGGTAAATGGGAGGGATTTACACAGGCCAGTCTGTTGCAAGCACTGGTTGTGACCACCGACCACTAATCTCCACCCTCTGTGGAGGATCAACTATGCAGGGGCAGGGTGGTGGTATTCCAACATGGTCTATAGCTGTCCACTGGGTATGCAGGCTCTGGGTTTTCCCAAGTGGTGCAGGCCATGGTCAGTCTTCATCTGTGTTTTTCCCAGGGTCATGTTGAATGAGCTATAAGACAATCTGAGATGGCTGCTACTTGTGCTGGCATTGGAGATCCCCAGGAAAATCCAATCCAGGAATTGAGGGTGGCTGATGCTAATGCTGGGCCTGGGGACACTTAGAAAGAGGTACTGGACCTTGGGGTTTATTGAGGCCAGCTGTTGCTTATTTGAGAGGATTTAGGAAGTTGTTTCCACATGAGCCATTCACATGGCAAAGTCACTGTTAACAGCTTGGGTGGGCTGGTAAAATAGCTGGGACATCAGGGCAGGGCAAACAGTGTTAGCCAGGTTGATGGAGTCTGTTATGGTACCTGCCTGCTGTCTCTGTGGGGAAAGGGTTCAGCAAAGGTTTAATGGCCTCTGCCCACCTTTCTGTCTGGGAGAAAGCTGTCCTCCAGCTCTTGCCTTGATGCCAGACACTCCAGTTCCCACCTGTATGGCACTGGTGTCTTTTAAGCTGCTACCACAGTGCTGAAGCTCAAAGGGAGTGAGTCTGAGTAGGTCCACTGTGGGTTCTTTAGGAGAAACTGCTTGAGACTCCAGAATTTTCTTCCACTGATCAATCCCTGCTGGTTTTTACTGCCAGAAGTTATGGGGACTTATCTTCCTAGCACTGAAACCATGGGCTGGGGGACCTAGTATGGGGCTAGGACTCCTCACTGCTGAGATATCCCTCCCAAATTTTTATCCACCACATGAGGGTTGGAACCAGTCCATTCCACGTCTCCCCCCAACCCTACCAGTCTAGGTGGTGGATGTGGTTCTTTAATTCCATAGTTGTCACTTCTACTCAACTTGATTTCTGATGGTTCTGAGTGATAGTTGTTCCATAGTTTAGTTGTAATTTTGATGTGATTGTTTGAGGAGGCAAGCCATGTTTAACCATGCTCCAACTTGACCAGATGTCAGTTTCTTAGAGGCAAGGGCAAAGCCAAATCAGACATGGATTGTGACGCTGTAAGAAATAATCTCTCAATCCTTCACTCAGACATATATGGCTGGGCTTCTCTCCGTGGCTATGTTTCCACCTTGAGTGTGCTGATTTAATATTGAGAATCTAAGTTTGGTTAGGTTGGTTTCTCAGTTTTAGTTCTACCAGATGCAAAGCTACCTTTTCACTTCTAAGTTGTGAATTTCATATTCAAAATTCAGTGGATGAAAATAATAGAATGGTTTTATATCACAGAATGCTAAGGGACATGGGGTTGACTTAAATCTTTTTGTAACTGATATATGGAAAACAAAAATGTATTTGTGTACATGTAATGCATATTTATACATGATATATAGCACATATACCAAAAGATAAGGTAACCTTCAAAAAAAGGGGGGGATACTAAAACCTACACATGTATCTGCTCATTTGTGCAAAAGAAATATATGAAAGATAAAAAAAACTAATGAAACTGGTTGCCTACAGGGAGTTAGAAAAACAGGGTTGAAAGAGAGAGAGAAAGGGAATTGATAATGGAGATAATGGAACAGTGAAACTTTTATCAATTTTTCTATAACTGACTCTTACAACCATAGCAAAAATCCAAATACCTAAAACAAATAAATAATTGAAATCCACCAGGGGGCAAGAAAATTTAAAATGGAACACAAATAAATCTAACTATGTTACAAATGAAAAATACAACCAACTGAAGGTGGCAGGGAAGATTTTTTCACTGTTTAATGTACAGCTAAAGACAGAAAAAACTGTCACGGAACTACTGTACAACACAGAATACTGTACTATGGTCCTATGGTGTGAAGGCATAGATGACGGATATATGGAAACATTCTGTATTATTTTTGCAGCTTTTCCCAAGTATAAAATTATTTCAAAATTAATTTTTTTAATTTCATAATGCAGCATTATAGAGTACCACAAAAATTAAAATCAATTTCTTCTTATAATTAAACAGTGGCAGAACTTCTCTAAAATGTCAAAGCGTAATAAAGAAGTTATAAAGTTTGAAGGAACAATACCACCTTGATGATTCACCCTACAATCCTATGCCTTGAAAACTAAGCTTAGCATTCCAAGGAAAGAAGAACCATGACCACAGCCTAAACCAGCCATGCTTTCTACCTCCAATTCAAGTTTTTTCAATGCCAATGTTCCTATAAGTTATGAAGGACAAGATAAAATTACCAAATGGTAAGTATTTATAATTACAATCCTCATTTCATACAGTTTTGTCATTTTGAACAAATGCCATTTCCATCAATATATTATCAATCAATTCATAAGACAAAAAAGGAAGCCATCCTAAGGTCATAAAGACATGCAGACAAACAAGAAGGACAGAGCCCTGTTGTGGTGTTGTATACGATGAGCTGATGAAACAACCTGTAAGGAAGCTAAGTGGTAGGAAGAAATCAAAATAGGGTGAATAGTTGGGCCATTGAACATTATAATAGGCAACGTAAGTGGGAAAAGCACTCTTTAGCAGTTATAAAAAATGGAAAGATATTTATACATATGCACAGAAGTTTCCATATACAGTAATAAAACCAGCCTGGGTATCTAAATACTGATTGGCATTTCCCTATATTAGTCACACATATATTCCACCATATCAGGAGTCAGTAAACGTTTTCTGAAAAGAGCTAGGTAGTACATATTTTTGAAGCTGTGCAATCCATATAGTCTCCGACAACAAGTCTACTCCACCACTGCAACATGAAAACAGCCATAAGTAATACATAAATAAATAAACATAACAATGTTTGGCCCATGGGTCGTAGCTTGATATCGGCACTAGTCTGCTCATCCCTCTAGTAATTTTCAATTTGGGAAATAAAACTAAAAGTCAAGGTACCTTGGTAACTCTGATAAGCCTAACAATATTCATTGCAGGTTCATCACTGGGATTTCAGATTTCTATACTTGATTTTAATGTCATCAGACTCTCATAAGGTGTATGGCTTAAAATGCATTTTTAAGGTACTAAGTTTTGATATTTTGGTGCTTAAGTGGAATCAAACAAAATTAAGATATTAACTTTTTTCATAATGACGTGTGCTTTTAAGATTCAAATCCTTTCTGTAGACTGAAAATAAAGACTGCAATTTGCAAAGAACAATCTTTACATGCCATACATGATGGAAGAACTTCTATGTACATACTAGTTTCAATAATTATCTCCAGTATTTTTAGAAAATGCAAGTATTATGAAATCTGGACTGTGTCAGGAATAAATGCTGTTTGAATTGCAGTGGTAGAATCAAATCACAATTGGTGATTTGTAATAAGCCAATAACACACAATTCAATAAGCTTTCTTTTATACCAAAATTTAAGTGCCAGGCACAGATATTAAGTAATTTTGTATTAAACTGGGAAAGCTATAATTTTAGAGAATCTTCTCTACAAGCATACATATAGTAACACAGCAAAAGAAAATGACACCTTCACATGAACATCACATATTAACCTCTATCATACCCTTCAAAAAACAAAGAAAATGTCTACTTTTAAATTTATGAAACATGACTCAAATCCATATTTTAACAGATGGATTCTTCACTGCTGTCCACAGAGTAGAATATTTTTGAAAGTTCATATTTACTTCCAATAGTTACTACTTACTCCCTTGTGATCCTTTCATCTTAACATGTCTCTGTGAAGAAAGACAGGCTGAGTTTAGGATAACACCCATGACAATCTGCGTATTAACTCCAGACCCAGCCACACATTGCCCACCTACCTCAGCATGAGCCATTTTAACTCTCTGAAACATCAGAACCCTCCGACAGAAAACCTGTTTTACAAACATGACACTCAAACACTTACAAACTACTTGGATCAAAGAACCCTCTCAATGGGTAAAATGATGAGCTGAAGGCCCACAACTGCATGTAGCAAAGTGGCTAAGAGCATAGAATTAACAATCAAAAAGACCTACATTCAAAAACAGCTTTGATCTTACTTCTTGGATGGCTATAGAGAATTTCAGTGACCTCCTACCATCCATAAGCCTTACTTTACTGATCTCAAAAAAGAGTATGGTAGCTACGGCAGGCAGAATGATGCCCACCACTGTCCATGCCTGGATCCCAAGAACCTGTGGGTGTTATCCTTTCATAACCAAAGGAACTTGATGATGTGATTCAAGTTAAGAACCTCAAAAGGTGAACCCATCCAGTCATATGAGTGGAAAAGTGGAGAATCTCTGTGTCCAAGAGAGGTGTGACAATGGTTTGGGAGATACAACACTGCTGACTTTGAAAATGAAGAAAGGAACCCATGAGCCAAAAACATCAGGGCCTCTCTAGAAGACAAGGCAATGGATTCTCCGCCAGGACCTCCAGAAAGAAACACAGTTTGCTCACACCTTGATTTTACCTGGTGAGGCTCTTGCTAGACTTGTACCATACAGAACTGTAAGGTAATAATTTGTGATGTTTTAATCCCTTAATTTCTTACATCAGCAATAGAAAACTAATGCCTACCCTCCCCACCTAGTTGTGACAAATACAGGGATAAGATATACCAACTTTTAGGACACAAGTGCACATTTAATATTAGCTAGTATTAACTTACATTGGGTTGGTTAATAAATATATACTTTTATAAATTTGAGCATCTGTTTCAATAGTAACTGAAGATTGACACAAAACTCTTCTGCACACCAATAATATAAGTGGGAGAAACAAGAAAAGGAAAGAAGAAGCCTTGCTAGAAAAAGTCAACATCCCAATAACCACAAAATGAAGTTTTTTCAAATATGGACTACATCCTTCCAACTACTCAGAGAAAATCAGAGCACCTTTTATATTTCATTTTACAGAAAACTGAGGCTCATATTAATTTAACCAGAGCTGAACTATAAGTAAGTAGAGAATGAGTCTGAGATTGGAAATCAAATAAAATCTACCTTCTCCCAATGCCCCTGACAGTGGAACATCTAACATAATGACAGCGCAGCCCACTGTGAAGCGGTAAACTGTAACCATCCACAAATCTTTGAATAGAATTCTGTTAATTCTTGATTTACCAAAGGCAATAACCCCCCTTCCAAAGTCACATAATTTTGATACAACCGTCTAAAATTTCCTGAACATATTTGAGGGTAACCAAGACAAAGACAAAGAATTCAATGCTAGTGATATCAGAATAGCTTCTTGAAAGAATCAAAAGATCTTACAGATTCTGTATTTATACAAGAAAAAGACAGGTGACTTAAGTAACTGCCTAAGTGAGATCTTAAGACCTCTAGGCTGAAACTCACACACCTCAGAAGCCACTTTGCTGACATCACCCTTGAGCAATCTTTCTTTTTCAGCTAATTTCTTCATGTACAGGTTCAACATATCTAGAGGAAGGCCATTATTATGGGTCACATTAATGTCTTTTACATACTCAACATAATAAATGGAATTGTTTGACTTTGAAATAAAGATATAACTCTAGAAAGGCTTCACATTTTGGGCCCTGAAAAAAGTCCAATGCATGTGGAAAAAATATGAAAAACCATAATAAACCTGAAGATACCTTTAAGACCCTCTCTTGCAGACTGAATCATTTGATCTACAACATCAAAACAAAATCAGCCAGAAACACAAAAGAGACAGAGCACCTCACTGTAGTTCTGGCAGGGAACTCACTGTGTCTGCCATATTGTCAATATTCTTGCTAACACAATACTATGATGATGATGCTTTTGAACCGCCAAATAATGATTGCATGATGTAACACACATCTCTGAGAAATGGCAGGGAGATGCCATGGACAGATCTGCCTATAAAGAATAAATTCACTTTTTCGTCATGGTGAAGCTTGTGGAGCCTGCCAGGAACAGGACTTCTACAATGACAAATATGTCTGGAAGGCTGTGGTCCAAGGCCATTTTCGCTGGCTATAAATGGGGTCTCTGGAACCAGAGGGAGCACACAGCTCTTCTTAAAATTGAAGGTGTTTAGGATTGAGATGAAACTGAATTCTATCTAGGCAAGAGATGTGCTTAATGTGTACAAAGCAAAGAACAACACAGTGACTCCTAGTGGTAAACCAACCAAACTAGAGTAATCTGGGGAAAGGTAACTCGTGCTCACGGAAACACTGGCATGGTCTGTGCTAAATTCCAAAGCAACCTTCCTGCTAAGGCCATTGGACACAGAATCCATGTAATGCTGTACCCCTCAAGGATTTAAACTTATTGATGAATAAGTAACTACCCTGACTGTGTGGCTCTGTTGGGGGTCCTCTGGTAAAGCGAAGGATTCTGGGTTGGGGGACATGGTTGGATTGTAGGTTCAGTCCCTGGTCAAGATGCAAAGGGGAGCCAACTAATGAATGTTTCTCTCACGTGTCGATGGTTCTTATCTTCTTTTTCTCCCTCCCTCCCCTCTCAAATAAGTAAATAAAATCTATTTTAAAGAGTAAAAAAAATAAATTCAACAGAAATTCATGCAGTAAATGTGAGAACTATAGCACAGTGCAATAAAGTTCTGAAAAATTAAAAGTAAAAATCAAGTATTAAAGATACAACTATATTGCCCTGGCTGGTGTGGCTCAGTGGACTGAGTGCTGGCCTGCAAACCAAAGGGTCACCAGTTCAATTCCCAATCAACGCACATGTCTGGGAGCCAGCCAGGTCCTTGGTGGGGGAACACAAGAGGCAACCACACATTGATGTTTCTCTCCCTCTCTTTCTCTCTCCCTTCCCCTCTGTCTAAAAATAAATAAATAAAACACAAATCTACTTTATGATTGATGCGAGGCTGTTCCGTAAAATATAATCCTAAATTTTCACTATTCCGAAAAATGGCTTTTCCTTTCCTTCAGTCAATCTCTGAATTTCTATTGTTAGGATCACATATACCAATACTTTTAAATTTTTCTGCCCTTTTACTTAGGGATGTTTTTTCAAATGCCTGGTAAAGTACACCATGTATTTAGGTTCCTGAATTCCCCTTAATCCATCCCTTTTTTAAAAGAAAATTCCTTTTCATTTATCTCCTTTAAAGCACACTAGATAACCTGTGGTACATGTATGAGAGGAAAACTAACAGGCACTAGCTTGGTTATCTAGATGAGCAACAGATCTTTACCAGTGCCATTACAAACAACATACCATGTAGGAAACGGTAAAAAATGCCACCTGAACAATCCAGGAGACTAACACATCACTATCATAAGTTCCTACCTGTTTCTAATCTAAGGTCATCTGTCCCACAATAGTTCGTAGCATCCTTTAAAAAAGATATTACTGGGTCACAGATCCCTAATAAAGGTATAATGCTTCTTGTGGAAATCACAGTGAAATATATTCACTTATAACAGTCCCCGGCCCAATGCTTACAGTTTAGAGCTGGGATTTAATTCTGCCACCCCTCAGGGTGAAACACTGTAACATTCAGTCTTCAGACTGATTAGATTCCAAATTTAAGAGTTATGTTCAACTCATAGCCTTGAGTGTGTCAACTGCAAACCACAATGAAAAGAAAACATGTAATTACTACACCCATTAGCTAGCCCACCCACTTGTCAGATATAAGGTAAACTCCCTCTCCCTTCCTTGCCCATCACCAAGTGCAGTGTTCCATTTGTACCCATCCATGAGGTTACAAATGCATTATACCACTGCTTAAGCGTTAATAAAAAATAAAAGTGCACAATAAGATAAAACAATAATCCTAAAATTGGCTAATAACATATGGACGAGTTGACTCCAAATTGGAGGTGGCATTGTTGTGATTTTATCATAAACACATAGAGCTTTCACTCAGAGACAAAGGTAAAACTGGGAAAGAAGGGGTATGAACCTCAGAATCAAATGTAATGATGTAATAACTAAATACTAATTTGTAAGCTTTTTGTTGACTGAAGTTATTTTAATGATATAGAAACAATACCAAATCCTTAGTCACTGTCTGAACTTTACTTGCTCTAATGGTTTATCACACACTCATTTAAATGGAGCCACTGTTTCACTGAATGAGTAAGCAAACAGCACAAAAGGAATATATTGGAACCAATGATGTTTTGTAATAGCAGAAACACAAGCTATACCAATAAAAGCTCATTCACTACAAAAGAATCACAAGCTGCCACTGAAAAACTTAAAATGCTGCATATGCAAGATTAATTCTGTGCTTCATTAGTATTTTAAGAATTTAGTGTATTTTGTTCATTGCTAAAAAAAATAAATTAAAAAGACCTAAAGCTTAGAAAGGAACTCTAAAAGGCCATGAGCACACTAAAAGCTAGCCCCTTATCCCACAGGCTAAACTTAAGATGGAAACAAGCAAGGAATCCTTTCCCGCACTGCACTATGAGACCTGACTGCAGATCTACTCCTCCTCTAGCGCCAGGGCATGAGATGTGAGAGGCAGCCAGTCTTCTCACCTGCCACTCTGCCAGCCTTCAGACACATATCTCTCTAAAAGTGAATGAGATACAGAAACAGGATTCAACAATGTGTGTAACCTGCAGACAACTTAGCGTGACAATCAATATGTATAACATTAACTCAGGAATAGCTATTCAGGATTAATATTCAGAAGCAAGCTGCATTAAAGAGACTCCCTCGAATGCAATTCTTCCAACCAATGTTACAGTCGAGAGATTGGAAATCTAAGTTAAAAAATTATTAATCAAAAGTCCAACATCATGTAGGAAACAGGGTATAATGACACAAGCCAAACCACACACACACATGCACACCCCACACCCTTTCAATGCCTTACTCTAAACTATAATTAAAAGTACACTACCAAAACTCACAGCACCAACATGATGTCACTTGACATTTAATGAGCAAGAATGAGTGAGTGATACTTCTCATCTCTGTCTAACAAAGACATGCCTTTGCCTCCTTGACTCCCAAGTCCATGTCACCACCCTCAACTCCCCCCAGTCCCTGACTCACAGATGAGCAGCTGCCAATGTGACTGCTCAGCCCAGAAACACAGCACCATAATTTCCACCAGGCAGGATAACACTCTGCTCTCAGCAGTCTGGATTTTTACCTACATTTGGTAAATCTACCAAGGCAGAGTTGAGCCCCCTGGTTAGGAAGGCCCATTTGAGTCTTTGTACCTCCTCGGCCAGCCAGGCAAGTTAAGCCAGAGCCTGTTATACTGATCTGAAAACCATGTCTCCATATGCCCACGTCACCTCCAATTCCTCCTCCCACCGTGCAACCAGCAAGATATAAATGTTTACATGACAGGAAGGTAGAAGGTTTACATGAGAGGAAGATAAGCCTCAAGGAGCAACCACCTTCTCCTACCAGCTTGAATCATAGAGCTCTGTGCTGGAGTTTGTATCAGGCTCTTTCATGCACACAGGAGAAATCAGCCAAGGTCTTTCATCAAGTAACAACATGGCACAGAACTTAGGCACTCACAGGTGTCCCTAGCCAAAGCATCACTAATTCCATTGTTAACATGTAACAAATCACTCAGCACTAAAGTTTCTTGCCACTTAAACCTAGAGAACTATGATACTTTTTTTTTTTGGCAATTGGCAGTGGAAAACTTCCCATCCTAAAATAGATATTTGGGGTTTTCTAAAGATTTTATTTATTTTTAGAGAGAGAGGAAGGGAGAAAGAGAGGGAGAGAAACATTAGTGTATGGTTGCCTCTCACACACCCCACATTGGGGACCTGGCCTGCAACCCAGGCATGTACCCTGGCTGGGAACCAAACCCGCGACCCTTTGGTTAGCACGGCTGGAGCTCAATCCACCGAGCTACAACAGCCAGGGCCTAAAATAGATATTTGAAGGAATACTTCCTTAGTTCTAAATTTTGCAAATTATGTTTAAAACTAAAAGCACAAGAAAAAAATCTGGCTATGCCTCCAGTCAATCAATCAGCACTAGAAGGCAGTTAAACAGAAAACAGCACAATGCCAGACCTAAAGACAATACAAAAGAGATAAGCAAACCATCATCTGTGTGGCATTTAAAGACAAGATAGTATCTTCAACTCAAAATACTAGCCTTGTTTCCAAGGCAACTTGCCATTTGTATAGGGGGCTCACTTGGGAGTTAATAATCCCTTTAGCTGCTGACTTCACAATGTGAACTAGACCCCACTAGCACCTTATACTACATCTATAAGCATATTCAGAAAAAAAGTTGTTTAACTGCTTTAAAATATGAAAGAAATTCAGATGGTTCTGTTAAGTCTTTGGAGAGTTAGAGAAATAGAAGAGGAAAAAAAGTGGACTAGGAAAAGCAGGGTAGAAGAACTGGAAACTGCTGCTTACCAGTGACTGACTTTTCCACGAAGATGCACCAAACCTACTATGTACTTCTATTTACTCCACGTTCTGAACGAGCTCAGTTTACAATGACACATAATACAATAAAAAGTCATTATTCAGCCCTGGTTGGTGTAGCTCAGTGGATTGAGTGTCAGCCTGTGAACCAAAGGGTCTCCCATTGGAATCTCAGTCATGGCACATGCCTGGGTTGCGGGCCAGGTCCCCAGTAGGGGGCAGGCGCAAAGCAATCACACACTGATATTTCCTTCTGTCCTTCCCTTCCCCCCTTTCTACAAATAAATAAAATCTTTTTAAAAATAGGTCACTATTCATTTTGACAACCACATGCCAATATTAGCAAAAGATCAAAGTTCTATAACTTTGTTTTGTAAAATATAACGCATGCAAAAAGGAAAAGTATGATTTTAAATATCCACCCTGAGGCAGAGATGAAAAACTTCAAACATTTTCTGACTCTTTTTTATGACACTATTTCCACACCTTCTACAAAGGAGGGATATCCTTGATATCGGCCTAAATTACATTCAGTATGCAGTACAATGTTGATTAAATTAGGCTAATTTTAATCAGCTGGCTGGTTTATTCAAAAGAGCAAATAATAAAATTCTTTATAACAACTCTTCATCTGTATAACATGTTTAGCAATGTTTAAAAAAACAAACACAGAATAAATACTGATTGTGTGGCATCAATCATGACAGGTAAAAGTAATAACTTACAAGCTAAACATTTCCCCCAATCTACAAATCACTTTAACACTGAAATTTAATACAAATCTTTCAAAATCCAGTGCCATCTAATGGATTTAGCCAAGCACAAAGACTTTAGAAACTTAATTTTAGGGGGAAATATATACTGAGGGAAGCCAAAGCCTGTGCTTTCCCGTCATTTGATCCTCACAAGAAACACCCCCATAGATGACCCAGAACAGTGGAGGTGGAGGCATGTTTCTCCTGCCCCTTGCAGTGCCCTCCACTCATTCATTACCATGAGGTTGAGAATCCGGGAATTAGTTCCCTAAGAGGAGTTCAGGCTCACAGAGGTGACTCAACAGTCTAGGTCTCAATACTGCATAGGACTGCTGTGGGTGTGATCTTATTTAATTATAACAAATTGCTCAGAATAGTTCCTAAAAATAGTAAGTACTCAATGAATGTTAACTATTACTATTATTACTGAGAGAATTTCAAGAGATTTAGGTTACACAGAAGAGGAACATGAAGGGCACTGGGATTAAGTTAAGACGTATAAACTTTATCCTGAAAAGTGTGGGCACCCTCGAATGCACACCAGTTAAACTTATATTTATTCTGCTGAAGACTTCAAGAAATAAGGATAAAGGACTAGAAGGTAAGCACTCCTAGCTCATTTGTCCAATAATGAAGAAGTCATGAGGACCTAGGATAAATGGAAAGCCAATGGAGTTAAAATGTGTAATTATTAAATGCAGACTGAGACTTATTTCAAGAGGCTCGGTACCTGGTAGCTGAGTGGCACGGTGACAGAGTGGATGAATCTGAGACGTCTAGGTTTGTGGCGTGGGTGGCTGGGCAGAGGACAAGCACAAGACAAAGAAGTTTGGGACAAAAACAATGTGTTCAGTTCGAGGTAAAACTATCATCTACCTAGTATACAATTAACAGTAGACAATGGAAGATGGGAGTCTATGGGATAAAAAAGAGTTCAAGGCTAAAGAAACATAACTGAGCAGCAGCAGCAGCTTTCAAGTGGTCTTGCAGCTATGAATTTACAAAAGTCCTCCAGTGTAAATTTGGATCAAGTATGGAAATCAGGACCAAACCCTGGATAGAGCTGAGACAGCAGGTTCTCTTCTCTTTAGAAAAGAATCGATATTAAAGAATATGAGTGAACTTAATTTTTAGACACTCAAATATTTGTTCGAGTTAACAGCAAGCAGATAAATTCATCTTCCCAACATTTTTATCCTAACAAATGCAGATTCTGTAAAAAGTTCTTGGTTTTCTTGTGAAAGAGTCAATTTTGTACGAGTGCTCTGAGCATTTTTCCCTAACTTCATCCAGAAAATAAAGCTCTTTTCACAGCCTGCAAAGAGAAGAGAAAGTTATGTTCCAAAGACAATCCACCCCAAGTTCCACTCACTGTGGTATCTATCATACTCTTTATCTCAACCTGTAGTTCTACAAATTAGAGCCAGAGAATAGGACTTCAGTATAGTATAACAACATTTAAAATATTTGAACTTTTCACTCTTTTTAAATATATACACATATATTAAGGGTATTTAAATAATTGAGTGTCATTATGTCCCCAACTCTACAGTGACTCACAAATTTACCAAACATAAAATACAGAGATAAGTCAAGGCTGTGTTCATAATCACCCCTACAATCCATGGAAGGAGTGATGGAATGGGACAGCACTTCTTCCCAACACCAGTATGTCTCAAGTACCATACATGTGTCAAAGATCCAAGCAAACTAAACTCTTTATATATATGACAATTCAATTTTCTAAAAACTGTATAAAGACATTATAAGGAAATGAAGTGAAACAGGCCAGTAAGCTAGGACAAGTGGAATGGGGAAACAGATGGATAGCCGAACAAACTGCCAGAGGATTTCATAACCAGATGTACAAGGTCAACTCTCTGGAGAAAACATCTAAGCTTCTGTTGTATTTCAGCTCCAGGACCAGAAAAGCAGCAAAACCCAGTGTTCAATGCCAGGACCAGCTGCAATGACTGACAACCCCCTGCCCTGTCAATGACCAATCAATCAGTGGAGATCATGGCCCTGAGAGGGCACACCAGGAGAACCAACGATATTCTACTGAAAGCCTCCCTTGAGACCTCCCCTAAGATTCCTGCCTGCAAGAGAGAGATTAAAAAAAAACTCAAGACTAGGACCCCAGCATGCACTCGAATACTCTCCCTCTGGGTAGCAGACTGCACCATTCCTTTTCCCCTCTCCTTCCCTGACAAGACTTACAACTAGGAGAGCAATGGGCAGCAGCAGCTCATCCCAGACTAACCCCATGATCCTGTCTCCAAGGCCCCCTTTTCTCTAACCTCTCAATGAGCTAAGGCAGCCCAGCCTAGGCTCTCCTGTTGCTTCTTCTACACTGAGCCCTTCCTTGTTTCACAGTCCCCAGCTGTAATAAATGTACCCTCATAGTTACCTGGACCTGTGTTGTGAAATCTTTCCTACATGGAGTTATGAACCCATGCACTACGGCTGGTCCTAGGCAGACAGGGCAGTACCAGGCCCCCTGTCTGTTAACAAAAGTAGAGAACAACTGTTTTTCATTGATCATCACATTTCCTTGTAGATGGTCCTAAAAACATCACACAATCTTTTAGAAGGTGTCTATGCCAGAAAACCAACCACCACTGTAGAATTCTGAATTCTGGATTCCATCATTCTTGGCTGGCCTTTGCAGTGACCCCTCTGGTCTTTGTGAACAGGCGCAGCAGTCTCAGCACATCACCCTGCACCCCTCTGAAGAAGTCAACATAGTCAATACCTTGAACCAGACATAATGAATTTAAAACTAATGTGTGAATGACCAAAGGTTTGAAACAAGAGAAACACTGGTGTAACAGAAAGTAAGAGCAGTACCAGGAGACTAACAACAGGGAAGCACCAGCCAAGCCAAGGAGACAC
The DNA here is from genome assembly GCA_028533065.1 of Trachops cirrhosus. NCBI lineage: Eukaryota > Metazoa > Chordata > Mammalia > Chiroptera > Phyllostomidae > Trachops > Trachops cirrhosus. The sequence goes on along the minus strand of CM052538.1, from coordinate 95,532,636 downwards.
TGGGCACTCACAGCTGAAAGGGCTGACCAACTCAGATTGTGACTGCTGCAAATTGTGACATTTCTCATCAACAGTTTTATCTCTGAAACCATGGAAAATGCTGAAAACATGTTAATGACCCAGAAGCTGGGAACCATTCAGACAATGAAACCACTCTCACATGAGATACCACAGACACTGCTACTAAAGAGGCACAATGGCAAATGCAAGAGAAGGCCATTGCTGGCACATTTAGGCACAGTTCCTACATCTTTACATACTAGCGTAAAAGAAAGGAAAATAGAAACCCAACAACTGGCCAAACTAGTGTTTAATATAAAACATGATATCTGATTAAGGCAGTTAACATCAACACTGCCAGAAACAAAAGCAAACCATGTAAACAAACTATTAATAGATTGTTGTTGTATCTTTAAAAAGAGAACAATATTTATAAATTGCTGCCACCTAACAACTAACCAGATTCAGTACTGTCAGACAGTGAAAACACACTTAAGGCAAATGGTTAATTATGAGGGGAAAAATGGCTTTACAAATTATGATATCTCTCGGTGTAATAAATGAAAAAAAATAGAATATTGTTGCCCTGGCTGGTGTAGCTCAGTGGATTGAGCACGGGCTGTGAACCAAAGAGTCGCCTTTGGTTCGATCCCCAGTCAGGGCACATGCCTGGGTTGCAGGCCAGGTCCCCAGTGGGGGCCACGTGAGAGGCAACCACACAGTGGTATTTCTCTCTCTCTCCTTCTCCCTCCCTTCCCCTCTCTCTAAAAATAAATAAAAATAAAATCTTCAAAAAAAGGTATTGTTCAACAAGATATAAAATCTTCATATATAATACTTTCATCAAGAAAGGCTGAGTTAAACATCTATATAACATGATTAAAATATAAGTTCACTTATTAGTTCCCCCTCTGCAAAAGATATTATAAATGGGAAATCACTAGAATTAGTACTTCAGAGTGCCTGGTGCAAATATTCCCAGTGGAGCTTTAAAAACAAGCATATCCAAGCAATCCAGAAAGAATGGCTTATTGCCTCCTGTTCCCTAACAGATCTCCATTTTTGTTTAGATTTTATCAACAGTACAAGTCCCTTAGATATATGCTCCTTGGTAATCAAGACATAAGAGGTGTGCAAAAACAGGGGTTATGAATATTTAGAATCTAACTGAAGTTGTCTCAATTATAGGACTTGGAAGAAAAGAAGCTTTGCAAAGCTCTAAATGTCAATAACTTCAGCACTTTGGGAAACACATGTCCGCTGCTGGAATCTGCTCTTCAGAAGTAGCTGCATGCTTCATTCCACTTCCTGGAGTGTGCTGAGTTCAGGGGCTGGATTTGAGATTTTGTGTCCACAGCCTCATCAGTACTTGGTGGGATACCCTCAACACGGGATGAAAAGAGCAGCAATAGAAGGTTGTATAGAAGGAGGAAGAATCAGACCTACGGGGGTAAAGCACGCAGGGAAGTGGGGCCAAGAAGCTGAGCAGAAAGAATGAAGCACAGAATGAGTCTGGAAGGGTGAAGGGACTAACAGGGGAGGAGGCTTCTAGGAAGACAATCTAGGTACATAAATGCAAGGGACCTTGTGCCTGGCTCTACTTCAGGGCAGCTATGATCCCAGTAGGAGAGCGTGCTGAGTTTTTTGTCTCTTCCATATTTAGAAAGCAAACACAGAGATTCGTCCAGATCTGGAATAACAAATCTTCATCTGCAACAAATAATAAGGAATCTTCATTCACAATGCCTCATCCACAATCCCAAAATCAAAATGCTCCAAAAGGAACATTTCTTCAGTAAGTTTGTGAGAAACACATTTGCTGGCAAAACCTAAACTGATGCAAAATTACTTATAATATGTATTTACTCACATGATTTGCTGCATAAATATCAACATTTTCATTATTGAGAACACTGAGGGGAAATCAATTAAGAAGGGCACCTGGTAGCTAACGGGGCTCAAATGAAGGTAGGGGGGAGGGGGGCGCGGGGAGGAGAAGCAGCAGCAGAAGCCTAGTAGCCATTTCTACACAGAAAGTCTTTCACATAAACTGCACTTCACGAAGAAGTCTGTGCTGAACTGCCTGTTTGCACTGTGTTCCTGCTGTCTGAACCAGTCCTTTAAAAAGGAATTCCTGGAATCCTATTTCAATCAACAGTACTGGCTTCCCCCATCCATTCCGAGCTGCACAGCTCCAATCAAAGCGGCCCTCCTCTGACCAATCAGGACAGTACCTTTTGGACAAATCAGACTGCAAGTATCTGTAGTCCTCATTTGCATGAGGATGGACCAATCAGGACCAGGGCAGGGGAATACTATCCATGTAAGCCAGCTCACCTCTGGTTCTGAAAGTACAATTTCCTTTTTACCAAAAACTGAAAACTGTTTCCCCAGCTAGAGCTGAAACACAGAAGATGTCTCACCAGAGTGTGGCAGACCAGCAGAGGAGCACAGAGGCAGACCCACACTGAGTGGAGCATAGTGGAAGAGAGCTGAGCTGAGGTATTATATATTATGTTATCTTTCTACAAACAAGGAAAAAATGGATTTTAATATCTGGCCACAGGGATTTCAGGCAAGATATTGTAGCACTCTGGGTGGTGTGCTGAAGCCAAAAAAGACTGATTGCCAAATTTTCAGGAATTGTGAAAGCCACTGCTAACACAGTCATTACTAAAAGTTAAATTATGCAAACTTGCAATTAAATAAATTAAAATCAAAGGTAATAACTACTTATAACTCAACACTTACTAATTCACTGCATTTCACTGCCAGGTATGGTCTTGAAGTTATTTGTGTCTATTGCATCTCTATGGGGTGTTCCCAAGCTCCACATACAATGACACATTGGCTTCTTGAATTTGGTCATGGTAGAGTATTTACACCACAGAAATTGGCAAACACTAGAAATCAGTGGATTGTTAAACATTTACAAGCCCATCAATGCTTCAGGATCTCTTGAAACTATGAATACAAAATGACCACTTTCAGGATCTTAGTTTAGAAGAGGTGTTCCCACGCACAACAGATTATGTAGAGGTCAGAATTTAGGAGCCAGAGTCCACAGAGAGCAGAAGCTTCAGGAACCATAATGCCCTTTCCCAATGTTTTATTTGCCATCAAACAACCTACATGGGTGGACTTCTCCATGCTACCTTCTACTCCATTTCCCGTGCACTGAAATAGACGTTAAGCTCCCATCCACTAGCATGCATTAGGGGAGGAACTGTTGTCCATTTTATTCAGTGTTACATGAGCAGGGTCTAGACCAGTGCCTTGCACATACTAGGAACAGAATAAATATTTACTGAAGATATGAATGAATCCTCCAAAGCACCATGTGGTTCAATACGCATTATATTTCAAATACTATAGGTAATAAAATTGCCAATGAAGCAGACCATCTGCTAAATTCCCTCTAGTATGAGAATTCATGGGGAGAATATTAGTATTCTATTATTCATAAATATTCATCATATTCCTTTACTTTCTTGTTTAAACAAGTGATTTTTTTTTTACTGAATCTGAAATCTAACTTACTTGAGTTACTATTTCTATGAAAAAATAACCAAGTTCCAAATAACTAATTTTAAAAATTCCAAATAACTAATTTTAAAGTTCAATTTTAATGAACTTTTAGAGCACAAACCCTTTCCTAAATTGGAGACATGAAACCTAAAAACATACTTACCACAGAAGCTTTTGCTTAAATTTTCATAGCTTTAATTTAAGACATAGGTAAAATTTTCAAGAAAAAAAAACACCATTCAAAAAATTAAATAATCAAAACATTCCATAAAGACATTCAAAATAATACAGTAAGTTCATAAGCTGATTTTTTAGACAATAAATTTTTTAACGTTATCACAATATTTAGAAGGCACTCAGAAGATTTCTTATTTATTACCTAAGAGCAACCTTCACTCTATACATACTGCAGTATAATTGATATTTCACATATAGTATTTGCATAAAAACACAAATGCAAAGAAAAGGAAAGGACTCCCAGTGCTTAAGCACCTAACTTTAGAAAAGCTTCCTTTAGAGAAATGAAAATTTAAAACTCTATAATCTGTAGTATTGAGACATAAAACACCTTATGTCTCAAAATCCAATGTCTATTCCTAAAGAGATAACAAAATTCTCTCATTCTATGAATCCTCTACAGGTGAATTCTGTATTCACAGAAAACTTTCCATTTGAATCTTGTATAAAGCCTCCTGCAACCCAAGATTACACAACCTTCTCATGCTGACAGCATAACTTCTTATCTCCTAAACAAAGGAAACCACAATTTCAGACCACACCACTGACATCTGTCTTGTGTGTTAGGTGTCAGATCACGGGGAGGAGGGCCATTTGGCAGTTCTAGGGACTCAGCAGCTATTTTTCAGAATCATCATTATACATGGCATCTACAGGAATCCGGAAATAAACAATGTTCTTCAACCTTGGTGTGCCTCACTCTAAGAAATTCCATATATATGAAAGTATTGGGTTGGCCAAAAAGTTCATTTGGTTTTTTCCATAAGATGACTCTAGTAGTGCTTAGTTGTCTTTAACGTCATTGGAAACAATTTCATTACCTTATATCATGATAGTTGTCATATCAGTGTGCTTTTAAGAAAATTATCAAAATTGGTGAATTTTTGTGTGGCCATTTTAACATAGAAGATAGAAGAAATAAGCAACATTTTCAGGATATTACGCTTCATTATTTCAAGAAAGGTAAAAACACAACTGAAATGCAAAAAAGATTTGTGCTGTGTATGAAGTAGGTGCTGTGACTGATCAAATGTGTCAAAAGTGGTTTACAAAGTTTCCTGCTGGAGATTTCTCACTGGATGATGCTCCATGATCGGGTAGACCAGTTGAAGTTGACAGCAATCAAACTGAGACATTAACTGAGAAGAATCAATGTTATACCATGCAGGAAAGAGCCAGCATACTCAAAATATCCAAATCAATAAAAGTTATTGGTCAGAATGAAAAACATGTCTTTTTAAGGAAAAAAACACATGGACTTTTTGTCCAAACCAACAGTTTGTCTTTATCGTACATAGAGTTTTAACTAAATACTAAGTGCCAAAGGGACTCATTCTATACAGAGGGAAAAAAAGTCCCTACGATAATTTTGAATAAAATAGTATGGAATGAACAAAACAAAACAAAGTAGAATACAAAACATCAACATACATTTCAAGCATTTCAAACATACACTGCGGGCTGTCTGGGACAGCAGGGGAAATGTACATTTACACATTTGCTCACTGGGCCACCAACTCAAATGTACTTCTTACTCTCTCTAGAGCAATGGTTTTCAATCAGGGGCAATGTTTCCCCAGGGGACATTGGTAATGTCTGGAGACACTTTTGGTTGTCACAATGAGGGAGGGTGCTGTTAGCATCTAGCTGATATATCTGGAGAAAACTGTTAAGCATCCTGCAATGCACAGGACAGTCCCCAAAACAAAGAACAAACCAGCCCAAAATGTTGCTAGTGCCAACATTGAGAAATCCTGTTACAGGAGACTCTAGAAAGTTTAAAGGCTAGTAAGTGACTCTGTAGTATACCCAATCTCATGATCACCCCTTAGGACATACATGAATTTACACATCTATCGCCTTAAGTAAAGTGCTAATATTTAAAAAGTAAACTTAACAATAGCCTCTCAATTAATACTATTAAACGTTGGTTTTCTCCTTATTATATAAATAATGGATCCTTACTGCAGAGAATTTTGAAACTAAAAAGAGAATTAGGCATTTTGTGACAATTTTTTAAAAGAGCAAGGCAGGATAGCCTCATTATCTGTAAACCTTTTACCAGAAAAGTAATGAATTCCTATGTTAGATATACTGTGAATAAACGGTTGGGTTTCAAACTCTTTTTATTCAAACTTTATAATTTCTCCCACAAAACTTTAACAATAACACAACTCTCACTCACATGCTAGAAAATGCCAGAGTTGAGTAAAGTTGGGGGAGGAAAAAAACCCTAAAATGTAAAATGGTGAAAAACAAAGAAACAGAAAGTAAAATAAAGAAAGACCAAACCAGGAAAACACAGGCAGAAACCTACTTCTTATTCACCATGTGTATTTCTTAAACCACAATGCAAATTAAATTTTTATTGAAACGTCCCACTTGCAACCTGTTCAGAGACAGAGCCATTACTCTAGAGAACCACAAATGGTGAAGGATTAAATGTAGACAAGTTCCTATTTGTTTTTCATACTGCTGAGAAAGAAAGACTACATAACAGAATACAAACTGTAAAGTTCTAAGGATTTTCTTTAAAATATTTTAAATCATAGTTTGATAAGTTACAGCCATTATATTTAAAGGAATCCTAATTACATTGAAAGAAAAGTGGATATGCTTTCTGTCATAAGTAAGATCTCAGAGCATGTGAATTATTTCAGAAGCAGCAGCTAGTATCCAAGGATGCATATTTTTCATCATTTGCAATAAGCAGACATTTCTTTGGAAGATCAGTAAATAGTCCAATTAATAGTGTTGTGGGAGGAGTACTAAATTAAGTGTGTCAACACCATCTATTCAGTGACTGCCCCTGTCTTGCATTCATCAAGAAAATTACATGAGCGAAGCTTCCCTCTCACAGGTGATGGCAGATCACTGGCAACTGACAACAATACTTGGTTGGCCATTCCAGTTGTTTTAAACATATGGTAGAAATAATACCATTACAAGGGACTTAGTTTCTACAGATCTTTCACAAGTTAAAAAAGAAATTAACTAAAGCTCACAGTCTAATCCTATTTTAACTTTTGTTTTACATTAAAATTCTGGAAAAGAAACCCATGTTCAAATGAATTAGATCCATCAGAAACATAAAGAGCCCTGGCTGGTGTAGCTCAGTGGACTGAGCGCAGGCCTGTGAACCAAAGGATCATGGTTCAATTCCCACTCAGGGCACATGCCTGGGTTGCAGGCCAGTTCCCAGCAGGGGACGCACGAGAGACAACCATACATTGATATTTCTCTCCCTCTCCCCTTCAGTTCCCCTCTAAAGATAAATAAAATCTTTTTAAAAGAAAAAGGAAAAAAAGAAACATAAAGAGAGTTTACATAGAAGGAAAACAACTTTTATTAAACGACTTTCATTAAAATTAGGCCAATATTATATACCATATTTTTCGGACTCTAAGATGCACTTTCCCCTCCCAAACCCCCCCAAATTTGGGAGGAATAATGGTTGTTAATGCTGCTGTTGAGTTCTGTTTATATTTACATTGGTGAAATATTATGTTATTTACGTTATTAAATATTTTACCACATTTTTGGCTTCAAATTTTTTTCCCTATTTTCTTCCTCTAAAACCTAGGCGCATCTTATAGTCTGAAAAATGCAGTACTTATATCTTAAGTATATAGTTAAATGTTATCAAAATCCTAAAAAATCTAGATCATTCTGAAATAACTAAAGTAATCTGACTTTAAATTTCCATAATTCAAAAGAATTCAAAGTTGACTACTTACAGGAAATGTAACTAAATGATAATAAGTTTGCCCAAGAAATGATTTAAATGTTATCCACACAGTGGTTAAAAAGAAAAGGTTATATAAGTTACTGGTTCAAAATAACACCTGCTCTTATAGTGCCCTAACCCAGAGGTTTTCAGAGTGTAGTCCCTGGCCAGCAGCTTCATCACCAGGAAACTTGTTAGAAATGCAAATACCCTACCCCAGATTAAATAGGTCAAACACTCTGGGCTGAGGCCTAGAAATCTGTGTTTCCACAAACCCTCCAGTCAACATCACAGCAAACTCAATTTGAGAAACACTACTCTAGCCTTCTAAAACTGACAAAATGAGGCTGGAGGACAAGAAGAAGGACTAATTAGAATATCTGTACTAAAAAACACATATGATTTATCTCATTTAATCATTATTTTATGACAGAGGAACAATTATTCTCATATACACAGGAGCATCTCTGGCTTTGTGATATTAAGAACTAAGCCAAGACTAAGAGGAAGTGTGAAGCCAAAGTTCACCATTAACCACTGTCCATGCTCCAGCCAAGGAGTGTTTCTCTCTCTTTCTGCTTTCATAGTATAGTCATCCACTCAATAAATGACTTAAGATTTAAGAAATTATTATTTCCTAAATGTAAAATAGGGCATAATTTCAGTCTTTACTACATGTGCTTCAATACTGCATGGGCATTAATGTTAATCCACGCCTCAAAAAAAAATAGGCAGGGTGTTAATATTAGATGGTATTTGATTCCTCTTTCAGCTGCTCACATCGTTATTTAATTGCTTGACTGAAGAATAACTTAGGCAGCCCACCTCAACATCTCTGTAATTTGATCATCTGTTCCTGATTCAAGGCAAAGCTTCTACAACAGGTTCACCTAGAACCAAAATGCTAACTTCTCCAACCTGAAGGGACCAAGTGGGAGATACAGATCTTAACAGGCACTCATAGCTAAGATTTTAAAGTGGGATCTCCTCAAACTCATGGAAAGGAGAGACCAAACACCAAGGCCAAACACCAACACTGCCCAAAAGCACTTGTCAGTAGAGACAAGATGTCAGGAAGAACCTACCAACATGGATATTGAAAGAAAAAATATTTATAATAGTTTTATTTAAAATGTTTTAAAACACCCTTAAATTTAGGAGACATTTTAATCACTGTACATGCATAATGTCTGAAACTTATTTTAATCTGTCTGTTAAAATACATAACCAGCCCTGGCTGGTGTGGCTCAGTGGACAGAGTGCTGGCCTGCAAACCAAAGGATCAGCAGCTTGATGATTCCCAGTCAGTGCACAGGCCTGGGCTGCAGGCCAAGTCCCCAGTAGGGGGCCTGTGAGAGGCAACCACACATTGATGTTTCCCTTTCTCCTTCCCTTCCCCTCTCTAAAAATAAATAAAAGCTTAAAAATATATATATACACAACAACATATTGTATTAAATATTTAATAGTGTCAAATTATAGGGGATATATTTTCTGCTCAGCACTCATTTGGTTTTCAGTTCCTTACACACTATAAGCATGTTTGTAATACAAAAAAAGTGTATTTATAATAAAGTTAGAAATAAATGCAATAAAATGTTCTATACTTTTAGAAAATAGCACATTTTCAGCATATGTTAGTATTAAAGTAGTAATGAAAAGCTGTTTTAAATGTTGAAGTTAACATTTTATGTTAACAGTTAAAATGTGGCAACTTTAGCGAACTCACTATTGCAAAACACTGAATAACCTGGATGAATACATTTTTGCACAAAGAAGAAAAACAAGTATTTTGAAGATGACAGTAATTACCAATACTTATTTCATCAAGTTTCAGGGTCCACTGAGAACAAATGCATTGCTTTATTTCATGGAATTAACTTAAGCTGACTTTCCTACTCTTTCACACTGTTTTAAATATACTGATATTTAATGTACACTGGTGGGCAAAAATAGGTTTATAGATGTTCCTATGAAAAATAATAGAATAATTACTAAATGATAATACAGTAATAAACTGTTTCACATACTCACATCTGTAAACCTACTTTTGCCCACCTCTGTGTTCTTTGGGCGCAGCACAATTAATAGGCACATTAGAATTTAAGACCATCCTAGAAGGATCCCTGACAGCCAGATAAAATACAGTCTTTTCTGTCAGAACATAAATAAAATAATCTGAAAAGGCAAAAAATTACTAACTCACCATCTAGTTTTCAAACACACAAGGCAGAAAATATTCTTAAAAATTTTTTACCTTGCTCAAAAAAGATATTTGAATGAAAATTAGTAACTGGAACCTAATCAACAAAACGAACAAGCAAGCAAAATATAACCGGAGACACTGAAATTAAGAGCAAACTGACAGTTACCAGAGGGGAGACGGTAGGGCATAATGCGGGGAAAGGATGAAGGGTTTACAGGAACAACTAAAAGGACACATGGACAATAACAAGGGGGGTGGAAACAGGGGAAGGAGGTAGAGAGGGCTGGAGTGGTAAGGAGGGGTGGGGGGGCAGATAACTGTACTTGAACAACAATAAAAAAAGGAAATTAAAAAACAAAATTAGTTATTCAATATTTGATAATAAGAACAGAAATTTTCCTAGTCTACAATGGCTAATGAAACTTTCAAATTCCCATGCAAATTTATGGAATGGGTGACATTATTGAACAATTCATCAAAAAGTTAGAGAGAAGTTTCTTTTGCCAGCCAGTTCCATTAGCAGGTCAATTCAATGAACATTAGCAATTTACAGTAATTTACAAGAGGAAAAATATAGATACAAGGTTACCTACTCTGCTTCATTTCTCTATACTCACACAACCACTTAAAAACAGAACAGTGGGGTTTCAAAGTCAGATACACAGCTTTTTTTAAACCACACATTTTAAGCACAAACAACATAAATAACCTTCCAGAATTATGCCACATCACTTTTCCCCTTGAGAAGATCATAAATGTTACATATACCATTAAAGAATTAAATAATTATGAGTGGAGATAATCACAGCACACATAAAACATGTGCATCACTGCCAAGAATTTGTCCAGAGATTATTACATTGAAACACACAGCCTTTAAGCTCTGGAAGGAAATCATATGCTTAGCTCCCAATATTACAAAGACATGATAATCAAGTTGGAGGGGGTATAGTAAGCACTTGGGTGGGTTATTACTAAGTTACTAAGAACTTTCTTGTCACAGCATCAGTAGCAACTCAAATTAAATCACTGTTTATCAGAGAAAAAATGCATTGTTCAGCCAAAAAACAATTTTTTTCAGGCAGTGATTATGCTTAAAAATGCCTAATTAACCAGCAAACTTTGGTCATCAGTTCAAGTAAATACTGAAAAATTAGCCCACATTAAACATAAAAAAATTTCCCATGACAAGTGGTGTGCTTCTGTGGGCTCTATAAGCTAACAAGATGGTGACAAATGAGATACCAAATGGGACTCACACCTACAGACAGCTCAATTTCTATTGATCAAACACACAGTCTTTCCATTTGATTTGTTAGGTTATATCAATTAACCAGTGTGTACTTTAAAAACTTATGTGAAAGTAATAACATTTATTAACACCGCAACTCAGGGTTCTGTAAGTCAAAACCTTTCTTCATTCTTTTCCGTTTTATATTCCATTTCCTAAAAACATTTCTCTACTATGTAATCTAGTATAAAATTCACTACTCAAATACCATTAGTTTTACCTATAGCAGTCACTCAATGAATGTGGTTTATGAGCAATGTTCCTCAACACCCTAGATAGGAACTTCCCTAAATGGGAAATGCCAGTCTTCATTCTGTTTCCTATAGCAATGGCAAAATCTAAAGAAAGAGCTGCAACTATGACATGTTTTAAATCCAGCACCTTGGAAACTGCCTACGATATTGCTGATTTCCAAATGAGAAACCCTCTGAATTGTGAGCTTTATTGGGATATGCTATGGGTTTGTACCTCAACTTAACTCTGATGGTTGCCTTTGACTTGGGGCACTTGACAACAAAGTCTTACTAAATTATAAACAAAATCAACGTTAAATAATTTTCTCCTCTGAAAGCTAAGATGTTATGATGTACCCCAATACGTCAAAATCAAACAAAACATTCTCTTATCCACAGCCCCTGTATTCACTTCACAGAGATGAGACTCTCTGTTGTTTTGAATCCTAACGAAAGAGCCCACACTCCACAATATGAAGTCAGAATGATTTGTGAGTTGTTGCTTGCATGTGTTTTCTGCACTGTGTGGTAAGCTGATCAATCCTTACCCCTGTTGTACAGTTTTGCTTTTTCATTACATTGGTGACCATTTAGCAAAACCATTTATAGTACCTCCCAAAACACAATGAATTTATACACTAGTTAAAAATGTACTTAGGTTTTCTTGTTCTTTTAAAATTATCATCCTATTGTCCTCAAACAGGAATAAATTTCACCGAAACACTATAGTCAGAAATTTTATTTCAAAAAATAAAATCACTGTTCATCCATCTTTTGACAGGGATGCTCTTGCACTCTCCTTCAGTGGGTAGAGGCGATGGCACTCTGACCTCTCTGTAGAAAGGACCTAGGGATCGACCCTGGATAGAGCAAATCTCTGAGACAGGCCACACTTTTACTTCTCCTGAATGACATGCCCAGACAGTTCAACAAGCATATATTACCCATACGAAGTACACTCCTGCCAACTATAATCACACCACCTTCAATCAATATTGCCAATGATCTAATAAAGCAAGGACTTTGCTGGACCTTCTGGCATCAAAGCCAACTTAGTTTTTTAAAAATCCCACAAGTTCTGTGAAATAAACAATGGTTCATTTGTTGATTCCTTAAATGGACAGTTGGAGCACCCATATGTCCAGCTATGGCTGGACACATAGATGTTCAAAGGAAAAGAGACAGTCCCTACATGTCACAATATAACACACAGATTACTGCTGGACACTGTACACCTTTAATGTATTACAACTATGCTGAAGAGAAACTAAATCCTTCCTTTAAAAAAATATATTACAGAGCAACATAAAAAACTTCAAGAAAATCACGTCCACAGAGGCTTACAAAAAAAAAAACAAAAGTCCCTCCTCAGGGCTTACTGCATTCACTCCTTGGAGTGATTTTATAATCACTCCATTTTTAGAGATAATTAGGATTTTCTTCCAACTCAGAAAAAAGAAATCTTTTCTGTGCTCTTTTAACTATAGGTTTAAAAATAAAACAGCAGGAAGACAATATTAAAAGGTTTCACTTCAAAAACAGAATGTTTTTCATTATTTAACCAATCTACTAATTTTTCACCTATTCATTATTCTTAAGGACACCATGCCTGTACAACCCCAATCTAACCCATCACAGGGATGACTTACTGTACAACACTGGCCCTTCATTTTAGAACACAAAGAAAGTTCTACTTATGCAGGTCAATGTAATGCTGTGAGTACTGCAGAAATTCTCCCATGCATATCTATCGCTCCTGAGACTCGGCTATAGAAAAACACGTTAAAATTTAATATCTTCTTCAAAATGCATGTAAAAAAAGAGTGACTCTGAATCAACTGAAGTCATAAAAGGAAGACCCATGTAAATCACATAACTTAAAAAATTTCAACGCCACATAAGTTTGCACACACACATCTCAGAGGGGTAAGAGAGAAACATTCACGTTCTGAGGCATACAGCTGACTAGGCCGTTTTCCCAAAGCTTAGAGGGATGACAGCATCATGGCCACCAGCACCCACAGCCCCACCCATGCAGGTCAATTTTTAACTGACTAACTTAATCGAATAACTGCAATACCTAAAAGTTACACGCATCATGTATAAAGTCATTTTTTAACCCACTGAGTATATTCACTCACCAAAATGACATGGGCCATTTCAGGATGAAAGAGGTAAGAGTTCTGCCCCACTGTGATTTTCAATTTCTCTAGCCCTAGGCTTAAGCTGTATCAAGAGTTCTGAGAAATTTTTCCCATACACCTGCACACACATTTTAAACCCAAACATCAAGGAGAAGTGCTGGGCATGAAGGCCTGATGAGGTGGGAGAGCCCACCTAGGCTCTGGACTGAGATCCAGACACCAAGCAAGAAATAATCCATCAAGATGAACCAAAAGAGGCAAGCAGCAGTGGAGGGAATGTCCCCAAAATAAGCAAATGTTCTAATGATGGCTTTGCCCATGCAAGGATGATGGGCATCAGGGACACCAGCCACAAGTGAGGGCAAAGGCCAAACCAGTGTGCTCCCAAAGGCCCTCCCCAGGCAGAGCACCTACACCACATGCCCAGGGAACCTTGACCTCACAGGAGAATCTACATATTCGATGCATTTGAAAAAGATAAAAATCTCTTAGTTCAACATAGCAGAAATACTTTATTGTCACCCCAGTTGCTTTTTGGTTTGGGTCTCGCTACAAAAAAGAGCCAGTCAAGACAGGAGGTAAAAGTAAGACACCATATAACTACCTATGTTCAAAATTCTCATGAGCAATAGCTCTAAAAACACCTAAAACCACATTTTAAACTCAGTGTTCCAAAAACAAATCAAATTTCAAATAAAATCCTCAAACAAATTATCGTTTAAATCTATGTACAGCCCTGGTTGTTGTGGCTCAGGGGACTAAGCGTTGGTCTATGAACCAAAAAGTCACTGGTTTGATTCCCAGTCAGGGCACATTCCTGGGTTATAGGCCAGGTCTCCAGCCTGGGGTGTGTGAGAGGCAACCGATCAAAGTATCTCTCACACACTGATGTTTCTTGTCCACTCTCTCCCTCTCTCCCCCTCCCCCCTCCCCCGTCCACTCTCTAAAAGTAAATAAATAAAATATTTTAAATGAATAAATAAATAAATAAATCTAGGTATAGTTTTCAGTAATCAAATATTTTAACTATTACATACAACTGGTTTTAACCTTTAAGGAGACTTCAGTAAATGGACTAAAAAAGCATTTAAAAGGTCAAACTAACTACCATTAGAATATAAGAGTGAAACCTACTGAAAATTCTGTCAATGATGACTTGATGTGACTATGCCCATAGGTAAAACAGCACTTCAAATACTAAAATATCCACAAAACGACTCTATATAATACAACTAAACCACTATACTATGTGGTTGTACTTTAAAACAGACTTAAACATATGGTGGGTGAGATCCTGGTGATGACCTAGAAGAGTGGACAAATCACCATTAATCAGCCTTCAGTCCTTGGCAGCAGCCAGAATCCAAGTGGTGGAAATAACTAACCATGAGATACAGTGCTTGCCAGACACAGTGCTGGGTTCAGGACTTGTGAAAAGGGGACTCCCAGGCTTCCTCTCTACCCACAGACCTTTAAGTTCCCAGAGCATGATCCCAAGAAGCCTAGGGATTGATTTCCAGCTGGGCTTTGCATTTAGAGAAAATAGTCTTTGAATAACAACAGAAGAATTGCAAACTGCTGTCCAATAAATGGCAAATCTTGAGAAAACTACAAGAGGTTAGGGAGGATAAACAGGTGAGTGTAAAGGGGACTGGCTCAGTGGAACACATTCAATGTATGCTTTTCATGGAGCACACGAGTGATTTCAAATGAAAAAGAAAGACATTTGGGGAAGAACAAAAGCATGAAATAAAAAAACAAGGATAAGGTACAAAAGTTTACATTAATCAAATATTTGTATTTTAGAAGAAAGGGTTTTGGGTTTTTTTTTTTTCTTTAACCCCACTGGACCACATGAGCTGTAACACATAAATAGGCAATGCTTTGTTCAAAAAGAACGGTTAAGACCCTAACCATACCATTTACAATACCTCAAAAGACTATCAAATTCTGTTGAATCAGACCCAGAGGCTGGCATCCTGAGGCTCTGGTGATGTAAATACTAAAATTGCCTACTGCTGTTTTAATGCATTTTACTGCTAGACTAGTGATGCATTTAATGCACAAATGCCAGCAATTCCAGGCCAGGATACAAAAAGTTATTGTAGATGGGCTTTAAGTTAATGTTGATTCCAACAGTTTACCATCCACCAGCTATTCCAGTGCCAATTAGCACCTTAAAAATCATGTGTAAATATTTGAAAAACATGCTAGCAATTAAAGGGAGGAAATATTCCACATTAAAATCAGGAAGAGACTATAGGTTAAATAGTAAAAGGAAACTGCAATCTCAGAACATCAAGTTTCACAGCATACCACAAAATGGTATATACACTCTAAACCAAAATACAACATGTAGATCCTATTTAAAATTCAGTAAATGCCAATTATTATTTACTGCTTTCAAAGCTAATAGGTCCTCTAATTGAATAGGAGGTTTTTAACTTTGTGCATCATTAACTTATACTCCATGTTAGTAATAAAGTGTTAACAAATGCTTTCAGTGAGCTAAGAATGTGAAAAATTCTGAATAAAGGTAGCTTACCATCTTTCTTTGTACTTTTTAATGCTTTCCTTTTTTAAACAGGAAAAGTTGGTGTCTCTAGCACATGGCTGAAAGTCCATCTTTATTCTTATGTAATCTCAAAAGGAGAACATCAACTTCTCAGAATTTAAAAACTTTACATTCTAAACAGTATAATCTTTAAGTTAAAAAAAATAATACAAGCTGAAAGGAACTTAATACCAAGTTACCCAGGTACAGTTAATGACCAATGACAACTCAATAGCCTTTCACCATCAATCAGAATCTCACAGTACTGGGGCCATTTTTTACTTATTTAGCTTTAAAACTCTTAATAGCAGGAATTGACAGACTTATTAGAAACCATACCAACTCTTCACAATTAAAAAAAGTAGTCAAAAGTATCCATTCACACAGATAAGCTAGAAAACAAGTAGTAAGATACTTTAAAGGCATTGAGTGAAGTATTTGCAATTCTAGCAATTGGTTGAAAATGAATAAATACATAGTCTTTTAAGCACAGTAATTCATATGTTAACTTTGGCCTATGTGGTCCCAATCTATTCAAATAGATTCTGCCACTATTAAACTTATCAAAAATGTTGGAAAGTTTTACTTCTATTTTAAAATCCAATTAGAAAACAAAATCGTGTATATTACATACATGGAAAAATGATCTGCTAGGGAAAATTTAAGTCAGAAATAACTGCGGAACAAACAAAAAAAATGTGTAGGCTCACAGAATAATGAATACTTTAATCTTATCTGTTAGAAAGCCTTGAACCAAGGAGATGGATCATGTAACTAGCACCACCTGAATGCTTATCATACACTATTACTTGACTATCCTTATTTTTTCTAATGCCCTCAATATGTTTTAGTCTTTTATATTCGTATATATCTTGTAAAGCCAAACCATCCAAGCTCAGGTTCCTTCCGCCATTCTCTGAGAAATACCTCTGCTGATCCTCACACTCACCTTCCTACCTCCCACACACCCAAAGGGGCAAGCCCTTGGTAGACACAGGTGTTCTGCATGACTCTACTTCACCACCAAAATGCACTGCCATCATCACCGCTACTACCCTGCACCAGCTCTCTACCTCCTGCCACAATTGCTAAGGACAGGGCTGGACATCTGATCTAAATTGGGCCAACTGCATTCTCTCTCCCTCCAGAGAACTTGCAGGTGGGACTGAGGGACCAAAGAAGCTAGAACTATCGTAAGGAAAATTTAGTGACGTGAAATAGACAAATATAATAGGGAAATAGAAAGGCAAAGAAAGCTACTCTGGGGAAGGAAAAATAAAGCAGAATTCCAGAAGAAAGCAAGATATCAGGAACTGAGCAGGAGTTCCTCTGGGGTTCCTAATGACTTTTGAGTTATTGTTTCAATTAAGTTCCTACACTAGTTAAGGTTATGAAGAATCCCCGTAATATCGGTATCATGGCAGTTTCATTGTTTTCTGCTTAAAGTAACTTGATTTAGCTATTATTATGTGGAATACCATAAAACTGAACTGAATGTACCCTAGCATCCTATGTGCAACAAAGATTTAATATAAAACTGTGCTACTTGAGGTGACAATGCACCAACTGCAAGGAACAACATTTCACAAACAAACTAAGTTGACATTCAAGAGCAAGGCTCCTGGCTTCAAGTTCAAGATAGCATAGTACTAAGATCCTGAGTTCACCTCCTCTCACTGACACCTAAACTACAACTACATATAGAGGAGCTATCTATGAAAATGACCTGAAGACTAGCAGAGCAGATTTTTTGCTATTGTACAAGTAGGGATGGGTAGAAGGGGCAAACACTCAGTCTAGCCAGGACCCAGCCTACACCACACTCCCCATTTGGTGACCAACAAGTGGGAGGGATATCACAACAGAGGTCCCCTCCTGAAGACCAAGGATCCAAGCCCCAGCCTGAGGAACATGCACCAGGAAGAAGAGCACCCATTTGAAAACCTGCAGGGCTAACATCTGGGAGAGCCAAAGGGCTGTAGGAAACCAAGTCTGCGCTCGTCCTGAGTCCTGGCGCTGAGGCAGCAGTTTGAAAGGCACCTGGGTCATACATGAAGGTGATACACTGACTAATTTAGGGTATGTACTAGAGAAACATGTATCTGTTGGAACTTTCTCCAGAGTCAGAATTGCTAGTAGGTGACAATTCTTTTCCCCTTTCTTTACTCTCCTTCCACCTAGCTGATATGATGCTGGCAGGCCCCATTCCTGACACTCGGCATTAAACTTGTTAACACTGTTCACTCCACCCCTGAATTCCCCTGTGGGTCCACCTAGGCTGGCATCCCTCCAAAGCAGCTCCTGTCCTGCCAAAGCTGGTAGGTGACCCCAGCTCGCATGAGTACACAGCAGTGTGTCTACAACAGGCGAGGATAAGCCTCGAGGCCAGCCATGTGGAAGGCCTACCCTGCCCACCAGCATGCCTGCAACAGTTGTAGCAAGGGCTCACAAACCTGGGTCAGGGACCAGCACTGCTCACCAGTGGGTTCACAGCAGTTGTAATCCAACCACAACAGGAGGCCACAGTGATCCACGCAGGAAACACCATAGAGCACTCTGGTGACAAGGGAGGACTCTACCGCTGGGCCCCACGGGACACCTAAATAAGGTCAGTTTTTTAAGAGCAGGAGATGTGGTGTCTGCCCTGCCTGGTTTCAGGAGCCGTAACCCCCCGTGGCTAAGGCTTAGTGAGAAACCTCCGAGAACCAGGATGCCTAAGGAGACAAAACTTATTTCCCTGAACATGAGCAGTGCTTGCTCTATGTTTGGCTCCCTTTTGCTTGGTTGGATAGTCAATGACGGGTAACAATTCTCTAAAGAGAATGAACCTAAGACAGACACGGTCATGTGGGAATAAGCCATCATGGAAGAGACTCAGAGGGCTGTAGAAGTGAAGGGGTGATTGACATCACCCCTGCCCCCTCGGCTTTGACAATAGCCTGAGTCCCTGTTCTGGATGTGAGAAATCCAAGTCTCCTGGCTGCCTTTGTCTCCTCCGCCCAACTCAGGGCCTGCAGAAATAGCAGGGGCGGTGAGGTCCAGACCAGAGTCGGTAGACACCTGCGGTAAATTAGACCTGGGGCATAAAATACACGAAATCCTATGAGACCTGCTTGCTAAGGATGCTCTTGGATGTGTAGGTACGGACAGGAAATGAAACTAAGCCTGTATCTGTTAGGTGATAATGCCCCCAAAACTCAGCGTGAGCTCTTTGAACTATCTACCTGTTTACTTTCTCTGCTAGATGATAAATCCACATTCTATATCCATTCACCTACCCAATACTACCTAATAAAAACCCAGCTCGGGCGGGAAGGCAGGGCACTCTCCCCTTGAGAGAGTGGACATGCCATTCCTATTCCTCCACAGGACTCGGTAGTCCATGTGTATTTCTCTCGTTCTTGTGAACACCTACAACATTTGTGATCACCACGGGCTGGTGGTTGCAACAAGGAGACATGCTGATCTTCCTAATACATGGGGGGCTGAGAGGAGGTGGGGGCATAAAAATAAAGAGACTAAAGAATATGTTCCAAACAAAAAGACAAGACAAAACCCCAGAAAAAGAACTAAATGAAATGGAGGTAAGCTGTCTACTAGATGAAGAGTTCAAAGTAATAGTCATAAAGATGTTTATAAAACACTGCAGGCAAGTGGATAAACTCAGTAAGAATGTAAACAAAGATAAAAACTGTAAAAAAAGAACCTATCAGAACTAAAGAATAAAACACCTGAAATGAAAAATACACTAGAGAGAATCAAGAACAGATTAGATGATACAGAAAAGTGAATTCATAATCAGGAAGACAAAATAGTGGAAATAATACAATTAAAACATCAAAAAGAAAAAAGAATTAAAAAGGAAGATAGCATAAGAGAACTAAGGGGACAACATCATTTACATCATAGGGGCCCCAGAAGGAGAAGAGAGAGAGGAAGGGATAGAAAATGTATTTCAAGAAATAATAGCTGAAAACTTTTCTGACCTGGAAAAGAATACTGACATCCAAGTCCAGGAAGCAGAGAAATTCCCAAACAATATGAACCCAAAGACACCCACACTGAAATGTCATAATTAAAATGTTAGAAGTTTAAAGATAATGAGAAATCTTCAAGGCAGTAAGAGAAAGATAACTAGTTACATATAAGGGAATACTCATAAAACTATTAGCTGACTTTTCAACAGAAACTTCTAAGGCCAGAGGGATTGGCACAATATACTCAAGATGATGAAAGGCAAAAACCTACAACCATGAACATTCTACCCAGCAAGATTATTATTCAGGACTGAAGGTGAGATCAAGACTTTCCTAGAAAACCTAAAGGAGTTCATCACCACTAAACTGGCATTACAAGAAATGTTAAAGAGAATTCTTTAAGTAGAAAAGGCCACAACTAGAAATAAGAAAATATATGAAAAAAATATCACTAGTAAAGGCAAACATATAGTAGTATGAGTAGTAGGCAAACCACTTAAAAAGTTAGTATGAAAACAAAATGGCTATAAGTATATTTCTATCAATAATTACTTCAAATGTAAATGAATTCAGTGCTTCGTTCAAAAACACAGGGTGGCTGAGTGGATTAAAAAAATAAGACCCTTACATATGCTGCCTAAATGAGACTCACTTCAGACTGAAAGACACAAAGGCTGAAAGTAAACAAATGGAAAAAGATATTCCATGAAAATGAAAACAAAAAGAAAAGGCTGGGGTAGCAAACTTACATCAAACAAAACAAACTTTAAAACAAAGGACAAGAGACAAAGAAGGACTTGTAATTCCACTTCTGGGCACTTATCCAAAGAAAATGAAACACTAACTCAAAAAAATATATGCATCCCTCTCTGTTCACTGCAGCATTATTTACAACAGACATGATAAGGAAGCAACATAAGTGTCCATCAATAGATGAATGGATAAAGTAGATTGTACATATTTTTGTACACACACATAGAGCGAGAAAGAGGGGGAGAGGGGGAAGGAGGAAGGGGGGAGAGAGGGAGGGGGAAATGTGTGTGAGATTACACAGCCATGAGAAAGGATGAAATCCAGCCATTTGAGACAACATGAATGGACTAGAGTGTATTATGCTAAGTGAAATAAGAAAAAGACAAAGACTGTTTCATTTCACTTATATGTGGAATCTAAAAAACTAAACAAATAAACAAAACAAATGGACTCACAGATACAGAGAACAAACTGATACTTGACAGAGGGTTCAGCAGAGAGGGGATGGGCAAAAAGGTAAAAGGGATTAAGAGGTACAAACTTACAGTTACAATAAATAAGTCATGGATATGTAAAGTACAGCATAAGGAATATATAGTCCATAATATCACAGCAACTTTGTATGGTAACAGATTCTCATGGTGATCACACTTTGTGAGGTATATAAATATCAAATCACCACTATGTTATACACCTGAAAATAATAAAATATTGTGTGTCTATACTTTACTAAATTATACTTTAATTAACAAGAGCTTTACTTTCTAAAATGAAAAGCAGGGGGAAAAACCGTGCTACCATTCTTTCTTATAATAATTTGGATGAACAAAGTTCCAGTGTGTCTTGTTTCTCTCCATATCTGTTCCAATCATAATCTTCAAGGGTTAAGTAACTTTCTCCACCCTAAATATCTATAAAACAGTATTTCTAGTTCACTGACTGTCTATATTCCATACAAAATCTTTCTGGACAAATAGATATACTTGATCCCTCCTACTCCCAGCATGGGTAGTAAAGTAAGGTATGACAGTTGGTTTAATTTTCTCCCTCAGCCACTAACACAGCAGATCCAGGATGGAGGAATATCGATAACCACACAGGACTTAATCCATGATATCCTTTCTGCACCTTTTTCAAAGTAAGTCTCTGTTACCATTATAATGGGTTGTTTATCTCTGAGTAATGGGGGAGAAAAATAGGTTAGACTCTATTAAACTATATGGAAAGAAAAGGGATTGTGCTTTATTCAGATTTTGTGTCCTTAGATGCCCAACATTCCACAGAGGATATAGTACATACATAGGAAACAATTATCAATCAGAAAAGCTATAAGATAAAAAAGTATGACAAAATTATTATTATTACTATTTGACCAGAGTTATTTCTCAGCTATTACAAGTTATCTTTAATAGGTACATATGAAGTAAGACCTTTTAAACATACATTTCCCTGTAGAAGATACCAAGTATTTCTCAGCTTCTATTTACTGCTGCATATGAACTGCACATCTCTTTGCTCAAAAATACTGAGTGAGCCATTAAATCTCTCATTGCTACAGGCCAACAACCACTACTGCCATTTCAGAGGCTCATTCAAAAACCAACTCAAGTAGATGCTGCTACAAGGTTTTTGGTAACTATATCATTTAACAGAAATTCTACTGCACTGTATTAATCATACAGAATCATAAGCAAAGATCACACAGTAAACTATCATAACTGCCTTGATCTTTAAAACAACCAATAAAATAACATCATCCTACTAACTCATTTCCTCAAAGTATTAAGTCATACCTAATTTGGAAATGAGTTCTATCTCCCTTCTGACAGTCCCCTGGACTCTTTAACACTAAGCAATAGCATAAAGCTATCCCACTACAACGAGTCCGTGCCTCAGCTCCACTGTGTGATGCCCACCCCCAAAATGTGTAAGCTCACCTTTTATTCCAATTATGTTGCACCAAATATTAATTATATAAAAGCATGCTGCTTCCAAACCCACACATCTATACCTTCTGCCTGGGACAAAGTCCTCCCTTAGAATTAAAAGACTTCTTTTTTCTGCTTTTTCAAAGTCTTACGTTTTCTTGAGCCCCCTATGCCAAAGCGTTCCCTCTTCAATTCCTCTGTCCTTCCTCCACATGCGTTTTTAGTACTGGTACCAAATATAAGTACACTGCCTTATATTTCAGTTAACTGCACCTCTTACAAGAGCTCAGTTTAACCCAATTGATATTATCGGCAAAGTAGTAATTTTCATTGATCCAAGATTAAAAGGCTTGTAGGTTAATTAATACAAACTTGTGATTTTCTATAACCCATGCCTTAGGTGGAATGTCTTGGCCTATTATTTGTAACTGCTAAACACCTAAAATTACCTGTGCATTTTTAGGCAAGAGTCACAATAAAGAATGAGCCAGAAATGTTTTTTAAGCCCAATTTTATTTAAACTGAGCTTCTAGAGCTTTCACAATACTTTCTAAAAGGAAGTGAAACACTGAGATGTGACTTCTACCCAAGTTACACTATTTACCCGTCAAACAGATATATAGCAAGGAAATGGGAAAACAAGATTGCTACCTTTTTAACATTCCAGCAAATCAAGATTCCTTAAGTGAATGCCCACTCGTCAATGCAACAATTTCCTCTGTGAATCATTATTCTAACAGTTTCATAAACAGAGTTACTCACCCAACAGAAAGACACACAAAACTGATGAAAAGGATGACTCCCAGGAAAGCAATATAATTTGATCTTACTTACTTGATGAGAATACAAGTGACTATAACAACAAAAATGCACTTCAGAGCTTACAATAGTACCACTTGTCAAAGTGAAGAGTACAATAAATGTAATTTAAAATGATCCTGGAGGCTGGACTAAGATTGTTCATGTTATATAGAAACAGACATTTAAAATGAGTCACTGAAGAGAGATTTTTTCTTACTTAACAAAACATCTTTTATAGAGTAAAGACTTTTAAAAGTTTAAATTAGAAGTTGACACAGGTCACGTACCTTAGTAATGTGAACCATAGAATCTAGATATCATACTGAGCATACAATTTCAGAGTAAATCAAAATATTGGTAAATTTTGGGCTTCCCAGAAAAAAATTAATTCATTTTTAAGACTTAAATATGAGACATCATATCAAACCATGATTCTGAAGAAGGAATCAGAGCCCCAAAATAGTATTTTGGGAGACTTTTTATTGACCTTAAAATGCTGACTTTACTGTACTCGGAATGTTTTTAAAGAAGGCTCCATATGTACTGGCACATATTGGTGATACCTCTCAAATCCAGGACAGCCGTTGTTCAAAACAAGGCCATGCAAAAAGTTACAGATGCCACTTAGAAAAAAGCAGACACTTCTTTGTGTGCTGATTCTCATTCACCTGCTGAAAGCGTTTAAGAGTTGTTATACATGCAGAACGTGATTATGAAAAAAGGACATAAGCCCAGCACAATGTCCCTGAAAACCAAAACTATAAAATATATTATTTCATTGGTTCTTTCCATGTTATGCTACACACACACACACAATTTATTATTCAGTCCTAAAAAAAGAAGCAAATTCTGACACATACCACAACACAGATTAACCTTGAGAACAATATGTTAAAAGGTTAAATAGGCCAGTCACAAAAAGACAAATACATATACATGATTCCACTTATATAGAATAGTCACATCTATAGAAAGAAAAACAGAACAGTGATTTCCAGGGACTGGTTAGAAGGGGAAATGGGAAGTTTCATGGGTACAGCATGGGTTTGGGTTTTGCAAGATGTTCTGGAGATTGGCTGCAAACTATGTGGACATACTTAACACTACTGAACTATACACTTTAGAAATGGTTGAGATGGTAAATTTTGTTATTATGTGCTTTTTACCATAATTTTACTTCATTACTTTTAAGATTTTATTTATTTAAATATTTTTAAAGGGGAAGGGAGAGAGAAACAGAGGAAGAGAAACATAGATGTGAGAAACATCTATCCGTTACTTCTTGTACTTGCCCCAACCAGGGACCAAACCTGCAACCCAGGCATGTGCCCTAACCAGGAATCAAACAGGCAACCTTTCACTTTACAGGCCAATGACCAACCAACTGAGCCACAATGGTCAGGGCAACAACAATTTTAAAAAATATGTAACTTGAGCCCGATAGATGTTTCTCACATAGATGTTTCTCTCCCTCCCTTTCTCTCTTCCCTTCCTCTCTCTCTAATTAAAATAAAGTTCAAAACAAACAAACTTGCAAGTAGCCTGGGCCCCCATTATTCTGGACTCCTGTTTCAGGAATACAACCTGGGGATGTGAGGGAAGGATTAATATCAGATCTGTGACACAACAGAGGAAGCCTAACAATGCCCATGTTTTGATGTCTGTTATCTTCCCACTTATGTAGCAATCATTCTACAAGACAGTCTTGTGCTTTACATTTAGGAAGCTGTCATCATGAAAATAACTGTGGGAGGAAAAGAACACCCAGGATTAGAATCTTAATTTGAAATGCACTCTAGTGAAAGCCAACTCCAAAGGTATAGACAAATGGTTCTCAATACAGTGCATTTCAAAATCACTGTGGAGCTTCAGAAAAACATATTCATGTCCACTTCTGGTATTACGGACCTGATAACCTCCACTTCAAATTCCACAACAAATTGTTTTGCCAAAGATAAAGGAAGGCATTTCATAAAGATAAAAGGGTTGATTCATCCAAGAAATACAACAATCCTAAATGTGTGTGAGTCAAATACAGAGTTTCAGATTACATGACACCATCCAAGCACCATACCAGAGACCTGCTAAACATCCAGGTCATACCACAGACTTGTTGAACTTTAATTCCCAGAATGGAGCAAGGGCTGGTCATTTAAAAACAAAACATCATCAACAACAAAAGCTACATGGGTTCCTGGGTTCCTGGTCAAGAACAACAGTTTTTGACGTGTTATAATCTAAAAATAAATTCAAATCTTAGGTAATAACTACTACTACTGTGGGGTAAAAATTAACAAAAATCCCTTCTTTCTTTGCATGAGAATTTGACCTGTAGTTCACTTTCTGGTTCTTTTCTCCTAGAAACCAGCAAGCAGAAGTATGTCAACTATGTCACCTGTGATACCTATGTACCACATCTTATGTGTTGGTAAGCTACATCTGAATCAGGAAAAACTATAAACTGACGGAGATACATAGTTTAGGTTTCCCTAAGTAGGGTGAGGCATGTCCCTTGTGGGAAACCCTGAAGTTAGTCCATGGAGCTGTAACAAGAGATGTTCATTTCTAGGCGGCATAAGTCTTCTAATCCAGAGTGGCTCCTGTGAATCTTGTTACCTTGCAACTGATCTATCACTTTTGGCTAATCAAAGAATAGTTCCCAGATAGCCATGCAGGCTGTTAAAAGAACTCTTATAGAAAGACCTATTGCTGTCTGCTGGTAAATTATGGTTCTTGTCATTTAGCCTGAGTAGACCAGTGCCCACTGCAGCCTAAGATAATCTCATCAGTCTCAACGTTTAGTTGAACCTAGGTAGGTCCTTTAGTGGGTGTTGCAATTACCTTATTTTCACGTTGTGGTATAGATATCAGTGTCTCAATGCCATACTCAAGATCTCTAGGTTGACTTCATAATCAAAATATTTTCCTGTGATGTTTTTGCCTATGAGAGTGGGGAGACATGAATCCATTCTAAACTCCCAGTGATCTTGTGTATCCAGAACATTACAATACTCTTTCTGTGGTGGTAGTTTTGCCTGAATTAATATGAGCCATAATTCCAATATTATGGATTTTAGCTATAGGAGGACTGATGGTGGAATGAAGGGCTTTAGTATCATTTCCTACTGTCATGCAGGAAAATGAAATTTCCTCCAAGAGGCACATGTCTCCTTATTCTTTTTAAAGTTGGTCTTATCCTAGAGCAACACATATTATTAACGTGCAAGCTGGGTATTTTCTTGTTTCACTGCAAATATCGTCCGGTTGGGCAACATCTCGGCCCTCTAATTGGTTATTCTCTGTCGTTCAGTCACATCCCAGAGGTCGGCTTTCTCCCACCATGCTGTGGACAGTGGGAGGACCAGCCGCACCAAAGTCTGAGTAGGCCTCAGGTCGCAACACCCAACCTACCTCGGTGAATGATTTTTTTAAAAATTTATCTTTTTAATTCTTGAATCAGTAAGGACAACATTTTGCTTTTTATGGATAGAAAAAAAGCACTGTCCTTAATATGCAAGGTTATATGTATGCATAAGTCAGTAATATCATCAGCTACAGTGAATGTACTTTACTAGACAGCATAGCAAAGTAGGATTAACTATAGATATACTTCAGTAAAAAATACTTTAAAACAACATAAAGTCAGTGAACATTTGGCTGTACAATTTACTCTATCAAAATAAATGTAGCTTATTTGTGTGAATTACACTAACTCAGTCTCAACACGGCATGTGCTTAGGTATGTGTGGAACAATTCACCGGCAACTCCCTAAGGGGTATATGGAACACTTCCAAAAGTATCTCCAGATATCTGGTCACATATAAGAAATAAAAATTTTATTTTGATAAATGACTCTAGTATTAACAATAATTCCTATGTTTGAAAGTCAGTGTCAACAGATGCAAGAATGTTATTTTAAAAATTCCAGAGAACCAAACCATTTCAAGATGGAGGCCTGCACCCTATAAACCGGCTGGGGAGAGGGAGTGTTTAGGGAAGAGCAGAAAGCACAGCACCAAGTTCTTTTTAAGTCTTTTCATCTGAGACAATGATGTTAAACTAATTATGATTATTTTCATGAGTTTTCATGATTTCCAAAAGATAGCTAAGGAAGTAAGGAAAGCATTAGGACCTCATTTTATCTGTTGAGGCATTTGGAACTGAGCCAGCATTTGCATGCAAAAACAACAAAATTTTAGGTCAAATTAGTCTCTCTCCTTTCCCTGTGTACATGAACTGAAGGTGAGGGCTCCTTCGAACCACTATTTGAGGTAAGGTTTTGAAGCCAAAAAATTCCTATTGGTGAGAACTGGTGTCACTGCTACTCAACAATAACTGTGCAATAGCTGAGGTTCCAATCCTAAGAGGGAAGAGGGAGCCAGGAAATAGTACTTTGATCACTCCAAATCTGATGTGAATTACACGCTGTCTCCAATACTGGGGGTGATGTGGTGTGAGAAATAACAAGAAATCCCCTTCACCATCAGCCCCAGAACATTTTGTGTTGTAGGAATTAAATTACTCTAGCCAGAGAGAGTCTTCAGCATGGCAATTATAAAGGTGAAATGATGGGAATTTTATCTTGCTTAAAGCTTACCAATTGCTTTGCATTTTCCCTCTAATTTCGAACACTCAGTATTTGAATTATCAGTTCCAATATCCATTTTCCCTTATCCACAACCATATTCATTAAAATCAGGTAGTGTGGAAGGAAGCCTGTCAAAATGTCACTGTTCACCGCAGACACCGTAGCCATCAGTGGCGCACACTGAGGACCAGTAACTAAAGTCTCTGTGTTTCTTCTCTCATTACAGGCATCCACGGCAGCACCAGCTTAAACACGTTCACTGTATAGTCCATTCTGGTTGTCTGTCTTCCAAGTCTCTTATCATCAATTTTATGGAAGGATTACCATTTTAATTTTTTAGTATGTCATTTCTATAAATGTTAAAACAATTTTTTAAAAGCCAAGGAGAACATGAACAGTTTTACACAAATGAATTATCTTTTGGAGAGAGGAGAGACACAGAGGGAATATGATCTTTTAACTAAAAGTAGTCATTTTTATTTAATTTTTAAAACACTAATCCATCTTTGAACTAATCCATGAACAACAGTTAATTCTACTTTATACTAACCATAACACTATAATCATTCATCCTTCTAAATACAACTGTATTTTGTATCTCCTTCTTTCAGTTACTAGGGTCATAAACTTAAAATGTATTAAGTATAGACAAAAATGAACTCTCTTTGGATTTTTATTTTACCACCTTAAAAATTGGAGTTTAAAACGTTTATAACAATGAGTTGATGGAGTGAGTCACAGGGCTTAACAGATGTGCTTACACAGCACTGCCTATGGTGTCATGAAACATTTCACAAATGCCACATCCAATTTATATTTAATAAAGCAGTTAATCATTAGGAAAATTTTGCTAATGTGAGAATATGTAACATTGTGTCTTAAGATACATAATCTGTCCACACAAAATCCATACCCGTCTTCAAAAATAACTGAGGTAAATCAGTATTATAATAAAGTAACATTAAGAACAAAATCTAATATCGTGATGCCCAATAGGAATAAGAAATTGCATGTTATAATGGAAAGAGTTTCAACTTGGGAGGTTCACATATCTGTCTAAGCACCATGGACAACTGACCCTCTCTCTCCATGAAATGAAGTTAATCATTTCTACCTCACAGGGTTTTTATGAGGAGAGATTATATATGTTTACAATTAAATCATTTGCTGATAGATTATCTTTACAGAAATGTTAGCTCTTATATAATACATAAAAATGCATAAACATATTTTTCTATTTGAAAATGTAAATATAAATAGTACAACAGACTTTAGTTAACTCAATATTCTTTTCATCCTCCTTCCACACTAACTGAACCCCAATTTTTTTCATGTATATATTTTTCTCTGGTTGGCTATATGATTTGTTATGACTTCATTTTATTTTCAGGATTTGCTTAAGAAGCCAAGAAACTCAATTCTAGCCCACAAGTCATCAGGTAAAGTCTGAAGACTTTAAGGATTTTATTACAACTCAAACTTGGAAAGTGTGTGATGGGTCTGTGACAGTCGTTTTCTGATTCTGAGAAGAACTTTACTACGTGCTGAGGATGACAGAGAGAAAAGGAAGAATTAACAAAACCTCACACCATATTTTGGGGTCGGTGATTATGCCAAGTACAGATTCTATACTGTTTGAATCTCTCCAGTGAATCTTCTATTACACTCATATAGGCTGACTGAGTAGACACTGGGAATACTCATGTTTTATGAGAATACATAAACACATTTTATTATCTCAATAAATTATTGTAAGCCATTAATATGCTAATTTGCATGTATTCATGGAATAAAAATAATACTTTTCAAATGTTCACTGTAATCCATTAATTTCTTACAACAAATTTTTAAGGTAGGTATATCTCTTATTCCTGTTTTTAAGTTAGGTCAGCTGAGGCTCAGAAAAGCCAAGGAACATGTTCAAGTGCACCAAACTATTACCTTGGGGACCCAAGATTAAGTTCAGGCAAACTGACTTTAAAACCCACTTACATCATGTTAAGCAATAAGGTCTATCAAATGAATAACATTAAAATAAATTTAGGCCATTAGTAATATTAATTGCTGACCAGAAACCTAAGATAATTTATTGTCCAATTATATCCAATTATAAGAGCTGGTTTAATTATATCAAGACAGTTCATCTCATCACTAGTGAAGACCATATAACCAGATAAAAGACATAATATTAAAAGATTTACAGTTTTCTTAACCCAGTAAACAACTTGCTCTCTAACAACTTTATGTTTTAGGTCATTTATTCCCAATTTTTAAAATGTGAGTTTTTAGAAGTGATCTGATGCACACCATGCCTAGGATCTTCTCCTTCAGGCAATAAGCTGTTATGTCCTTTTAGCATTCACTTTTTAATTACTACTTTTTTTTAATCCTCACCTGAATATATATTTTCACTGTCTTTAGAGAGAAAGGAGAGGGGAGAGAGAAAGACATCAACTCAAGAGAGAAACATCATATCGCTCAGTTGCCTGGATCAGGGACCAAACCTGCAACCTAGGTATGTGCCCTGACTGGGAATCAAACCTGCAACCTGTCAGTTAGAGGACAATGCTCCAACCAACTGACACACTGACCAGGGTTTGGCATTCACCTTTTAAATGTACAAGGACAGGGGCCCTTCCCTTTAAGATTACAACACTAATTGGACTATATCTGGGTCCATGTGGACATCTGGGTTCCTGAGGGGGACTCTTGTAGTTCTTAGGGTCACAACTATTTTCCTAAGAATTATTACATTTTGTGTTTCCACACTCAGTCTCTCTCGAATGCACAATGTATTTTTCTAAAAGCTGTAGCCTCCTTGCTCCAACAGTGTGCCATGACCATGTGTGCTTATCTATTCTTGTGTTTTAAATTTTTCTACATTTCAATTTCTGAAATGGGTAACACTGATAGATACAGCCCACATAAACAAAAGCTCTATGGAGTTTTCAGTAATTTTGAAGAGCATAAAGACTCCTGAAGCATCTAAACGTCATTCTCGACTGGTGAGGAGTAGACCACACGCAGGCTGAGCTCAGAAACTCAAGCTTGTTCACTGAGGCATTAGGAAAAAAATTAAAAACCTGTTTTTGTGCTGTTACCTACCTACCTTTCAGAGAATCACAGATTTGAACATTTTAATATCTAAAAAGGAGTGCCACTTCAAATGCACATTTATCTAGTTGTAATAATAAACTGCTATGCCCACTCACAATATGGGACTTAATTAGTTGCTAGAGTTTTGAATGGAAACAAAAAGAGTCCATCACATTTTCATTTTTTCTGAATATCCTTTGAAACCTGTATTCAGCACTGAGAAGAAAAACATTGCTAAGTGCTGTTATGAACCATCGTAATTGAGGTTCACAAAATAACTCAAACAGGCATAAATATGAATATACTTTTGAGTATCTTGCTATAAAACTAGGAGGGTAAACAAGTTTTGGAATTCAAAACTGTAGACACTTTACTGATTATAGCATTATATACATGTGCTTTGTTCTGTGCTCCTATTTTTAAAAAATTCACCTGAGACTATTATTCATCTCTGCTTGAGGGAAATAAAGTTTATTGATGGCATTGAGATCACCTATTTCTAACTTAATTTTAGCAAGATCTTAAATAACACTGAAAATATTTATAATCTCTCAGCTTACTTTTAGTTGTCCAAATAGGAAGGGCTTGCTTAAGCAATGACCTGTTAATCTTCACTCAAACAGCTATGGATGACCTTAGTTTCACTATCTTTTACTGATAATTTTTCTCAAAGTTTTGATAGCATTTAGTGATGTTGATATGTGTTCACATTTTTAAAAACTGCAAATTTATTGATTCATTCTTTTCTCATAATTTAAATATACTTAAAAATCAAAACCAAATTAAATGTCTTACTAAGATTTCTGGTAGTAATGAGATCAGCTCCTCACCAAAGCACCATTCTTCCCTAGAATGATTTTGCCTTTCTCTCCGTGTTCCATAACCTGATGTTTATATACACTGATGCATTAAAATTTAATGCAAAGACATTTTTATTTAGCTCTTAGCTAATGTTGTGTCTTTGCCTACTCAGGAGAACACTACAAATGATTTTTTGAAGGAAAATATAGTTAGTTCTTAGATTATAATTCATAAAATACTAAATATGTAGCATTTTAAAATTTTTCATGTATTTTTAGGTAATATTAAGATAAGAGGACTTTGAAATACTATCTGAGTCTTAGGTTTAAATATTAATACCTACAATTATTATTCACACTAAGGAGTAACTCTTTGGATGGCAGTTTGGAAATAATAACACACACTTATATGTAATGAAATCTGTATCAGCTGAAGTATTTCATATTCAATACTATTAGAAAAAAATTAGGAAAGGAAATTAGGCAATGGACATTTGAGGATATCCTTTCCATAGGTGAGGACACTGAAAGCTCAGAGGGGTTAACTGTTTGTAGCCTGACAGCCAGCAAAAGTTCTGGAGCAGGATTCTAGCTCTCATCTGTCTGCCTCCAGTGTCTCTGTTCTTCAACTTGCAAATTCCTCCATCTGAGAAGAAGACAGTGAGTGAGTCATCCCCCTGGCTCTTCCACCCCTTAGTTGTGTGACTGTTACTGTTTATTAATTGTATTACTATTGTGGTATTATTCTTAAGACGTCAGTTGTGTTAATTACTAAAATGATCTGTTTTTTAAATAAAATCTCTTTTATTTTCATCTTTTATTTTCTTTGAAATATCTTAAATGTGATTTTTTAATAATTACCAGAGAATTCAGTTTTTAAAAATTGTAGACATGTTCAAAATGAACATGGTTTTGGTTCACAACAGAAGTATTTAAAGTCATGATGAATTAAAGCCTCATAATGAGTTCATAATGTCATAATGAATTACAACAGTGTCTAATTTGCCAATAATAGAAACCTGACTATAAGACCAGTTGACATTATTCACTATGAAGCTGTAACACTAACTTCACTTGGGTGAGTTTTGATTTAACTTTTATGTCCAGTAATAATCCCAGCAGTATTAACTACAATTATTTGAAGGCAGTTACTAAAACTCTTTCTCTGTTCACTGAACGACAGATAACGGCCTGGCGTGTGGACCAGGGTTTTTACAGAGAGTCAGAAGGGAAAGATGTGGGAGCCAGGACATTTATTAACTCGCAGTGGGAGAAACACAAAGCCAGTGGAGGACAGTTGGTTTTCTTCCTTATTAACCACCTATCAGTAGTTCTCTCAAAAACAGATGTTGATTGTATTTTGTTGGCTATAGAACTGTGTCATGTGCCTTGTAGTAAGCCACTCATCCTTGCTAGCTGGATCCTACAACAATTACACACACCACATGATTCTGAGGACGGATGGCTGAGCATAAATCTGGAGATGTTAATGTCAATCTTCTTGGTAAGATATTGGTAGTTTACTGTCCTGCTGTAACTGCTAGTTCCTGGTATTACTGTTTTTATCTTATTATTTAAATGAATAATACCATTACTATTTTAAAAGCCAATGAGAAATTTTAAATTAGATTAAATTGTCAAAGTGCATAACTGATGTTGGTATCCCTCTGTATGTATGTTAATTAATGACTTGGAAGAAGTGCTCTATGAATGAACTGAACCTCTGAATGTTTGAAATTCTGACTGGACCAGTTGCTTAGTGTTAAGTCAAATCAGTGTAAAAAGAAAATGTTGCCAAAGGACACCATTTTCTTAATGTTTAAAACTATTTCAGAAATGACTCAAATTTTTATTACACTGATAATACACATCATACCCAAGAAAACATTCATATACACATCCAGTGTATATTTTAATTTAAAATATTCTTAATTCCTTACCATTGTTTTTGAAATGGGTGCTTGTCTACATTGGCATTTCAGAAAATTTAGTAGAGTTGTATTTCACTTTCAATATATATACTAAATCAGTACATAGTAGAATAAAAATGTTATAGCTGCTGATATTCACTTTGTTGACTATCTTTTTCTGTACTGCACACTAACTAGCAATCCTTCTTTCAGGGAAGGTTTGCTTAACAAGATCTCATTAACTTGTGTTTTCTTTAAGTGTGCACTATACTAACAGCTGTAAATTGTATTTCCTGTTATTAGTTTCCTGTGTAGCAACCTTGCCTAACTAGTCTATACTACTCTTTATTTCCAACTCTTTATAGAGGAAGTGACTATAAATAGAGAAGTTAAATTTTATTCCAAAGTACATTTTCTTTAAAAATCCTGGAGGTATCTGAGCAGTTTTAGAAATGTTTTTCCCTTAAAGTGGTACCTTAAAAAAAGCTTTAATAATAAAATTTAAATATATGTTCTTGTCTTAAAGTAACATTGGCTTTAGCAGCAATCAAATCAGCATCACGTGCTCTATTTGGCCTGCTGAGAGAATGTGTTGCCAACTGTAAAAACACTTGGATTAATCTGCTCAGTTAACAGCTAGATACTAGGGGACTAATACATGGTAATTTCCATTGTAAAAGCAAAAATGCACTTAGGGAAGAGCATGCTCACAACTCGTATTTACAACCTATTTCCCTTTTTTGATAATACATGGTCAATTTTGCATTACGATTCTTTTTGCACTTTCTCTCCCATTTTTGGTTAGACATTCTCACTGCATTTCCTGAGTAGTGTGCTTGCTTACCACACATTCACTCTTTATGCCCCTGAGTTTCTGCCTTGTGTCCCACATTCCCAGGCCTCCCAGATATCTCTGCACATGCCTGGGAGAAAGGACCAAGTGATGACTCTGACCTAGTTATTAAGGATTTTAATCTGTTTTTGAAATTAGTCAAAATCTGTGTTTTGCTGTATGATTAAGCCTCTGAAAGGATGTCTGTTTTTCTTCTTTCCAGATGCTTTTACAAGGACCTATATAGAAATATCCCACAGAGGAGCTTCATGTTGTTTCCACATTCCTTCAGAAAACAAACAAGTTATATCTGTCAATCTCTGAAAACAAAGATGTAAAACTTTTTGCAAAATAGAAGATATCATTTGCTGTGTTGTTGATAGGGCTGGTCATTGTTCCTCACCCCCACCGCAGGGGGCTGCCACCTGAGCCTGGGAACACAAGTAGAAGACAAGCCTCCTCCCTGCTTTTCCTTGCGGTGACCCCAGGATCAATGTAATGTTGGGTTGTCATTGGTCAGTTCATTGGACTGTCTTTAATCATTGAAATATTAAGAGTGAAACCTTCCTTTTCATAAAATGGAAAAATAGTTGAATCATGACATGTTTTTGTTTTTGCCATTTAGAAAATAGGAAAAATTATGAAAAGCCAATTATAGCAATAATTTGAATTCAATATTTTTTGAAGTTTGTTCCCTGCCTTCCCATCCCCACCCCTCCACCCTCACCAGTAACCTGGGTTCCTCACTGAGACAACTGGGGTCTACACACTGAGAACCACAGGAGTACAGAATCAATGTCCTGTAGCTCACCAGCCACTTAAAATCACCTTCCTTTATTAACATGTAACAGGAGCAAAAGCAGACATATGAAGCACCCATAGTCCTATTAATAGCAATGTTTTTTAAAAGCATTTTAATTGAATAAAAATTTGACCAAAAAATGTATTTAGAATATTAAATTTCTTCTCCTTAAGTTGCTAGAAGACTAATGATTAATATAGGTGATGGCATTAACAGACTGATGATGATGAAAATGATAAAGCAGCTAACATTTATACTACACTTAGTACAGGCCAAGCATTGTTCTAAGTCTTGTATGTATGTAATTCATTGGTCTTTATAAACCAACCTGTGAAGTAGCATTAAGCACTGTAAATCACCTACCATTAAACACTAAACAGTCACCAGTATTCCTCTTCAGCATAAGGTAGGAAAACCCACAATAATATTAAACAACAAAACCTAAAATCTCATATATTTGGGAAACAAAGCAAATGACACACCAAAGAATAATAAACCAAAAGAACAGATGGAATTGAAACTTACATTGAAGAAAGCAATGACTAATTCAATTAAGAATGCTAATGTCTCTAATATAATTGAACCATCAATTCAACTTTTTGGAACACTGGATTGTGCAATTACTCTCTCATATAAAAATTTGTATTTGGACCAATTTGATATGCATCACTTGTACAAGGTTAGCTATTTAGGTAAACAACAACATTTACATCATTTTTTAAAAATTAACTAATTGGAAAGATAATACAGAACTCTAGATTCAGTGAGAGGATGCAAACAAATGTTACTATGCTATATCCAGTAAGAAATTACTTGCCCATGAATTACCCACTGAGAATTTCCACAAAGAAAAAAACATTTCCCCAATTGTGATAAATATGAATATGTAGAACTATGAGTTACTAGAGCAAGCAACTATTAATTCTAAATGCTTGCTATAAATTTTTAATATCTTGAAAATATTACTAATGCTCTTAGTAAGAAAAAAAGATTTGTTTCAGTAACAAAACTAATTGATACAGGGATTTTTCCAAGTAAGAATGTGATCTGAAAAACTTAAGATGAATTATTAAGCAGTGACTGAATTAATCTTAGACTGACCAGCATCACATCTTGTGGTTCTGTTACTCTCTGCGTAGCATTTCTTATACACAACCTCATGAAATGATTTTTTTTTAAAAATGATAGCTAAAATCTATTTCTAGTATTAGAAGTTGTCTAACCTAGTGATGCACATAATATAAAATTTGGTAGCAGAATTTTTTAAAATAATGATTTATTTTAGATCCTATTTATAATCGAGAGGGGTCACTAGAGTTTTCTTCCCTATGTAACATAGTTTGTGTGGGGGACATTATATCATACACTAGTATTACAAATTAAAATAGCTCCTATAGTTAACGTCAGGTTCAATGATCTGTTTATAGGTGTGGCTAGAAGGAATTCACAAAGTCAACCTCATCATAGCTTTGAAGTGTATCTGCTTCATGTACATACTATGCATAAAATGCCATGAGGAAGTGTGATCTTAAACAAGGTGTTGTTCAAGAGGAGCCATGCCACCTCCCGACATGGCAAAGGCATTTGTTTTCCAGGTAAGTTATCCCTGAACATTGACATTTTAAAATGATATTTTTATTACAAGTTACTACCTTTGTATCTACCTTTTATTTTGTTGTCATTAATAAGCCTATAATATAATAAAGCCTACAAATATTAACATTATAGATGTATATCCTATAAGAACATAAATACTTAATTTTTCTATTTTCTTATATTTATAGTTAGGTAATCTTTTCTATGAATTTCATCTCAAGATACTAAAGAGAAGTTACAAAATATTTATTATGAAAAGGGTCTAAGAGTTAAAAACTTCTACTTGAAACAATAAAAATCATATACTTAGCAATCTCAGTTGTGCCAAACCTTCCAAAATTCCTCCCTCAAACCACTGTTACATCTGTTCTTCTAAGATACTTGACTTGATCATCATCAGATCAAGATACTTATCCCTACTTCCTTACGTGCCCACTGGGCCCTTCCTTGAACACACAATATAGAACAATCCACTAATCAGTATTCCTACTACAAGAAGGAGTCTGGAAGTCCTCAGCATTTTCCAAGAACCAAACATACATGCAAAATTCAAAGTCACATGACTCCAAAAGAGGAACTTTTCCCTAGTGAAATGATGTTATAATGTAGCTGAAACTGCATTAAAAAAAACAGGCTTGGAGAACTTACTCAAGTAACGTAGTTTCCACAAATGAAAAGTGATAAAGTTAGCTCTGGTGGGGTGGGTCAGTTGGTTGTTGCATCACCTCATACACCAAAAGGTTGGGGGTTCTATTCCCAGTCAGGGCACATACCTAGGTTGCAGGTTTGATCCCTGAGTGGGGCGCCAGTGAGAGTCAACCACTTGATGTTTCTCTCTAACATCCATGTCTCTCTGTCTCTCTGTCTCTCTCTCTCTCTCTCAAATCAATAAACATATTTTAAAGAAAAACTGAGAGAGTTAAGCCCAATTAGCTACAAGGCTTTTTTGGGCTTTATTAAACTATGATGCTATGAATAAAATATTACATCAGTGACACCTTTAGACAGGGAATCATAGAACCCAGAGTTGGAAGTTCCCTCTCCCTTCCACTCAAATACTCTCAGGAAAGAATGGGAATAAGCCTAGATGACCTCCATAAACTTTGAAACAGAAAAAACACTTTCAGAGATTGTTGGCAAAAAGTGTCCTAAGCAGCCAGTCAGGGCCATCAGCCATTCTGGTGCCACTGACACTGACAGTGTCTACAAGAGTCCTTATATATGGACATACCCACAGAATGAAAAGGATAACTAACTTAAATGCATTTTAAAAGAAATAAAATTATGATAATGTATGAATTCTTAACAAATTGAATTCAACATCCCAGAATATTTACTTTATGAGCTCTTACATATGCTCTCCAATAGACTTTAAACTCTTAAGACATACTGTATTTTGTCATGTGTAATACACTCCCATGTATAATGTGTACCCACTTTCTGTACACATTAGGCAGGGGATTATTATACCCATTATTATACTCATGGTATGTAATCACTATACCCATGTATAATGCACATCCTTCTTTTTCCCTCAAAAATTTGGGCAAAAATATGTGCATTATACATGACAAAATATAGTAAGTCATTTAGTAGACTTTTTAATTGTATTTTATTGATTATGCTGTTATAGTTGTCCTGATTTTCCCCCTTAGCCCTCCTCCACCCAGCACCCCTACTCCCTCAGGCAATCCCCTCACTATTGTTCATGTACATGGATCATGCAAATAAGTTCTTTGGCTACTCCATTTCCTATACTGCACTTTACATCCCCATGACTATTCCTCTAAAATAGCTTTAATGGAGAACTCTGGTAGACACAGAAATGATTTTGGATCTCATCCTCTACTCATATACAATAAGGATATACACTCCATGGAATTTTGTGCGATCTGAAATCCCAGGCTGACTCAAGAACACATATCTCAACACTTCTATCTTATAGAATCTGGGCTTCCAAACCAAGTAGGCATTGTAGCACTTGTAAAAAAAAAAAATCAGATATTTGGGTGTTTCCCAGAAGGTTCTGAATAAGTAGGCCTAGGACATTTAGGCAGCTTTCTTTTCCACGAGTCGGAATCTGCAAAAAAGCCAAGCAGGGAATAAGCATTGCTTTTTAAAGCTCTGCAGGTGATTTTTATCTGTAGTCTTGAATAAATAAGAACCAATATAAGAGAGTAAGAGATAAGGTCGCCCCAAATCTCAATTCATTCATTTTAATGGGAGTCCTTGATAAAATATATTATGACAAAGACACTATGTCTTAAATATACAAGTTAGCTTAGGTGCTATGGAGGACCAGAGCTACAGATAAAAAAACAGAATAATACTGTTTGCTTGCCTCTGGCCTCTATTCCTTACCCCAAATCTACCCTTCCCTACCTCAGAAGGTTTTGTTTGTTTGCTTATCTTAAGTTTCTCTCATCTGCAGTATTCCCATTTCTTTCCCATTTTAAGAGATGAAATAGCCAAGTCAGAGAATCTTTAAAAATCAACTCAAGTTAAATAAAATCATCCATAGGAACACACTGCATTCATTACTTTGCATTTTGAGGCGAGAAATTTTTTAAGACAACTATCTGACTAAAGGAAATGAGAGGAGAAAAAACAGAGAGACGAAAGCATTTTTTGTACCATACAAAATCCAAGGTCAGGATATGGTGGCTTGTTTCCATTGCACCCTCTGTGCACCCTGAATCTTGTGTGTCACTCCTGGGCTGCACTACTGAGAATTCAATTGAAGGAGACGGCTATGTGCATTTATTGGAAACTAAAGAAATCACTACAGAAACCGTCTCCAAAACCCAAAGATAATCCTGTAAACTGACCAGTGTCAAGATCTGAATACTAAAACACACAAATCCAAATTCAGACACCTCTATGATAATTTTAGTTACTATATATAGAATGTGTCACTGTATCGTAGTTTTCAACATCATACTCCCATTAAAACAACGTGCAATCAATTAATATTGTCAGCAGCAAAACTCAATTTTCTCTCCCATGTGTAGATGTGAACATACCAAACAGACTGATAATTCCCGTTGAGAATGTGGCTAAGTGTTTCTAAGCAACCTTGTTCCATCATCTTCTCTGACAAAAACAAGAGAAAAGAGTTTGAACTGCAGGCTGATGGAGGTCTGAATACTAATGACGAGGCAAGAAGGAATGCCTCATTACTGACTCTGGGGAGAAAAACACAGGAGCAGTTTCCAGCTGTAAATAAATTCTAATTAAAGCTTAGTGTGCAGGTCATACAGCTGGACTCAAGCCTACAGATGAAGTTCCTTTAGAGACTGTCCATTCGTGTGAGCTAGGCCCATTAATGTACCAGCATATTCAGTTAATAAGTGAATTCTGTATGTTTTCTGGAAATTACTTGAGGGAAAAACCTTCCAA
This sequence comes from Trachops cirrhosus, assembly GCA_028533065.1. Lineage (NCBI taxonomy): Eukaryota > Metazoa > Chordata > Mammalia > Chiroptera > Phyllostomidae > Trachops > Trachops cirrhosus. The sequence continues at coordinate 95,492,233 of CM052538.1, read as the reverse complement.
ACATGTCCAGCTATTTGTTGTGGAATTTTTTTAATCCTCTCAGAAATATTTAAACTGACAACATTCTGAACTGAGCATCTCTGCTCAAGAGACCTTTCCAGTCATGTGCACCAATGACAACCAAGAATCAAAATTAAAAATGTTTCAAATGGCGGCCTCGCTGCTGAACGTCAAGAAGCACAGCAGAGTGAACCCTTTGCCTTTCCCACCCAAATCCATCACCCTACTGCTCTAGTGAGATGAGCTATCATGACTCATCCTCCCTGCCTGTGAAGTGGAATGAGAAATACTTTTTCCAATAAAAACTGCATAAACTACCAGAATAGAAATGCATTTATAATTTTAAAACTTTTTAGTCAAAGCTTTATGTTTTCCAGGAATAGAAATCATTTATAAGGTGTCCATTGAAACTAGAATAAACTTTTGAAGATGTGACACCTCCTCAAAATACTTCAACTACTATTCAATTAAAAAAAATCACAAACATTTTTTTAAATATTTAAAGGAAAAAACCTTAATGAAGTTATATTCTGGACACACTGAACAAATCTATTTAGAGAAATTCTATAGAAATTTTTATAAACAAACTGTAAAAATACTGAAAACAGTTCATTATTTCTTGTTTTTAAAATTCTTCAAATGTGACATTTTAAGAAGTCAAATGAGGTGTTCCCATGCCAGTGAACAAAGAAAATATCAAAGAATACACTTTAAAATAACAAGAGCAACTGACATTGCGTCAACCACTATGCTTGTCATTCGGATCAATTTATCTCATTTTAACCTGACAACTTTAAGGTGAGTTCTATGAGTCCACTTGGAGTACCACTTGAGGCTCTAAGTGGTCAGTCACATATCAAGTACTTGGAGGCAAGATCCCAACACAAGTTCTGCTCGCACTGCACTCCCAGGTTTCCTAAGACACTCAGTCACTGAGGTAACCCACATCTCTTACATTGCTAAGACTCGGCACTTATCAGTATGTCCTGAATTACACACACTAATCAGATTTTTATGTGGGCAACATTTTTCATTTATTATTTTTTAAATTAGTTCAAGCTTAATTTATACTATTTATGGGGAGAGATACTGAGGCAGAGAGTAAAGGAAAGATATGCAAAGCACATACAATTTCTAGGAATCTGCTTATTCAAGAATGCAAATTTTTAAACCACTTTAGAAACATCCTTCCCAATAAACCCTAGCCATCTCTCAGCATTATCTCACAGGAGAATGAGTCATATAGGCTCTGTGATCTGGTGAGCCCACCTGTACTTTGCCTTCCCACCACTTCCCTGGTTGACTTTGAGATCCTCACATGTGAAATGGGTTCTACTTGAGAGTGTTTGTCAAGATGAAATAGAAAAAACTATATCTCTAAAGAGACTACTCCACTGATAGGCAGTAGGCACTAAGTAAATATTAACTACCAATTTGACTCAAGAAAATAATTTTAAACTCTCAGTTAAATATTCATGATAAAATCTCAAGAATCATTTTACTGTTTGCTAAAAATTGTAAACTAAGATTTTTTAAAAGGCTGTATCTATTTCACACATTTTTTTAAAACTAATCCTGGGATTTACAGCCAAGATGGAGGCATAGGTAGACATACTGTGCCTCCTCACACAACCAAAATAAGGTCAGCAACAATTTAGAAAGATAACAACCAGATCTAACAGAAAATTGAACTGTATGGAAGTCGGACAACGAAGGAGGTAAAACATACACATTCATCCAGGCTGGTAGGAAGGGTGGAGTCAGGCAGCCGGCGGGGGCGGTCCAGGCACAAAGACTGGTGACACCAGGCACATAAGGCATCCTTGGTGCAAGATGGCGGTTGGCAGACCCAGTGAGGCAACAACTGTGAAGCGAGGCACTGCACACAAGGCGCCTGGCAGTCCGGGCAATCCCACATTCACATGCAGATAAACCAGGCAAAATTGAGCAGTGAGACAGACTGCGCAATGCAGGGTCCCAGCATCCCAAAATGGAGCCTGGGGACACTGACTGAAAACACCTGTGGGCACTGAGGTGCAGGGAGAGACTCAGACCCTGCCCCCACATACAACCCAGCGACTAGGCTGCCGGGCCTTGGTGAACAGCTAAGGCTCCGCCCCTCACTACATAACAGACATGACCAGACCGAAAAAAAAATGGCCCAAACAGAAGATCAGATCAAAGCTCCACAGCAAATACAACTAAGCCAACAAGAGACAACCAATCTATCAGATGCACAGTTCAAAGCACTGGTGTTCAGGATGCTCACAGAATTGGTTGAATTTGGTCACAAATTAGATGAAAAAATGAAGGCTACAATAAGTGAAATGAAGGAAAATGCACAGGGAACCAATAGCAATGGGAAG
>CM052538.1:95459635-95489367 GCA_028533065.1 Trachops cirrhosus | reverse complement strand
TTCTGGTCCACTCCAATGATGTGAGACCCATCTTCCATTCCATCACTATTGGTTCCCTGTGCATCCTTCTTCATTAAACTTATTGTAGCCTGCATTTTTTCCTCTAATTTGTGACCAAAATCAACCAATTCTGTGAGTATTTAAAAACTTGGAATTTCACATCCATATATTCTTTAAGCTTAAAATCATGATCCATGTCAGGCACATCGGAACGGCACCATAATTAAAGGAGTAAACCAAGTTCAAACAGAAGAGGCACTTACAAACGCATGAGTTCAGGACAGTTCATAAGTTCAGAAGAATGATGACTGCCAGCAAAATGAAATGTACTGTTTGAATACAAATTAAATTGAATGTTTCAAGAAGGCCACCATGATATCTGCTAATTTATTAAGTGACACTTTCACCCCTCTTTATCTGACTTAAATGATCAAATACATTTATTATTTAATTTCTAACAAAAAGATGTAGAACATGGTCAGGATGTGGAATAATAGTTTTCTGATTCAGGTTCTTTTTTCCCCACAAAATACAACTAACAGTAAAAATTAGCTTACATGCCTGAATTAATAATAAATATTCAACATCAAATATGTATTTAAATTCCTTTTAAAATCTAATAATCATTGCATTGATTAAATTAAATATACCATCTTTGAATGTAAATCAACATTTTGGGTGGGAATTCTTGGTCAAATGTGTTCTAGAAAATGTTTTAGCTAATTGAAAAAAACAAATGCCTCTGTATAGAATTTCAGAATTTCAGAAATGGAAGAAAATAGTATTTTAAATCAATCTCTTGTTTCAATGTGGGGCTACCAAGACCTCAAAATATACATCAACTTACCTGGTTTTATAAAGTAATTATACTTCATACATTTTGTAGGAAAACTAGAACTACAGATTCAGGTCTCTGACCTAAAACCAGTGCTTGCTCTCTTTCTGCACAGAGCTGAGCCTGATGAAAACAAACTGTGGAGAAGAACCATAAACACTGGAGGGCCTGCAGAGGCAGTGGTAGAAATAAGGGATCTCACTGGTTACGGATGAGAACTAGAACTCACAATAACAGTGCTGTGGTCAATGCCTCAAGTGCCTGAAAGCTACTGATGAGCCTGCCTGGCAGCAACGGACACACGAGATCGTTCACTGGCCAACTAGACAGCACTCTTTTGTTAACACAGCAAGCTGCTTTTATAGGAGGTCCACACCTCAAGTCATTGAAAGAATAGAAAGCTGCTATTAATTAATTGAAAATTTATACAAAGAAACAAAAGAATTTCCTAGTAGAAATATAAATACTTGCTGGAAGTTTCATTATGTGAATTTATTGCCAATTCAGTTCTCTTATAAGTTGTGCTATAAAACATATTGTCCCTTGCTGTTCCAAAACACATTTGACAGAAATAACAAAGTTATTAAGAATGTTTCTGGAATTTTCTTCTATTCTCTAAAGTCTAATCTTAGATCCTTTAAAAAAATGGTGAGCTGGCATTTGGCCCATTTGTCTCTAAGCGATTTTCGGTTCCATTAAAGACTGGGGGCACGGGGTGGCAAAATCACACAGAAAACTATTCTAGCATCAAGCTGCTTCCATTTCCCTGAGGACCTTGGAAATGATGTGTCGAAATTAGAAGCAGTACCAAATCTAGTGTTAGTGTTACTGGTTAAAAAATGACTTTTGAGAATAAATGTGACTATCCTTTTGTATCTACTTGTTTAAATGAATAAAGTGCTTTTCTGATGTATGTGTACCTATAAATGAAGAGTAGTTAGTCATTCACAAAATCTTAACCATTATAAAACACTGTAACAGCCCAAAACAAGTGATAACCCCGAAGCATCCTCACCGCTGACCTGTTGTATTATGCACTCCATGTGATAGGCACTGAGAGGTGCTTACACCAACATCAATTCCACTTTTCCCATTCAGTTAGGAAACCCTGACTTTTAGCTGAGTAGACATGTGCTTCCTTGAGGTGACCGTTTTCATATGCATTAGTCCTACAACTAAAGCATAATAAAAGCAGAAACACTATTTAGTAGTTCAGAAAACCAGCCTAAAAGGGAAATGGTGTACCCTCCTTCTCTCCTTTCTACTGCCTGGAATGTGAATCTGATGCTGGAAGCTCAGGCACCATCTTGAGCCACCAGGTAATGTGCTAAGGTGACACTTCAGTAAGACAGGTGTCTGGCTCCCTGACATTGGGGCCTTCATACACCAGCCCTGGACTGCCAATTCCTTGGCCTTTTTCACATAAGAAAGAAACTTTTCGAGTGTTTAAGCCACTGTTACTATTATTTGGGGGATTTGGAGTTATAAACTGCCATACTTAATCCTAACTAATAAAGTAAAAGATTTACCAGACAGTATTTATCAAATAGTTAATAAAAATATTTTGAAAAGCAAATATAAATGTATTTGTTTCTGTTTTAATGCCATGAAATTTAAATTAAGTTTAAGCATAACCCAGTAAAGCAACAAAACACTGAGGACAGCTGTCCCTGTAAGCAGACATCCAAAGTGTCCTATTTTCAAAAGTAAATGGTGAAGAAAGCTAAGTTAAGTGACAGGATCGGAGACACACAATCTCCCTGCTTTCACTGCTATCTTTGGGTTTGGTTTTGTTTCCAGTCTTTGGAAAAATGAGTAAGATTGCTACTCAAATCATTTCAGGAGTAGTTTTCTTAGAATCTCTGCCTCCTCTTTTCCTCTGCCTTCTTGAATGTTCCATCAAACAGCCTTCGAAATTGAGGAAATGAAGCTCAATCAACCTTTCAGACACAGTTAAGAAATAGACATTAAAAATATAATTAGGAAATCTTATCTTCCAGAGGTCACCAAACAGATGAAATATGAGAATATATGTGAATCCACTTTGTAAACACTAAAGTATCATACAACTGATACTAGTATTGATTCTATGTTAAAATAATCAAGAAAGGAAAACAGAACATTTTCCCTATGAGAAAGAGAATGTGCTCAGCAATTTTCTCACTTAAATTCTCCAAAAGTTTCTATAAAATTGGTACTTTTACAAAAAAATTAATGCAAATTAGGAACTGATTTTAATTCCTTCATCTCTATTTAATTCATATCAAAAATGCTAGCATTTCTGGGTATTTTATTTATTAGTCTTTGGTATACATAAATCATGTATGATAAATTCTTAGCATCACTCGGATTATAAAACCTAGGCTAGATATGCAAATTTGAAGATATGAAGATGCCTGGCATGCCATAATGATATTTCAGACCACTCTTTTTTTCTTGGTCTAAAGCAGACATGCATTTGTTGATGTGAGATTCTGTAGTCAAAGGGGCAACCCATCATTATTGCATCAGACATTGAAATCTTACCCTGGTCTTTGTCCATGTAGACATAATACCCTCACAGCTCCCTAAAATGAAGATTGAACTACTAATAATGTCTCAGAACACTCCAATACAAAGGTTTTTCTGGTGTTGCAAGAAGGAACGAGCTCTGTGCTTAGAGAGTAAAGTCCTATGGGTTTCAATTCCACTTCAGCCGCTAACTATCAATATCATACTTGGTGAGATATTACAAGTACAGTAAGCTTAAGTATAAAATAAAGACAATATCTGTGGTAAAGGGCATTCAGATGCTGATTCCTTGGTCCCACTTCATCTCTTCTCAAGCAGCTGTTTATATCTTGAGGAAGAGAGATTCAGGGTGCCCAACTAATCAACAAACTGAATATCCCAATATCCATGTGAGAACAAATGTCATCTGACTCGACAAATTTTCACGTGTCTCTGCATTATATGTCTACTTCTTATTTTCTCAATTGAGAGATGCACCTTTATTGAAAATTTCTGTTACTGCAGCAATAATAACCAGTTCCCTTGATCTGCCCAATCATAATGCTAATCTAATGATGGATGTAGAACTAGACTGACAAAGTATGTAACAGTATTCCTAGATTATGACTTAAGTTTTTTCATCACGTAGACTAAAAATCTTTAGGTGAAGCGTACTCCAAGTTCATATCTAATTCATAAAATAATCAACTGTCACATTACTACCTGTCTCCTAAAACAGTCACACGGTCACTAGGTTTGTCCCTCCTTTGATCCCATGGACTTGAGTATTTCTCCCCAGGTACATAAGTTACCTATTTGCAAAGAAGTCTATTTCATCTTTTGCTAATATACTAAACTTGCATGTTTGACCCTATTGTTTCATTGTCACTAACAACCATTAAAAAAAAAAAAGACACTGTTCACTATTATCTGGAGATTTCCTTAATATGCTGCTTAAGTAATGGTTCCAGATCATTAAATATAAATATACACATTATCCTGTGGTTCTCTTCAATTTGATATTTTGCAATAATCTTAACTCTTTATCCAATTCAGTTAATTTGGTATGTAAGATTTCAAAAAAACTCCTTTCATAAAATCATGGTATTTAACACCTATACCCCTTTTTTTTTTAAGTCAAACTATCAAGGAAAGTAATCAGGTTTTTGTATGATGATTACTACTTTAGAGTCTTTGATCCTCCTTCCATTACTTTATAGAGGTTTACATATTCTTCCTAATGTTAATTCGTAAGTCTATTAGGAATTGAAATTAAACTAACTGGATGCTAACTTTTCTTTTTAAAAACAATCTATTAAATTTCCCCTGCTAAGACTTTATTATTTCTAGATTTTATTAATAAGACCTACCATTTTTTCTAATAATTCTCCAAAACTCTGGAAGCTTACAGATAATACCAACATTATGGGAAGTAAGGGAAGATAATAAGCATGGCCGCAAGTATGCTTTCAGGTCACTGAGCACACATATTCCCTGCCATTCAAACTGTCTGCCTCTACTGGTTACATGATGAAGGTCTTTTGTAAAATCCCATAATGTTGTAGTTCATATAATTTTTTTAAAGGTGAGAAACAGTAAAACTAGTTTGTTGTTTGTGAAAGTGAAGGAGAGATGTGTGCATTTGCCAGTACAAGCCTGAACTAACTCTAGAACACACACACACGCATGCACCACAGGGTGTCCCCAAGGAAGAAACTGGAGATGGCTTGGAGATGATAGTGTGACTTATACTTTGCATTCTGAACCACAAGAATACATCGCTTATTTTAAAAATGCAACTTATCATTACAGACCTAGAGGGTGAGAATCCTCCACTTGTTTATCAACATTAAAAAAAATTTTACCTAAAATCCCATGATATTCAAATATCCATGAAAAGAAAATACATAGTAATATCAAGTAACAATTACTACTTTAACACACATTAGTTTTCAGCCCCAACTGAAGAAAACAGAAACAAAACAACTGGAAATAAAGATATGGGAAATAAGCTAAAAGAAAAAGAATATATAAGAAGTAATAATCTGATCATTTTCTTAAAATAATTACTCGATAAAAGGAACTCAGTATCAAAAATTTGGAAAAGCACCAAGAAGAAATCTAGTATGATGAGTAGGAATGCACCTCAGACTATTTTCATCAGACGTCAGGTTTCTCCTTGGGTTAATCACAAATGAAAAACATTTCCTTGGCTTCCAAAATTATTTGCCTACACAGTGCCCTTAATGCAAGGGTGTCAAACTCATTTTCACCGGGGCCACATCAGCCTCATGGTTGCCTTCAAAGGGCGAACGTAGAGCTCCTTGCCCCTACTTAAGGAGTAGTTACACTTATACAGTCCTAAAATTAAATTCGTTCCTTTGAAGGCAACCACGAGGCTGATGTGGCCCCCAGTGAAAATGAATTTGACACTCCTGCCTTAATGTGAAGGAGGAGAGGGGGACAGTGGGGGAAATGGGAGACAAATCTAAAGACATATGTCTCAGTACATAGGAGTATGTGTTTTTTTGTAGAGAACAAAATGACAAATCCATGTGTATGTGTAACTGAAGCATTTTAAAATTAATTTCTGTACAATTATAATTATCATAATGATCTTCACCTTGGAAAGATGGAATGAGTTTTGCTCCCAGAATTAAATACTACCGTGAAAAAGCAGGCACGGTGTTATCTCAAGAACAAAGGAGAATCTTTACCATTTTGGCAGAGGAATTCATATGTCACGGCATAGATTCCTTTGAAATTTTCTAAAGAAAGGACAAGTTATATATTATAATCACTGTGGTGTTGGTGGTGATATTCTGTGTTACACACAACGATATGTACAGTATCAAGAGGAACTCCTTTAATTTATACTTCCTGCATGTTAATGCTTCCTGCTTCCCCATGTTCTAAGGGGAGTTTTCTGCAAACACAATGTAAAGCCATGATTAGTTAGAAGTATATGGATTTTATCACTGGCCAATAAAAGCAATCATTTGACAAACTGGTGTGAACAGAGACCTGTGATCATTTCCTTTAGCACTCTGACACCAGCTCAGGGCTGGCACGTGGGTGTGCCACTTGGTCTATTCTCACAGGGCCCCACACACTTGGTCTAATGCTCTGCTGTTTCCCCACAAATCCTTAATCATTTTGAACAAGGGACCCACATTTTCATTCTGCACTGGTACCTGAAATTGTGCAGCCAGTCCTGGCCCTGCTTCTCAAGGTGTGTTCTGAGGGTCAGCAGCATCAGTATCACCTGGAGAACATGTTAGAGGCAGGGTCTCAAGTTCCATCCCAAACTTAATGAATCGAAATCTGCATCTTAACAAAATCCCTTCAATATTAATATGCATGTGAAAGTCTAAGAAATACTGCTGTACTGGAAGTCATTCTACATTAAAATACAAACTATCTTCAAAAACACCATGCTGTAGAGGACCCATAACAAGTGGTCAAAAATCAAGCAATCGGAGATTTAACAGGAACTAAGGAAGTATTTTGTTTTACAGAAGTCACTGTAAGTTTGGCTAAACAGAGTTGGCCTATCCTTCTCTTAAATTCATTTAACAAGAGTTTTACAATCACTTTTCTTAAAAAGTATATACTGTAATGGGGTAGGTCAGAGCATAAGACCCTGGAGACAGTGGAAGCCTCCCCCCTGCCCCAATCCTACAAGAAAGGCAGGAAGTAAAAAGGAAGGCACCTCTTTTGAGGCACTTTGCATAACAAAGGCACATTAACAGAACGTGCCTTTTAAAGGGAGGAGCTGCAGGAAGAAGGCTGCTGCTTGGGGCAAGCTGTGCATGTGACTGAGAACTTCTGCAGAATGACTCGGCAGCATGACTCTTGAGACAGTCAGGGGGGAAGTTCATACAGGGCCTAATGCCCAACCCAGGACAGACGCATGTGCACCTCTATGTGGCTGGGACCTCCTGCCCTGACTAAAGACGAAGCTGAAACAGGGTCAAAGACACTAGGGAGCTGACAAAAATGGCAGACACTAACTCACCAAGAAAAGCCAGATGTTGGTCAGCCCAGGAAGTTCTGCTCCAAGCCTTTAAAATTGGAGTGCTCCAAGAAACATGAGGTCTGCCTGTGGGTCTGTCTGTAGGGCTGGAGGTCTGGAAGCCCACTTGAAACAAACTCAGCACCTCTCCCACACAGAAAACGATGACAGTGCTGCAGGGGGACCTGCCCAGCTAAGCACCCAAATGCACTGGTAACCTGATGGCTAGAGTAAAGGCGGCTCCAGAGGAGAGAAACGGACACTGCTAAAAACGGACACTCAGGCTGCTGCACACACACACCAGAGAGATGCCTGGAGCTAAACTGTGACCAGGAATGCTGAGCTGCAGACTTCTGTGATTCTGAAGGATGGTACTTTTGAGTGGCATATTCTGAAACTGGTCTGGCTTGGCAGAGGAAGGCAGGGCTATTCATTTTGGGGTGTTTTTAAAGGGAGCAGGACTTTACAGCAGAAAGGCGCTCACTTGTGCACACGCTCTCTCTGTCTCTCTCTCAAACCTGGTACAGAAAAGTTGCCCTCTTGGTATAGGACTTTGCAACTTGATACAAGCTCTCTCCCTCTGGGCTTTTGGCATTTGGACATTGGACATTCTGGGCCTCTGGCCCTGCTCCCCACATAGATGGGACCATGCATGAGACTAGGATATGCAGGGCCCACCAGGAGCTTAGACCCCAAAGAGGTGGGGAGCCAACCCCTGGAGGCAGGGTCCCACTCAAGGACATGTGCCTCCCTGGGCTCCACCCTCTGGGACAGCGTAACAGGGCACACAGTTTCTGGGACTGCCACATGGAGGCCAAGAACATCACACCCCAGATCCTGAAGGACAGCTGCTGGGAGAGGATGGGGGCTCTGAAACCCAGAAGTGCACATTCCAGAGAGGATGGAGATCTCGTTGTGTGACCAGCTGATGGACAGATAAGGACATGGGGAACTTCTGGGTTGGTTTTGGCTTGTAGCCTTATGGGGAACAAGGGAGGTTCTGTGTCTCATGGGAGAGGACAATTCAGCAGGAATGCTGGAGTGCTCTCAGTGCCTGCAACGTTGGAACCCTGTGAATAAAAACCTGTTGCCTTCAAGACAAATTGTTGAGTCGTATAAAAAGGCACCAAATGGCCGAAAACCAGTTTGTACTGTTACAGTACAGTGAAAGACTGTGTTCCCCCTCTATCCCCGCCAAAAAAAAAAAAAAAACCTAGCTCCCAGTATTTCAGAATGTGACTGTCTTTGGAGATAGGGTGTTTAAAGTAGTAGTTAATATAGGCCACTGGGGTGGGCCCTAACCCAGTATGATGGTGCCATTATAAGAAGAGAGTAAGACACACAAACACAGGGAAGACCATGTGAAGACACAGGGAGAAGATGGCCATTTACAAGCCAAGGTGAGAGGCCTCAGGGAGAAACCAACACCTTGATCTCAGACTTCCAACCTCCAGAACTTTGAGAAAGTAAATTTCTGTTGTTTAACCTCCCATCCTGCAGTACTTCGTCATGGTAGCCCTGGCAAACTAATACAAGCACATTTCAAAAAGAACCAAAGCACATCAAAATATAGCTTCTTCCTCTTCTTAACAACATACAAGAACTAATTGTTGATTGTCAAACTGCAATTCACAATTCCATTAAGAAGGAAATGGTATCAAGTGTTGTTTTTAAAATTACACCAACTGGCCTGAGTTCAGAATATCCAAGTGATTCCATGTAAAGAGGAATACAGGTCAGTAATATGCAGTATTTCCACATAATTCCTATGACTAAACACACTAGAATTTGCAAGCTGGAAGGAAGCAAGAGAATGATATGGAAGTCATCTTCAGATGACCAATAATGACCTCTATTTCCATTATTTATACAAGGACTGTAATGTCATCCAACAAGAATCATTCCATACACTTATGAAATGTACAGCTATACCTCTGAAATTTCATACACTTACTTTTGCATGAAAAGCCAGTTGCCAGTCTCAGGGTTTCACTAATATGGATATAATTATCCCTTATATAAAAAAAAAATCTCAGCAAAGTATCATTCTCAAGTCTTCCATTAGTCTCTTCTCTTTCACTGCAGAGGTGCAGTGGGTAACATTAGCCAGACGGGCTCATATGCACATGGCAATCGGGGTTATTCATCAACTACTCTTCAAATCTAATTCGAAATCAGAGCTAATGGAGGAACAAGACTCAGGATATCCACTGAAAGAGTCCTAGAAATAGTGACAAATCAAATGTGACTTTGCATCTGTGCTCCTTTCAGGACACATGAAGTATGTTCTGCCTCGGTGATTTATCCCTTTGTTTTCCCCCTAGTTTCTAATTTCCTCCTTGGTGGAAAAGGAGAAAGAAAAGACACATTTATTTGAAAATTGTCATAATTAATAAACCATAGGTAATCATATTTTCATGGATTCTGAGTATAATTCTGTTACTTACAATTTTTAAATTTGGGGGGAGGAAGAACGGTAGTTTGAAACTCAGCTAAAAAAGAGCAAGGAAAGCACAGCTTTGGTTTTTCTGTTAGACAAAGGAGAGGCCATGATAAACACCACAGCTCTCTTTTTTCTGTCAGCTAAAGATCCCTGCCCAACAAGGTTCTATCTTAGACATCCTTCCTGGTTTGCAAAGAGAATCCATCCCAAAAGCAAGCTATACAAGGGAATGTCCACAGAATCTAAGTGTGTTCCTTACGGCTTCCCCAACAGAAATACCGACTCTTAAAATGTACGCAAACCTCCTAAATCCTGTATTTAAGAGCAGCTGAGTAAGGACAAGACATTTCAGGCAAAGTACCCATAGAGCTAAACAAAAAAATCTTTGTGTCATTCCTGTGGCCATTTACCAAACCTCTGCTACTGCAGACCTTATCAACACCTAGAACTTTTTCTGGCCCAGAGATTGGTCTGTGTTTACAGGACAGCTGCAAAACAGGAACAAGAAGGAGGAGCAGGAGAAAATAAGTCCCACACAGCATTCTTTTGTCCCCATCCAGATGCCCCACCAAGTCATAAGGATGAGCTCGCCCAAGGCCCCAGCTATCCCTGCTATCCCTTCCTGGCCATACTCTTTTCATCCACCTCCAGGAACAAAATACCATTTTTAAGCCAGGATCTTCTTTCAAAAAATAAATTTTACTTTATCTCTATGTGTGGCCAATGGTTCTCCAATACCAAGCATTCAGGAGGTGTTTGTAATTAATGTTGTCTTCCTGCCTTTACATTAATTATAAATGGGGTGAAGAAGGAGAAGGAGATATAGAATATGAGACTTAAATACCTTCATTTATTCATTCTCTCATCCATCCAACATTTGAGTGCCTACCTTATGTCAAACACTATTCTACAGACAGGAGATACAGCAGAGAGCTCAAGACCACTGTCATGAATCCATGTGACACTAACAAGGTATTATCAGATACTAAAGTAAGAATTAAAATAAGAGGATGTGATGGAGATTGACTTGTTATCAAAAAGGATGTCTCTGAGTGTAATAAGTGAAGATAAGCCCTGAAACAAGGAGGACCCTATCATTCTAAAATTGCGGGGAGAGCACTCCCAGCAGGAGACAAATGCAAGAACCTAGTCTAGAAATGAACATGGTGGTCTCAAGGAGCAGGGGGAAAAAATCCATTCAATGTGGCTAAAGTGTAGGTGGGGAAGATGCTTAGTGTTGGTGCAAGAGAAGTTGAGGGGCTCAGGCCAGGGCTGGGAGTTTTTGAAGTCAGTGTCCCCAAGACTAAAACCTGAACATGCCTGCTCAGGAACGAGCCAGTACAGTCATAATCATAAGGCACTGTATCCTACACTACAGCAGGCCTAACTAAGATGCCATGGATGGCAATAGCCCTCAGAGAAGCCATGGCATCACTGTGCCAAAGGGAAGACTAGCAGTGATTTGGGAGGTTCAAAGCCCAAGATATACTATATGCTCCAGTAACCAACATCATTCTAACCTTCTTCACTCCCTGATTCCAAACGTTCTCTCCCTACACCTTAGTCCTACCACAGACCCAACTTTTAGGAACTCCAAACTATCTACCAAGTTAAAAAGAAACTGCTTAATTCAAGACCCTCCACAATATATACCCAACTTATTTTTCAGATTCATAATGCCATATCCCCAATGAAGCACTGCACTCTCACCACTTGTTTATAATACCCAAAACTTTCCAGCATTCTATTACTTGCCTATAACAGAATAGATGCAATAAATTCCATGACAATAGAAGGTGAACCCTCCCTACTTTGAATCACCTGAGACATTAATTTTATCTCTCTAGGTGACAACTAACACAAGGACACAAGTTACCATACAGAATGAGTAACCGACATACAATCTGTCTACTGGACTGTAACATTAGGACACATTCCATTCTATTACCATATATTAGGATGCTCCCACAGCACCTAGTACAGAACCTTCAAAGCAAGTGTACTGTGCTCTAGGCAACACATAAAAAATTTCACTCACATAATCTCTCAATGACATAGGTATAATAATACATATTTTACAAAATAAATAAATACATTCTCAAGAAATGAAGCAACTAGCTCAAACTAGCACCAAAGAGGCAGTCAATAGAATTACACTTCCCTAAGATCTAGAGACATTGCCGCTTGCTTCTTCTGTTTTCATTCAGTAAATGGCTACTGAATACCTACCCTGGGCCAGACTGCTCAGATTCTACAAATGCAAAAGTGAACAAAATGAAAGACAAATGGAAGCTGCATCCTACTGTAACTTTTAAAAAGATACAGGCAATGAGAAATACATAAGTACATTATTAATGTGGGTTTGAGGCAAAAATGCTATGGGGTAGAGAGTAGAGGTTGGAAGATGACAAAAGAGCTATAAAGGAGGGAAATGATGAGGAAACTGTTTGAATGATATGGGTTTATAATATAAGTAATCAAATCAGAATAAATTCTGAACCTGCTTGAAAATAATATATACACATATTTATTTGTCTACACTATATACATGCATGTAAATTTAAAGTTTTTTTAATTCAATAAATAGTTCTTAATTGAGCACTACTTTGTACCAGGTATATAAAGCAATGAATGTGACACTGACAGGCACAAATAAACCACACTAATATTCACCAGTCACAGCGTTAACACACACATTTTATAGTACAGAGTATGTATCACTTGCAGTCACCTATTCAGGTGAGCTGATGTGTGCACCCACACAGAAACGCATGTGCACACAGCATGCCTTCCAGCAAGGGAGCCTATAAATCACTGAATACCTCATAGCTATTAGAAAACATTAATTCAATTCCTTGAGCTAAATTACATTTCAAAATCTCCATCAATGGACTTGAACAGAACCTTGAATGATTAATGTTTTATCAGTGATTACCCAGACGTGGAACAGACAGCCTGCCATTTCAAATTTAGAATGTTAGTTCAGTACCAGTGACACAGCTGAGTTATTTGTATACGCATTATTATTTAAACTCAGTAAAAACTTGAAAAAGTTTAACTTACTTAGAAATTCATGTCTATCATTTAAGACTTGATATTGTTTTCTTGTTAGAAGCCAAGAGACGGGAGATTTTGAAAAAGAATCCTTAGAAATCTCACAGATAAAAGAGATGGCTAATTCTTCTATGATCCAGGCTCTAGAAAGGAATACTGGGGCATGGTTTTAAAGCTTCTGCTACTTAGCTGTTTGAAGCTAAACAATTTTTCATAGATTTATATTTATTATAGCCTATAATAGTGACATGCTTTTTCCCAAGCACTCAGACTACAGCTTCCTTTTCTACCTCAGAGAGAGCGAAGAAAAGGTTTATTACTTACGTTGACAATCATATGCCCTAAGGACAACACAGAGCACAGGGGACAGGATCTGTTAGCAAAGACTTCCCGTTCAATCAAAGCATACTAGTGCTTTGAAGGACCTAGTATGCATGTAATCAATTTGTATGAACAGCGTCTTTGAAATGACCCACAATCTACACTTAATTACATTTAAACTTTTATTACATTTAAAAACTATTACATTTAATCTGATATTTCCAACTACTAGAAAGTCTTAATAAAATTGTATAGTCATTTGTGTTATAAAGAAGTGAGCAATATGGGCTTCTCCAAGATTTTTCTCTTAACTCTGTGACCCATTGACACAAATATACATTTCACTGTACCCCTTATAAAAAGCTCTTCAACTCTCCTCTCACATGGCTTTGCTAAAGACCAGAAAAACTCAAAAAAAGGGGGAGTAAGTCACCCCAGGAGTTGGTGAAGTGACTCTCGGAGCTTCAGTTTCTTCATAATAACATCATGAGATCATCTGCCTTGTAGACAGCAAAATTTAAAACACCTAGGACAGAGCCAAGCAATTAGCAGAAACATAGTAAAGGATTACTACCATTACCATTATTGGTTTGTTTATCAAAAATAGTACTCTTGAAGTTGGAGTTCACAATTCAGGAATATCTGAGATCTTCCTGAGGCTTAAAAATCAAAATATTCCCTAAGAAAATCGGGGTGTCAAGCTCAGACTACAGTCTGTGAAAGTCTGTCTTCATTGTTCTGTTCTAGCTTTAAGAGAAGTCGAATCAGCCTCTGATTAAATTTTTAAATCATTTCTGTGCAATGAGGGAGAGGATAATTTTCTCTCTGATGGCAAAATTAATAAATTGAAAATACTAAAGACACTATAATAGAAATTTATATTGCATTGCCATTAAGTGTTTACTGAACACTCATTCAGAGTTTAAAGATACCCTTAGGAAACCAAGAATGAAGACCTTTTGTTCACAACTAGAACTTCGACTACAAAGTGCAACAAAATATTACTACACTCCATAGAGCACCTTACATGGTACAAGGCCTCCAATTTCACATTCACTTCACTACATTTTCTCGTTTTTTTTATTCCTCACCCAAGGATGTGTTTATTGATCTTAGAGAAGGAGGAGGGGAGATAAACAGTGACCTGTCGCCTTGCATACCTGCCCCAACTGGGGATGAAACCAGGAAACTATGTATGTGCCCTGTCTGGGGATAGAACCTGCAACCTTTTGGTGTACAGGACTACATTCCAACCAACTGAGGCACCCTGCCAAAGCCCACTACATTTTCTTAATTATCCTCAGGTGTACCCAATGGCATTCCAAACGAAAACTTTTCAGTTTCCTCCATCTTCTCCAAAAGAAGAAGGCTTTTGATACTATAACTAAATAACTTTTTAAGACAAAAATAAAATTTATGGGTGCTATAATATATTGTTTTTTCCACTGAAACTGACACAAAGTAAAATCTTACTTTTCACTTAGTTATTTCAGAAAAGACTCATTATTTAGGAAAAAAAATATTCTGTTTATAAATTAGAATAATCTTGGTTTTCTTTGTCCTAGTCATGCTCAAATATCAAATAAATTATGAAGAAAAAAACTTTACGTTAACCTTATGATGCATACCAATGCTTTCCATGGGAAATATTGGAAGTGGATACCACATTACCATTAAAATGAAATTTTGTTCCGATTATTGCTTTCGCTCCTGAGCTGTAATACAAATTACATACTACAGAGTCACTATGGATAAAGGGAGATTTGGCACATCTGCGCAGATTACCTTGGGAGCATTCAGTTTTACGAGCAATATTCATCCACCCCTAATTTTTACCCCTTTTTTGGGAAATATGGTTGCTTAGTTGAACATAACTGCACATGGACTTTCCTTCTATTAAATGTACAGTCGTTCCCCCTTATCCATGGGTGATATATTCCAAGACCCCCAGTGGACGCCTGAAACCACTCATAGTACTGAACCCTACAGATACTATGTCTCTTCCTATATTATACATGTTTTTTCACTTAAAGGAAGCACTTTATGGCTGTTCTTTGGCATATCTGAAATGCCAGCATCATTACTCTTGTTCTTTGGAGCCATTATTAAGTACATAAGAGTTACCCAAACACAAACATTGCAATAATGGAAAATCAACAAGATAACCAAGGCAGCTACTAAATAACTAACAGGCATAAGTGTCTGTAGCGTTGACAAAGTGGACAAAGAGATGACTGACCTCCCAGGTGTGACAGAGCAAGATGGCGCAAGAATTCATCACACTACTCAGAACAATGTGCAATTCAAAACTCATAAAGGGTTTGTTTCTGGGACTTTCCATTTCATATTTTTGTATTGTGATTCATCATGGGTAACTGAAACCGCAGAAATGGAAATCATGGTAAAGGGGAAGTACTGCGCAAAAAAATTCAAGCCTTGTAGAAAATGCCAATACACACTACAGGGGCAGGACCCAATTCCAGATTTGGGAAGATGACAAAGAAAAGGGGAAGGTAAGGGATTGTGTACTCCTAATACAGCAATCTCAAAGAGCAGCAGAGGCTTACACTAACAATTTTTAATACATTGTCTCAATCTTATATAAATCTGGAGAGATTACTAAAATATGAAGGGTTTAGCTAGCTTATGGAGCATAAATAATAAATTGCTCCCAGTTGTGGAGTTTAAATAGTGAGGGTAAATTTTACACCCCTGCCCTTGTCCCCAGAGCCAAAGAAATTCCAAGGATCTGCTTTAGCAAAGAAACACTGAAAACCCCAGTTTCTAGGTTCCTAACAGAATGGTCAAAGAAAAAGTCCACGTGTGTTAAGCTACAGCAAGGAGTAAGTTAGTAGCTGACAGGCATCCAAGATTCTGCTGGACAGAATAAGAGCAGCTGGGAAGAACTGGGTGTCCTCAGCAGCACACAGGCCGTACAGGCGGCTAAGAGAGCACAATATTCCTCACAGGCATGAATGTATGTCCTCTGCTATGTTTATCATTTGTAAATAATTTTTTGGTTTTGCTTATAATTATGTAATAGATAACAATATGTATGTATGTTATCCACTGCCCCTGCAGCTCAACTAAGTCAACATTCAGGGGTCAAGTCTGAAAACCTTTCCCCATTCACCACCATTCTCATTCATTCATATATTCATTCATATTCTCTCTCCCTCTCCAGCTCTCCTGCTCTCCCTCCCTCTCTCTCCGTCTCTCACACACACACTCCCACAAACAAAACAAAACCCACACACCACTGAATTAAATACCCCACGACTGTCATTATCACTACATTCTGGTGCTGTTCAACACAACACACCCTGGTCTCAGTGTAGTGTCTGACACATTAGGCTTAAACAAACCATAGCTAGCCTTCATTTAGGCCAGACCTTATTCTGGCTCACTCAATGATCCAAATGCCAGTGTTCACTCAGCCTCTGTTACTTAGTAACCTAAATATGGATATAAATCCACAAATGTATACCAGCAGTTCACTTCCACTCATCAGCAGCTATGCCAGAACAGACACTTGTAACTAACACCTAGACTGCAGGTATGGAACTGGAAAACCTAACCCCACTCAATCTCAAGAGATACTTCATACTAGGAATATGAACTATTATCTTCAAGTGTCTATATCACCCAAGTCTACCTAAAAATAAACTTTGAAAATAACTTTATGATTCTCTTCAAACTAATGTCAGAAACAAATAACTAACAATGAAGGATACATAATAGTTGCTGAATGCACTTGTTTAACAAGCGTAGTACCAGGTACACAGTACATTATCTAACCTTATCGACACATCAATAATTTTAATAGCCTTATTGCAGTATTACTTTTCTAGTTTACAGGTACAAAAATTAAGATTACAGATAGTAAAACCAAAATTCAAGCTGAAGTCTACAATACTTCAAAGCCCATTCTTTTTCCACTACAACTTCACAAAAAATACAATAAAACCATGTTTTAACTTTACTATACTATAATTAACTTTTTTTAGAAAAAGGTTTTCTTGCCCTGGCTGGTGTGGCTCAGTGGACTGAGTGCCAGCCTGCAAACCACAGAGTCAACGGTTCAATTCCCAGTCAGGGCACAGGCCTGGGTTGCAGGCCAGGTCCCCAGTAGGGGGTGCAAGACAGACACAATAAGTTTCCTCTCCCTCTCTTTCTCTCTCCCTTCCCCTTCCTCTCAAAGTAAATAACTAAAAACTTTAAAAATAAATAAATTTTAAAAAGTCTTTCTTGGAACTTCTTTAATCTGATAAATGGTATCCACAAAAGAAGCCTTTATTTTTAAAGGTGAGAGATATGACACTTTCCCCAGGATTCATAAAGAGGGTACACTCACAATTATGCCATCATTTGTAGTCAACACTGTGTTAACAAAGGTCTGAGCCAGTAGAACAGGCATAAAAAAAAAGAAATAAAAAGTATAAGGATTGGAAATGAAGAGAAAAGTGCTGTTATAACAGAAAATACATAAAATGCCTACAATGAAAAGCAGTGTTGCGTGTTGGGGGTGTGAAAGAAAGAGCAGCCACATGTCCACCAACAGACACGCAGCACAAAGCTCACAGGAAATGCATTCAGAACTGCCATTCGAACTCGGCCTGTTTGGGGAGAGGGTGCAGGGATGGTCTGCCCAGGTACAGACACAAGTCTAGACTTTAAAAAAAAAACCTTGAAAACAATTTCTTTTTAAAGACTAAAAAGTAAGGCTCCTTTTTAAGGTCACCATATACTAGCAATTTCAAACAATGTCAATGATAAAGCCCCTAAAAATCCTTTTCTTTGTCAAAGTTTTAAATAATTGTTATCATTACTGCCAAGTTTAATTTTAATTTAAAATACAAATTTGCATATTTTTGTTGATTTTAGTCAACAATGCTTTTCACATGGAGGTGAACTCCGAAAACTCCAGTGTTGGAGCTGTCCCACTCTGCGCGAGGTCCAGCACCACAGCATGCAGCCACAGACACTCCTTTTAAGTAAGTGCCGGTTGTACCACATGCTCCTTCAATTAGAGAGTAGACTTGAACTAAACAATTACAGTAGAGTGGATGCAATAATGAAGAAATACAATCTGAGTTATTTCAGTTCCATCATTCCATATAGGCTATTGGGCTTATTTTTCTGCTTAAAAATTTTCAGCTGTGAGGACATTTAAAACTCACAAGAATGATTCTCAAATAAACATAGACATTGCAATTTTTTTGGTAATTTACTATGAAATGGGATTTTTATGACTCTCTACCAAACTTATCTTCAAGACGTTTCCTAACTAGTTACTTACATAGAGGTTGTTGTTTTATATGGAAGAAAATTTTCAAAATTAAAAATATATTTTAAAGGTGTCCTTTGTTGAACTATATACAAAGCTGCAGTCACAGATCTGGTATATAACATAAATTTTGACAAAGTTCTTGACCAAATTGGAGATGTCTCAAAAACAAACCACATGCTGTCATTCCTTACTGCGACAGACCAGTACTGCACCTTGTTTGCTTTTCAGAAAAAGGAAATTAAACATAGCTGAGAACTATTCATCCATTTCTTATTTCCATTTTTGCACCATAACTTTGTTGAACAGTAGTGTGGGGCAAAAAACAATCCATGCTGTGTCAAGACACATTGGGTACACCACTGATTGGAAGAGGCCACAAACTGGAAACAATCCAAATGTCCATCAGTACTAGAATATACAACTGCAGCATAATCACACAATAACCAGTACACAAAATGACTGCTACCACACCCAACAACATGGATTAAGTCTCACAGACATGGTAATGAGCTAATGAAGTCAGAAACAAAAGAATGTTTTTATCGCATTTCTGTGAAGTTCAAGAACAGGAAACTTCAATCTGTAGTGATGAATCAGAAGTATTGACCACCCACTGGCAAAATGGGCACAGGAAATGTTCTATCTCTTAATCTGGACAGCAGTTTCTTAGGCTCATAAACACATACAAATTCTTCAGTCAGTCCTTCACTGCATACACACTTTGATTTTTTAAAGGCCTTCTCTACTGTCTATACATGCCATGATTAACTGAAAGGGAAACTGAAGTTCAAAACATGCAAAATATGCATACCAGATCACTAGTACTTAAAAATGGTTAGATGTAGTCAAAATGAGATGAAAAATAGCAGTGCTGTGGTTTTTAAATTTCAAAATGCTGCAACCCTTAATATGACAGATAGTTTGGTAGAGAGAGATTAATGGAAAGAAGTACAGGCAAGGATAGAGCAGCAAATGGGTATTAACATTATGCAGAGAATATGAGACGTAAGGGAGTAGATCCAAAAAATAAATATTGTCCTTTGAAAATGACTCTTTGCTGGCAGCTTGTCAGTGAAGCAATGATGCCTTGGTGGGCTGCAAGTTTGCAGCCCTGGTGTTTACATAAAGTTGCATCCTTGTTCCCCTTAAGAGCTCTCATCTTTGTCCCTGATGGCATCTTGCCCTTGGCAGAAAAGACCTGACACATTCCAAGAGCCCCAGGGGTTAATACTCTTTGCCCAATCACAAAATTAACCTGCCTGGGTTTCATCTGCAAAGATTGCCCCTTCAGCCTCTTTCCCTCCAAAATAACACAAAACTGAAGGCAAAAAGTAAAGAAACATATTGAAAAGTAGATACTCATTTGAGGATGGGGATTTCACCCATGTGTTTGGGGAAAGGAGCTCCCAAGTCAATCAGAATTCAAAACTCAGAAAGGAACTTCAATTATCAAAGCAATTAGCAAAGAGGAAGGATCCCAATGACTCACTTCTTTACCAAAGACTTCCTAACCAGAAGTATGTAAATAGTATATGAGGCTGTAATCTTCCATCCCAGCAAGACAGAAAGTAGAGGGCATGGCGGTAAGAAACTGAGGAAGGAAACAGAAAAATATACAAAAAACATAAACATACAGAAAAACATAAAATGTAAAGCAAGCATGAAATATACAAGTACAGTCATGGGAAAAAGAGAAAGGTGGGCAGATGCTAAATTGCTTTAGGCCACTGCTTTGAGCTGAATGGAAGACAACACGAAGAGGGCATCATAAGTACAAGGAAAACAGTCCAATACACCCCATCTCCTCCATTCCCAAAACCTGCAGGAGGGTGCTGACAGTCAAAGGTGTGTTTACTCCCCGACACCTTCATGAACAGTAAATTCAAAACCCATCTGGTTTTCCCACCAAAACGGCTACCGTGAAATCCAAAGGGTTGATTCCCTCTGTACAGGAACTCATTTTAGCTGAGATTCGGCTCCAGCACCTAAGGTGTCTGGGAAATGTTGGACTCTCTGTTTAACCCTCTGTAGCCTCAGGCTTGGCTGACTACCGAGAAAACCACAATGCTGCCCAAAAGTAAACACCGTGCCCCCAGAACGGAAGTTAATCAATGTATAAATTGTGATAACTGCCTGATGTTATCTGTTGACTTAGCAATGCACTGTTCTTTCTGGCTGTCCACATGCCTTCCACATGACTACCCACTACATGGTTTTACTATTAGCCCCCCATACAAAGGGGCCCTGTCCTGGGAGGGGTGTGGATTCTTCCTGGCTGGCCACCACTGGGAGCAGCAACTGCTTTGCCCATGCACATAAGTTATGCAACCAGAAAAGTCAGTGTTCATGCTGCCTGTCACCACCAGAACCAGTAAGTAGAAACAAGTGTTGAATCTTTATGGGCACTTTACTCAGATGCCAGCAACCTGAGAAGGTAGCTTGTTATGTACCCTCAAAAACAGTCTTAATGTTTCATCTCAAGCCAACATTTTTATAAAAAGAAAAAAAGGTAGGTAAGGGATTTGGAAAACACATTAATCGGATAAGAGTTCCAGTTCTGCTGTAATTTTCCTAGTACTTCTTTATCTGTTGATCGATTTTTTTTTTCATTTTAAGAATGCAATTTTATTTAGAGAATGGCAGCTGGTCAAATTTATGCTTGAGATATTTATCCATATTTAACCAGAGAGGTTGCAGAGGCTACTACACCAGTCGGCTATTCTAAACCCTTTTATGTTAAATATGAACATTTTCCCAATATTACTCTTAAGTTGTATCTCATTTATCTTCCTCCTTAGAACTGCACAGGCTTGCTTTAAATATTTTAATAGCTTGTAATAAACTACTGAGTTCATTAAGAATAGAGGTACTTTGGTTAATGCTCAAAATGGTGTAGCCAGAGGTAAAGCAAGTATTATTAAATATGAATGTAATCTTTATCAACACAAATTGAACTTTTTTCCTAATAAAAAAGCTAGTCCAATATACAATCTCATTCTATAAAAATATATCATTTCCAAATCACAGTGAAAGGAACTTGAGTAATTCACCAATTTTTTCTCCTATGCACCTTAGAGATACCTCACTAAAACTGGTATAGGACACAACAAAATGACATTTACAAAATGCAGTATTGTAGTGACAGTACTGAGAATGATTGCTACAAACTCTCTGAATATTAAATGGTTATATCCTAATTATATAGAACACTGTGTAACAGGATGCAGCAGCCAGCTCACCCCACAAAGAGGGATTTGTAATGGGGTCCAGAACTCAGGGTGTCCAGGAAATATTAAAAATACAGGATGTCCTCACCCCCACAAGTCTGAACTGGGGCATGGGACACATGGAGCAGGGTCATTGAGACTTATTTTGCATATCAACAGTTTTACAAATAACTGCAAAAATGGTTATTTAACATATCTGTAACTTTTGGTTTCATAGGTATGTTAAATAGTTGTGGCCATGCTTTGAGCCAGGGAGATGGAAGTGACTTCAACCCAGGACATGACTAGGAGGCAACTCCCCCTGGTTACAGTGCCTGCTTGAGACCTTGGAGATGGTTGGCTCCACACTGTGGGCCATGCCTGCCTGGACTTACTATGGCAGCCCAGAAAAGCTGGAAAAATACCAGAATGCTGGCAGGTGTAGGCAATTGAGGGAGGAGTAGGAAATGGAGCTGCAGAGGAAGATTCATGCCGGGATTTAAACACAGGCGTGGCATCCATGTGGGTTGGAACCACACAGTTTGGGGAGTCCCTTTGCCACACAGCTTAGGAAGCAGGAAAGCAAGATGTAGTAGCAATGCAGAGCTCTCTCTCTTAGCAGTTTGGAAGAATGCAGGAGAGACGTTCCAGAAAGGTAAGGGGTGAAAGGACTCTGGCTGGTGGGCCATAAGAAGGTGCCATGTGGGTTTGGATTAAGAACCTGAGATCGAGGCGACACAGCTGATGGTGCTGGAAACTGTGGAAGGCTGACCAGCCCAGCATAGACTACTGGGAAGAACCAGGGGCTAGCTGAGCCACAGACCTCTATTTCTTCTCCTGAGATACAGTACCCCTGACTGGGTGAAGGGGGGAAGGAACGACTGTGGGTTCATGGGTGTTTTAAGGGACTTTGAGATTTTAACAAAGACATTAAGTCATTACTCTAAGTCTGTATAACTTTTGAGTAAACACTTCCTTTCCTTTTCACCAATCTCTGACATTGAGAGCTATAATTCCCGGGTGAAGGGCAATGCAAACCTAGTACAAGGGGACCCCTGGACAGCAGGGTCCATTCAGGAGCAGTATCTTGCCCCACCCCCTGGGTCCATTCTATAACAATTGGTCCAATAACAAAATAGAAAGCAGCAGGTGGAAACTTATCTCATTCAATGTTCACAGATAAAGTTAACCATTCTTCCCATTATTTTCTGAGATAATTCCCCTTTTTATATTGAAATCTGTTGGGAATTAAATTCAGGTATTTTTCCAAGCTACTGTGTGAAGAGGACGCTGAAGGCCATCACTATACAGCCTAATGCAATATAAGGACTCTTCCACTCACCCATTCTGGCTCACTTCCAAAATATACCCAACAATCCCGTTTTATTTCTGTCCAGGAGACTGGGTGCCAAGGATCAGATATAAGTACTGGTACACATAAGCAGCAAGATTATAGTCAATAGACTCTAAAAATTGAAAATGGCAGACACAGTGAAGCTGGCGAAGCCCCAGCCACATCACCCATCCTGTTGATCAACAATTCTTTATCTGCATCACAAACATGGGTTGCAGACCCCCTGGGGCACAAACACTGAACTGCTGTCAACTTCCTGGAGTCTCTAGGTCATGCATTGCAGTTCCTGGAATAACAGCTCTCCACATGCATTAATCACTTAAGCTTATCAACTGCGACTGGAGCTAAAAATCTTTAACTCTTGTGTTCCCCTATCAGTTTCTCCTATTAAAGTTCTTATGAATTCGAATAACGCTATAAGTCAGTTCTTTGGAATGGATCCTGGATTTGGACTTTTGGGGCTCTCCCCTAACTCCCTCACTTCACAAAGAGAGAAAAGCAATGCACATGTGCCTAAATGAAATAGACCTCTGTGAGAGTTATGAAACTAACGAGTCGATCAACAAATGCATGTAATTTCTCATTCACCTCACCAGTTTTCATAGGATAAATTATACATGTCCACACATGTGGGCAGGGTGTCTAAAGGTATATGCTTGGGGTGGGAGGGGAAGGCAATATGGGAATAGGGGTACCTCAAACAGGCAGAGTGACCAAGAGAAAGGAGGAGGAGGAGAAAGATGAGGGTAGAAGTGAAGAAAACATGCCTGATCTAATTCCCTTCATCAAGTTAGCATGTTGTGGAACATGACTTTCCAAGATTTGTCTTGGATGGTTGGTTTTTTGTGGGTCTTCAGTGGTAAAGGAGCTACATTTCTGTAAAAGTTAACAGTGTCAATAGCACAGCCTTAACACAGCTGGGACACGTAAGGAGTTGTCCAGAAAGATGACAGGCAAACCTGACAAGCGTACCTTGCCACAAAGCTTACTCTTTGGGGGACAATCTAAGTTTCTTGAAAGGCAGGACCAACTTTTCTGCATTTTACAGATTTCAAAATGAAGCTTTAACCTATCCCACCCACACAGTCATTACTCCAGATACATTATAACCATAAAAATTCCATCACTTTACAGATAAATTCACAACACAAGCAGCTCATATTAGCAAACAATCCTCCAGGGGATATACAAATGTGCTAACACCCACACACCATTTCAGTGTCATATCAGAAATAATAAAGTTGAGCGCACTCCCAAGATGACACTCATATGATGGGTTTTGTACTAACAACAGGAATTTTTAATGTCTAACAGCTAAAAAAAAAAAAAAACAGTTGAATAATAAAGTAACCAGATACTGGGAAGGAAAGGCATATGAATAGAAATGATTCTGAATGGCACTGACCATAGGTGATATCTGTTTTTATGATCCTTTTTCTGTTCCAAATGTATTGAGAAAAGGGAGAAAAAGGTGTATTCATCTTCAGGTACCTATGAGACATTTCTGTGTGTGTCACCTGGCACCCTTCAGAACTCATTCTGCACTCAGTGGGAGGGCCAGGGTGAACTAGCAAGGAAAACTCCAAAGACTTAAAATGGACAGAGTTAAGTCAACCCTACCCTGATCTACTGTCCGGCACTAGAATCAAAGCTCTGTGAGAAACACTCAGGGAGGGCTGCTTTCATTTGTCTGAGAACAGGAGCAGTGCACAGGCCATCCCTGTGCACTAGCACAGAGCCTCCCACTTGGCTTAAGCTCTGTGGTCAACATCTTGAAATTCTTGATTTATGAACAAAGGGTGCGCACATTCACTTTGTACTGTGCTTTGCAAATTATGAGGCTGCTCCTGAGCAAGAGTCTGGTTTGTCTCACTGGCTGCTCTTCAAACCCTTCCACCAGCTAACATGCTATACATGCCAGATTGTGTCACTGTGATAAAAACAACAGAAAAGAGCAGAACTCATCAAAAACTGGTTGGGCATTGTGGGAACAGGACACTCTTCAAGCAACTAAATCATTACACAGACCATATTAACAAAAATCCAGCCTTAGAGGACCTCTGGGGGAATTCTCAAATATATCAAAAAGTGCTACATCATCAAAGAAAAAACATCATGTCTGTACGAGGAATGAATGGGAGGAAAATTCTAAGAAATCAGTATGATCATGATTGAACTACATTCACTGACTAAAGAATATCCATGGAATATTTCTAGAATATGCTAGGCATGTTAGGAATTATTCTTTGACTGTGTTTTGTTTCAGTTCATAATCTTTATTGATTCTGAATAAAATGAAATTGCTGAACACTGTATTATGAAGCCTAGTAACTCTAGGCTTCATAAACTGTGCTACACAATGTAACAATTAGAAAATACACATAGCTTATTTATATTTGCAAATTTAATTGACTTAGCTAAGCTGTATGTGTCTGTTGATAGTATACGTGGAGATTTTTAACTCTTTCTGATTTTAGGAAGTAAGCAGCACCCAGGGAAATACATTCATGGAATGACCAAAAAAAAAAGTATGGTTTTCTTTTCTCTTTTAACAAGAACTAGTTGTTAAAAACATGCTAGTCACTGAACAATTTATTAGAGCCGAAATCAATACACTTTCATGATGCCTGACAAACTCATTTATTCCTAAAAATGGAAGAAAATCATGATTCTAGAATTAGGCAGAATGAAGATAGGTTTTTCTTACATTCATAATGCCTCAATGTTTACATTAAAAAATTCTGTTGTGACTAGGAAAACTAATTGTTTTCAGAGGTATTCTGTGTTTACTAGTTACTTACAAAATACAGGTAATACAAATATTAATGTTTTCCATCACAATTCTGTACCTTAGAGTAGATACTTTAAAAACATGATCTTGCCTAACAGCGAAGTTAGACTCCTGTTATAAAACCATAGTCCTCAAAATAAAAATGGAAAATACACTATTCAAATGTGACATTTTTGTGGGAATAACAGAAATACTTCACAAGAAAGTATAACACTTAGAGAGGCATTATCTGAACAAAACAACAGAACTGGAGAAAAACCACGTCATGAAAAGGAGCACAGAATACTCCCGTCTTGAGTAAGGCAAGGACAAGACACACAAGGGAGTAATTCTAGGTTTTCCTAGTGCCCTACCAAATTTAATTTCAAATATTGAGACAAGCTGAGCCTCTCTTAAACGGATGAGAATGTTCTTCAGTTTTGTTTTGTTTTTAAGTCTCTTCTTAGGTAAGTTTAAAGTTTCTCTTCAGGCACTCCCCAAAGAGCTTCTCCATAGGCCTGCGCCATGGATACACACCCAGGGCAGGAACCTGGAAAGCAAAGAAATCGACACTGCGACTGGCAGTGAAGAACCCAGCTCTGTACAACCAGACCCAGCAGCAGTTCCAGGAACAGCTCTTAGCACATTTCAAGCTTCCTCACCTTCTCCCTTCTCTCCACTGAGTTTTCAGTACATCTCTTCTTTTGAATCTGTTTGGCCTCCTCTCTGATTTCTATCCTGAGAAAGAGCAAGAATCCCCACCCTGGTACCAATATGAGCAGACAAATCACAAGATTAATACCATTTTCAAAATTTCTTCTTTATGAACTTCTAAGAAGGCAAATCAGAATAAAATTATAGGAGATTCTGAATAAAATCTCAATCTTGGACAGACCACAAAAACTCCACCACTCCTGAGGTTCCACACACAGATTTTCATAATGAAATAGTGGAGGTATGGGGGGCACTAAAAACTGATAAAATTTATTTTAATCCATGTACATGAAGATGGAAAACAAATTTAATGACTAACATTTACAATAAAGTAGTTTAAATATAATATGCATCTACAAATATACTGTGTAAGGTACACATGAACATGGGTATAAGCAAAAAATATGTGTATGTGATTGCATGTATAGGTCCAAGTGTTCTAAAGCTATGCATTAAAAATATAAAAATTAAAAACAATTTTAACACAAAATCTTTTTAAATACACCCCAATATCCTTAATTATATCCATATTCTCCCTATTAGTCAGAAATAAATTATCCCTCAGGAAGCACATAACTATGATTTTTGAAAAGCATAAGGCACTGTAATGTTAAAAAAATAAGTGTTCAGCTCCTTAGCACATTCTCCAAATAAGCATTATGCATTTGTAACAATAGCAATAGTGTGAGAGGCACTGTGCTGGGTGCTCTCCATGCACTGTCCTAACTCAGCTTCCTAGGAGCTGTGTGCAACTTTGGTCAATACATGGGCAACTCTGATGACTGATGTTCTGCTCTGGAAAATATTTCATGAGATAATGGATACAGACAGCGTCTTAATGCTAATGTCTTATTGGACATAATGAATGGACATTATTATTGCTAATTATCATACCAACACTGCAAGTTGGGTATCATTCTCATTCTGAGAAAAATAAGAGTATAACACATAAGCAATTTGCCAGTGAAATGACTAATTGTGGGCTAGAAAACAACTAGCAGAGAGATAACAAAGTACTTAATCAGCCAATCAAGTACACAATACTAATGAGTCTTAAGAAAAAATTAACATACCCGTACATGCATAGCAGTGCTATTTATAATAGCCAACATCTGGAAACAGCATAAGTGAATGCCCATCCATAGAGTGGATAAAAAAGCTGTGGTTCATTTATACAATGGAATACTAAGCACCAGTAAAAAAGAAGAAATTCTTACCTGTTGGGACAACACAGATGGAACTGGAGATTATTATGCTAAGTGAAACAAGTCAGTCAGTGAAAGACAAATACCACATGATCTCACTTTTATGTGGAATCTAATGAAAATAATAAACTAATGAACAAAACAGAAACAGAAGCACAAATGCATGGAACAGACTGTCACCTGTTAGAGAAGAGAGGGGATTGGATGAAAGATGGTGAAGGGCTTACCCAAAGAATATTTATGCATGACCTATGGACTCAGACAACAATATGGCGATTGACTGAGGGATGGGAGAGGGCAGGGCTGGGTGGAGATGGGAAAAGGAAGAAAGAACAGGTACAACTCTAATAGCATAAATAATAAATAAATAAATAAGCCAATTCAGACTAATAAAAAAAGTGATGTAATAACTCTTCTCAGTTAATGTATTTAATTTCAACACAGCTTTACAAAACTTTAAACTCACATAGGTAGCAATGAATCAACCAAAACTATTTCTAGTACGAATATTAATAAATATAACTTAAAGTCCAACACATAAAATAACCTTTTTTCTGAATTTAAAGGCATGCTCAGAACCAATCCACAATTGATCAATCACTGCAAGTATTTTAAATCATTAGCATAAATTTATTTTTGCGGACTTCCAGCCAAGATGGAGGCATAGGTAGGCACACTGTGCCTTCTCGTACAACCAAAAGAAGGATAACAATAATTTAAAAACAAAAAAAAAAAAACAGAACTGACAGAAAACTGAACTGTATGGAAGTCCAACAACCAAGGAGTTAAAAAAGACACACTCATCCAGACTGGTAGGAGGGGCGGAGACAGGCAGCAGGGCAGAGAGGACTCTCAGCAAGGTGGAAGATGGAGGAGCCCGGTGGGCAAAGCGGTGGTGGAGGACCCAGTGAGGCACCAGATTGTGGAGCAGGGCACACAACGCTGCAGCTGGCCAGCAAGGCAGGAGCGGGCAACCAGGCAAGGCAGCAGATTGCGGACATGGCAGTCCCACATTCGCGCACAGATAAACCGGGACAAACAACTGGGGAGCGGGACAGACTGCGCAACCCAGGGTTCCAGCGTGGGAAAATAAAGCCTCAAAGGTGATTGAAAACACCTGTGGGGGTTGAGGCGGCAGCGGGAGAAACTCCCAGCCACACAGGAGAGTTAGTTAGAGAGACCCACAGGGTCTAGAATGTACACAAACCCACCTACCCAGGAATCAGCACCGGAAGGGCCCAATTTGATTGTGGGAAGCAGGGGGAGAAACTGAAATGCGGCAGAGAGGAGAGCAAACGCCACTGTTCCCTCTTAGACACCTTCCCCACATACCTAGTCGCAACCCAGCGACCTGGGTTACCCTACCCCGGAGAACACCTAAGGCTCCGCCCCTCACTTATATAACAGGCCCGTCAAGACCAAAAAAAAAAAATGGCCCAAATGAAAGAACAGATCAAAGCTCCAGAAAAAATACAACTAAGTAATGAAGAGATAGCCAACCTATCAGATGCACAGTTCAAAACACTGGTAATCAGGATGCTCACAGAATTGGTTGCATGTGGTCACAATTAGATGAAAAAATGAAGGCTACACTAAGTGAAATAAAGGAAAATGTACAGGGAACCAATAATGATGGGAAGGAAAGAAGGAAGGATGTTTCTTTTCTTCCTTCCAACCAGAAAAGAACGAAGAAGTAAGAATTCAAAAAAGTGAGGAGAGGCTTAGGAACCTCCAGGACATCTTTAAACATTCCAACATCTAAATTATAGGGGTACCAGAAGGGGAAGAGGAAGAGCAACAAATGGAAAAGTTATGTGAACAAATAATAACAGATCTGGCAAAGGAAACAGACTTCCAGGAAATCCAGGAAGCTCAGAGAGTCCCAAAGAAGTTGGACCCAAGGAGGAACACACCAAGGCACATCATAATTACATTAACCAAGATTAAAATTAAGGAGAGAATCCTAGAAGCAACAAGAGAAAAGGAGGCAGTAACCTACAAAGGAGTTCCCATCAGACTGTCAGCTGATTTCTCA
>CM052538.1:95337274-95459135 GCA_028533065.1 Trachops cirrhosus | reverse complement strand
GGGAAAAGGTACAGAGAATAAGTAGCATAGATGGTAGGTAGAAAATAGACAGGGGCAGGGTAAGAATAGCATGGGAAATGTAGAAGCCAAAGAACTTATACGTATGACCCATGGACATGAACTAAAGGGGGGGAATGTGTGTGGGAGGGGGTGTGCAGGACAGAGGGGAATGAAGCAGGAAAATGGGACAACTGTAATAGCATAATCAATAAAATATATTTAAAAACAAAAAAATTATTTTTGCACTTTCATTAAAAAAATGAAAAGATAAACATGTAAAATGAATAATAATACATAAAAAAGCCACATGCATCCTGATTAAACTGTGTACACAGGTTTGCTATTGACCATCTGCTTTCTCTTTGACTTAGCTATTAGTTTTCACCTTTCTTAGATATAGCCTGTGAAATACAAATAAATATAAAACTCATTTTCATTAGAAAGCAATCAAAAAAATTTTTACCACTTAAAATTTGAGCTCAATAACATCTGTGCAATTACAGAGTATATCTTGTAGGAATAACAGAGCTATGTATCATAAATACGTATCAGTAGCACAACATGAAAATCATTAGATTTTATTTCATTATGATCTACTCTCTGAAATGCACAAAGTCCAGCTTATAATTAATTATAATTATTCAACCCCACAACATAGTACCACAAAGCATCTAGAGGATTAGCAAACAGATAGCCTTATTTTTTTTCTCCCTATTATAAGAACAGAAAGAAAATTCAGACAATATGGCACCACAGGAAAAAGGCAAACAAATTCATTTCCTGTAGGAAAAAAAATGGTTTAAAAACAGTTTGCAGTCCAATATTCTCCAGGGATCAGCCTCCAAGTTTCTGGAGTTCCAAGTTTATGGAAGAAACCATTTCAGATCAGTGTGCAAAAACCATTTTGCATCCTTTTCCAGAAGCTTTGTTAAATTTTTATTTTAAATATGCTTTATGTTATATCATTATATCACAAGCTGAAAATTTATAATGTCAAGCTCCACTGGTCAGCAGACTCTTTTATGAACGAATTTATACAAGTTACTAAAGTACAGCAATCGCTAGGAATATACTACAAGGCCACCCTTACAGGAAAAGTATATAAACACAGAAAAGTAAGAATATGCACACTTGCTCACACATACTGGTATGTGTGTGTGTTAGCATGCTGAACCTAGCTTTCAGAGGCAAAGAGCTAAATTTGGAGAAAAGAAAAAAAAATGTTTCTTCTTGGAAATTCTGTTTAAATTCTGTTTCTTTTTGGAAACAGTGCTCCTGGTATTTAAAGTCAACCAATGTTAAGTCATTTGAGTCCATGGCCTCTCTCTCCTTTCCTTTGGCTCCACTGCCTGGGAGAGGACTTACTCTCTCAGAAAGAAACACAGGAGACGCTGAGAATTATTTCAGAACTGACTCTGAAGTAGACAGTAGGAGCTGAAGCTCTGGGGATAGCAAACTTCAGATCATCAAGTTCTCTGACAGTGGATAGTCAGAAGACAGAGAAAAGGTAGTAAAAAACTAGAAAGTTCAAAGAAAATCGGCGTGAAACAAAAAAAAATGGTTTACTGCTCAAGGTAACAAAACAAAGAATGATAGCATTTACTAACAAATTATCTAATTGTACCCACATCATTTCTTTCCTTAAATCATACTCAAAATATAATATCTGATACATATTTAAAACATTTTGCCCTGGCTAGTGTGGCTCAGGAGATTCAGTGCCGGCCTGCAAACCAAAGGGTCGCCAGTTCGATTCCCAGTCAGGGCACATGCCCTGGTTGCAGGGCCAGGTCACCAGTAGGGGGCATGCAAAAGGCAACCATGCACTGATGTCTCTCTCTCTCCTTCCCTTCCCCCTCTCTAAAAATAAATAAGGAAAATCTTTAAAACAAACATTTTAATGCAAGTTGACATTTTTACATAATTCTTTAAAAACAAGTTTTTTAAAATACAGAGTCTGGCAGAAGTAATGCATGCTTGAGTGTGACTGGTAGGTAATAATATGTGTGTAATAATTTATAGTTTCAATTTATACATTCCACCTAAAATGGCAGAGTGTGCTTGAGTATGATATTGTTATGCCATAGTTACATGCTTATGATTTTGTAATAAAAGAATTTGTAATAGAAAAGGGACGTTACTTGTGGGGGACCATGTATATTTCAATTTGTCTATAAATAACTTAGTAATCCAACCCAATAGACAACAATCTACTAACTGTTTCACACAAGGGGAAGGGGATAGTACCCATTTTATAAATTTAAACTTAGAAAAGAGACAGCTACCCTAAAAGAATAAAGGGCAATATTCCAGGGACACAGAGAACCTGAAGAAATCAAAATCATATTTTAAAATTTTTTACTTTTTTCTACTTCTTAGTTTGGATAAAACTGTGAAGTAAAATTTAAAAGAAACACAATTTAGTTTGAATTTTTTTGAAAAAAAAGGAAAACATTTTAAAGTTTTAGCTATGGCCTGTCTCTAAATATTGGTACTCACCTATATTCTCTGCTGCAAAAAGTCTATTAGTACAACAACACAGGATCCTCAAAACTATGATCTTTGTAAACCATAGCCCAAGTGCTTTAAGAAAAAAGAAGCTCAACTCTTCTATCACTTCCTCTGAAATTCTGATTTCCTACTCTTTATTTTAAAATGTTAAGAACTTAACAATCACATTGATTTATTAAGCATTCAATGGTGACTCAATAACAATGACCTATGAACAAAGAACCTGAGTAAACTCCTAAGCCTTTTGACCTAAGACCTGCCAACATTATAGAATGCACAAATGTCCAAGGTCTTTAGAAATTCTTAGCTTTGTTTGAAAATTCAGTAACATCTTTAAAAACTGATATATTTTCATTTTCCATCCCACTAAAATAGCTTTTCTCAACTCCTGCACCAATGACGCCAGCATGTGAGAACACATCCAAAACAGTTACAAAATAAGTCACAATTAGCGCAGAAATAAGAAAGTAACAACTCAGAAAAGGAAAAATACAACTCTAGTAAATGCCCGTGATCCCATTTTAAAAGAAAATCGACCCAAAAAAGAACAGAGCCAACATGAACCGAACATATGTTTAAATGAACAAAGAGATGAGACAGTTTAAAATATGACATTTCAAAACTTCAAATGTCTTTTCAGCTACATTATCACCTAATTGACCCCTTCCAAATGGATCTCCAAAAAACTGACTTGTTTATGTCTAAGACTGCGTCATTTTCACCTACTCAACATTTTGTCTGGCAGAGGCATTCACTTTCTAATCCACTTGCACCACATACACCTCTCCCCCCATACTCAATGACTGGGCACGTACCTCAATGCCAGGACAATATTTAAGGTGAACCCACTGGCCACCACTCCCCTAAGGCTTTCTTATCAGTCCTGTAACTTGAGACCTAGAAGTTTCCTCTCTTCCTCCATTTCACTGTCTAAACCAGGAGGAGAAACCATTTGCAAACAAAATCTTTCATAGAACCCTCAAGCAAAAAAAAACTTAAATCAACATTAGCATAAATTTGTCCTTTAATTTGGAATGTACCTAACTTATTAAAAAGACAATCAAAGAAAACAATGGGGCCATTTGGTGAATTCAACAGTAAAATGAAATTGGGACTGAGCATATCAACCTCAAAATCCAATCTGTTTCTTTATTTCTATTCTGCTTGCACATTATCAGCTTCAAACTTTTACAAATAAAACTTGCAATTACAGGACACTTTAATTAAACAGATTCAAAAGCTTGAAAGACAAGTGGGAAATTTCTGATTCAAAGTTGAATCACTAACAGTAAACCAGCTCTCATTCCTTATGAATACTGTAAGAGCTGAGAAGCACTCAAATCTTAGAAGGGGGAAAAACTCACATCACCATTTGCCATGCACATTCTCGATGCACCAATGAGAAACCTTTGAGCAGACATGGCAGGTGAAGAATGCTCTATTCTAAGGTTTGCACAGAATAAGATTTCATCTAGCAAGACACATTCTTGAAGAATCAGTAGTTTCCGACATTTCCCACTAGAGGCATGACATATTTGTACATTCTTAGCAGCTCTAGAACACACTGAGGACCCCTGACACCTCGCTCCACACTACAACCTGAAATGAAGAGCCCTGCACCGTCACACCTCTACACACTAACTTTATATTAACTTTTATTTAAACACTCTACTTTCTAAACAAGCATGCATGTTTGTGTTCTCTAGAAGTTTTTGTTACAGGCTATTACAATAAGGACAAATACAGTCATATTGTACACAGATTTAATTTTTTAATGTCAGATTTTTCTCTACTTACTTCATGGAACCTAAATATATTTTAATTTAAAATGCACGTTGATAAAATAAATATCCAACCCACAGTGCACAGATTTATATAACTTTCTGTGCCAGCTGAAGAGAGTTCTCAATCAATACATGAATCTCAATCATTTATTTATTCAATACTTAATTCCCACACATTTCATAAAATTCAGTAGAAGAACCAGGTTCTTCAAAAGGTGGCCATTCCTACACTTGTCTGTTAGAAAATTTTACTTTACCCCAAACTCATATTCTGTCCAACCACATTCCTTGCTGAAAACAAAGAACAGAACTCCTCCAACAGGGCAATAAATACACATTTATTAGAGATATACGGAAGGAAAGATGCATTTATAGAACTTAATTTGGAAAACACTCCAGAAACAAAAATCCAAGATCATCATTTATTCTCAAGAACTCCATTTTTGCAGATGTATATGCTTTCCGTAATTTCTATATAAATATCTATTTTAAATTTGCAGGCTACTGCTGTTTTAAATTAAAATCCAAAGTCTCCAGATATCATGAATTAAATATGGGGATATCAAATAAGAAAAGTATATGTTTGGAAGGAAATTATGTTTCCTTCTTTGAAATTTCTGAAAATAATTCTACATTATAACTTCTACCTCAAAAGCTAGTCATTTTAAATTGTCACAAAAAGAGCCCTGGCTGGTATAGCTCAGTGGATTGAGCACTGGCCTGCAAACCAGTGGGTTGTTGGTTCGATTCCCAATCTGGGGCACATGCCTGGGTTGCAGGCCAAGAGGCAACCACACATTGATCATTTGCTCCCTTCTTCTTTCTCTAAAATTATTTTAAAAAATTGTCACAAAAAGATAAGCTACAGCCCTGGCTGATATGGGCTGGTGTGGCTCAGTGGATTGCGGGCCAGCCTGTGAACTGAAAGGTCACCAGTTTGACTCCACATTGGGCCACATGCCTGCGTTGTGGGCCAGTTGATGTTTCTGTCTCTCTTTCTCCCCCTTCCCCTTTCTGAAAATAAATAATAAAATCTTTTTTAAAAAAAGTAAACTAGGAGAGAATATTTTTCCTCCTTCTGTGGTTGGGGGAGAAGTCACTTACCAGATAAAAATGAGTTTGTATCTGTAAAGATAGCAATTATAATTAGCCCCACTGGAATACACAAAAACAATAAACAAATTATGGTTGAATGAACTATTGGATAAACTTCAGTCAGCTTTTTAGTTTCCTTTACCACCCCCAAAAAAGCTTTTTGAAAAACGAGACTATTTTGCTAGACAAAATAACGTAGGACAGGACAGCACTGCCTGGGTTGTGACTTCTGCACACAGGGCACATTCCACACTGGGTTTATTTCTTATAACCCTCCAAAATGATTACTGAGGAGTGTAACTTTTCAGTAACTTTTTTCCATTTATTTCCTTTTTTCCTGACAAATGGACTGGTGGTAGTCTTCTTCTGGCCCTTCAACCACGTGTGAGAGTTTAAGAGTTTGCAGGTCACGTGTGAAACTCATGTTCCTGGACTCTGAAGGCAGAGTAGAAAAAGTAATAGAACAGCAAAAAATCTACCCCAAGAGTGCTCTACTAAAACACAAAAAGTATATGGGGATATAAACTGAGCTTCAACAGCCCAAAAGTGAAAATTGATACTTTCACACACTGTGTAGATGACACATACAGTAGGAGCCACAGAATACCACCGGAGGCTGCTCCCACCCGCAAAGGACCTGCGTTTCACCACATCTGACGTCTATTTATAGCAGACCTGATTTCTCCAGGCATGACTACTGACACACGCCAGAGATGCATTATTTAACGGTGCTACTAAACCAAAATGGGAATTTTCTACACATCTTTTAATGGGCTATGACACTTTTTCCCTTAACTAATTATGTTCAGTTTTAAGTAACTTAAAATCTTCAATTTTAATTAAAAACAAGGCATTTGTATTTAAAACCTCTGGGACAAGAGTGTTTTACCATCTTAATAAAACAAGGGTTAAAAGGAAAACTAAAAGACTACACTGCCCATAGTTAACCAAAAGGGAGGACCAGAAAAAGTCTTAAATGGGAACATCTTAGCAAAACTAATAGCCCAGCCTTCTCTGCAACCCCCAAACCCGTGCTCTGTCTCCTCCAAAGAGGCCTGCCAACAGCCTCGGCCCAAATCCACGTGTCCTTCTTGCCCTGCCCGCCACACACTGTCTGGCCCACAGAACTCACCCAATACCACGTGCCCACTGTATGCACAATATTTTCCATCTGTGTTTTCTGTCACCTCCCATGAGAACATGCAGTCCAGTGAGAAAGTGCATGATGGTCTGTGTTTCCCTTTGCAATATTTGTACCCTCTTGTTTTAGGTAGGAAAACGTATGTAAAAAGGCCCTCTCTGTTGGGAAACTGACAGTTGGAAACAAGCTGCAGCTTTTACATGATAAGCATTATATTTTGATCCCTGTCCCACAACTGTGAGGAAAAAAGAGTTTTTTGAAAAGAAACTGGGTAGAAAGCACAAGGGCCGGTGGTGACTAAGGGCACACTATGGGAAGGCAGGTTTATTTCTGCTCAAAGCCACAGAATTGGAATAAACAGCCCCCAGTTCATATACCCAAAACAGCAACAGAGTGAGACCTCCAAGATGTCACATGTGTGCACAGAGGCCGACATAGTCAATGAGACCCACCGTGTGCTGACAGGCGCTGTGAGGCTGGCCAGAGCAGCCTGGGAGGCGGGCAGGTCTGCATTATACTTGTTCCTCTGGGCCCTCTCCAGACAGCAGACAAGAGGCTGGGAGGCTGACTCCCACCCTCAGCAGGTCCCTCTGGGAAGCAGGCACTAAAAATAGACCCCCTTCGCAGGGGCTGCTCACCTGACTGATGTCAAACCAGATGAGGGCCACCAGGGCACTGCAACCTCCAGGCACCACGTTCTACTCTGCACAGCAACACTCTACCAGGCTGGGACAAGTCTCCCAATGTGGCATTATCCCATCGCCAACCTGGCAGAGGCCCAAGGCACCTTCTGGGAACATCAGCTTTTCAGGGCTCAAACCAGGGGTGTGGGCCACCAGCCTTCAGCAAACATATGTCAACAGCTCTAATCTCTGGGCTTCAAAGATGCATGAGAGCCATGAACAGTTACACAGCACAGAGTTGACAGTGCTTGGCAGTGTGTACCCACTGAGAGTCCACAGAGGCCTTACTGTGCTGCTTTGAATTTGGGAAGTGGTTCATGTTCATGTGATATTTTACAGTTCCTAAAGGCTCCTAATGACTCTTAAGGGTAGGGCACCAGGAATCACCGTTCTCACGTAACATTAGGCAAATGAAGATCAGAAACGAACTTAAAGACCACATTACCTGCACACTTGCTGGTGTAAGCCTTGCTTATTAGTGAAACCCAGGTGAGGGAGAGTCCCTTTCCACATGCAGACCCATAACAGGTGTCTGGGCTTGTGATGGTGCTTTGGTCTAATATCCAAGCTGACACTAGAGAAATCCAAACTTAGTTATTTCCCCTTAATGAGACCTGAATAGGGGTAGGGGGAGGCCTAACTTCAAATCTCAAAATTGGTGAGGAGATTCAAAGATTAAGTCAACTTTACCAGAACCCTATCTTAATGTGGGGATAAGTTCTTAAGCCTAAATCAGGACATGTGGCTAAGATCTTGTCTATTCAATATTATCTTTTTAAAACACTTAAAACTGACCAGCAATGGAACAGACTGTTCTTGGTTTGGTTGCCTAAAACATTTTTCCACTGGCCTATGCTGACGGATCATTAATAGACCCATCACACACATATTTAAAAGAAGACATGTATCTTAGATTTAAGAAAAAAAAATAACCAGGAGGGAAAAAAGACGTGCAAACACTGGAATTGCATTCAGCAAGATGCTGACACTAGGGAGCCAGGAGTGGGGTCCGAGGGAAGAGCAGACACAAACCTCTTCTGAAGGCTCCTTATCACACATGTTCACTGAGTGTGATGGCAGGTACGCTGGCAACCCTTCTGAGATCTCTCCTTCTCCTTGTGTGTGTTTCCTTTCTTTCTCCTCCTCCTCTCTGTGTGAGGGAAGTGTCTTCTCTGTCCCTCTATATCTCTCTTACTCTCATCATCCCTATGACAACAATGCTTGTCCTTTTTAATCTTTCTTTCCTGGGAGGGCAGAGTAAGGAAACAGAAACTGAGTGAAATACTTAGACATTATTCTGTGATTAACTTACAACTCTACATTTGGCAGTACAGACTCTCTGCAAACACTCACAGAGTGTGCATTATATATGCTATGACTAAATAAAATCAGAAAGAAAATTCTAACTGGTTTGAGAGCTCTAACTCATATTTGGATATAAACATCTGAAAATTAGCCAAGAAAATGACTAAACACATGAGAAGAATACAGTTCTGATCCTCACATATAACATATTTGTTCTTACTATATTTTCAGGGCAAGCTTTCAAACCTTCTTAATAACCACATCAAAAAACAGGACTGACTGAAAAGTGCACATTCAAAATGAGACGTCATAACTAATGTAACCCACACGTGAGCCACTTAGAAAGCCTAAGCAACCATGTCCCAGACTGTCTACATGTTGCCTTGCATTGGCCATATTTTTATAAAACTCCACCTTTGAGGCCACTCTTCTGAATTATTTTGATCTGAGATACCTTGTATTATGCACTGAATTGTGTTTTTCCAAAAAAATATAGGTTGAAGCCCCAGTACTTCAGAACATGACTGACAGTAGCTGGAGCCGGGAACTTTACAGAGGTAATTACATTAAAATGAGGCCACAGGTGTGGACCCTAATTCAATATGACTGGTATCTTTATAAAAGGGGGAAATTTGAACACAGAGACAGACACAGAGGGAAAAATAGTGGGAAGACACACAGAGAGAATACCACATGAAGAGATGGAGAACTGGAGTGATGTATGTATAAGCCAAGGAACACGGAGGGCTACCAGAAGCTGAGAAGAGGCGTGGAGTAATCCTCTCAAGAGACTTCAGAGGGAGCAAGACCCTGCCAACACCCTGATTGCAGACTTCTGCCCTCCATAATCGTGAGGCAATGAATTTCTGTTATTTAGGCCACACAGTTCCTGGTCCTTTGCTTTGGCATCCCTACAAAACTAAGAGAACATCTATGAGCACTTTAAAGTGTTTTTTAAGTTTCACGTGGGAAATAAGATCATTGATTTCAGGAGGAAATGAGGGACACATACTAGCCAGCTCTCTACCTGGGCATAACCCACCTTTCAATCTGAAACCCAGACAGGACAGGGTACAGGAGCTCACATAGCCTGCCCTCAAGTGCCCAACTCTCCAGGGGCTGGCAAAACCAAAATTAAGAATCACTGAATACAGAGTCCATGCTCCTTGGGGATGTTTTCCAAAATCCAGTACCTTCTTTCCCCAACTCTTCCCTTTCCTCAAGAGGCACTGTGTGGTGCTGTATGGGGGCTCACATAATGTTTGCATACAGTAATGAGGCGATGGGATGGATACATGTGTGCTGAACTCAAGTGCACACTCTGATGCACCTTTGCTACATACAGGATGTACAAGGAGCCCAAGCACCAGGCACTGGTGTTTTCTTTCCATATTAAGTAAAACTTGATTGGGAAACTTGTCATATATTAATTGAGTAAATATTTGTTGAACACCTGCAATGATTTAGGTCAGGGGGTTGGCAAATTCTTCTGGTAAAGCCAGATACTAAGTATTTGAGGCTTTGCAGGCCATTTAGCCACTGTCACCACTACTCCACAATGAAAGCAGCCACAGAGAGTGCATAAAGGAATGGAGGGTGGGGAGGGAGGTGTGATTTGGCATAAGGGCCATAAGTCCACTAACCCAATTTGAATGAGGGGTGTATGGAGCCCTGCCCTAAAGAGGCCTGTGAAGCAGGGCACTCAGACGACGGCGGGGGTGGCGCACGTACCAACGTCGTAAACATATGATCTTTGCAAAGGAGACAGTGAGAAATTGGAGGACCACAAAAACAAGCGGAAAGGGAAGGAAAAAATGAAAAGCCAGAAAGAAAAATGTATCACAGATGGTAGGGTTCACAAGCCAACATTCAATGTCACAGGTGACACTAATATTATTTAACTATGTACTTCAAATATAATTTTTTAAAATCCCTGTGGAAAGCCAAGAAATCTACAAATGGGTAAAAGAACAGGTCTTTAGACCCTGCCCCAAAAGGAGGGGGAGAGGGTGTGAAATCCCTCCTCGCACGCCTCCACCAGCCACCTCCTATCGCAGAGTTACGAGGTGAGAGGAACAGACCCAGGGGCGCAGCCGTGAGGCGCCCCTGGGCAGGAACACGTGTGCCGCGCACCCGTGCACTGCGCACATCTATTTTAACCAGCGTGCGTATGATTTACTGCCCCTGATGCTCGCATTAAACACTTTCAATATCTTTTAGCAGTTTGATAAAACCTGTTAAAATTAAATTCCAACCACAAGGCACTCATCCACACCTTAGGAGGCAAAGGTTATACTAATGTGATCTCTCTTTATAGCCCTTGCCAAAAAAACAGAGGAAGTCTTTCAGTCTTCTTGTACAAAAGTACAAATCCAAAAGCACAAAGGGGGGTTTCCCTCCTTAATTTACACACACACTCACATGAGTTAAAGTCAGTGAGTACAGATACAGCAGTATGTTTGTTCTGCTGCTCAGAGCATATCCTGACTGCAGTCCCAGAAAGAAAAATGCCCCCGGACTGCTGGAGGAAAGCCTTCAGAGGGCCCAGCTGCCCTTGTCTCATGCGTATGCACAAGGGCTGATCAAAATTAATACTGCCCTGCA
The DNA here is from genome assembly GCA_028533065.1 of Trachops cirrhosus. Classification (NCBI taxonomy): domain Eukaryota; kingdom Metazoa; phylum Chordata; class Mammalia; order Chiroptera; family Phyllostomidae; genus Trachops; species Trachops cirrhosus. The sequence continues at coordinate 95,448,012 of CM052538.1, read as the reverse complement.
TCACTGCGGATCCTTTAAAGAGACCACCCAGTAGTTCAAATGTCTGAGATAAAACACCTCATCTGGTTGTCATGCCCCCTATTTAGTGACTTGTTTAAAACAACAAACACCAAATATTCAACACCCTCACCTTTCATCAGGTTATTTTAAGACTCTTTTATGAATAATTTGTCATTTTCCTAAGGTCAATAGTCCACAGTGCTTACTTATTCACTAAGCAAATAGTGCAGATAGAGGATGTTTATTTAAATATTATTTACTATGTAGATATTTAGTTAAATATCTAACGTGTGAGATAAAGTACATGAGGGTACATGCAGCTGCCCCCACTGTGGTCAGCTGAACTTGGTCTGCATTCCATAGATAAATGAGCAGCTCCTACCTAAGCAACCTAAACACATAGCCCATCAAACTAGAAGAGTGGGGGGAGGGAGGAGATGGGACAGACCTAAAATGACAGTCACAGCAGTGATAATTCAAGATTCCAGAAAATAAAAATTTTCCATTCCCTATGCTGGTCCCCAATCACCAAAACTGGAAAAACAAACTTCCTCCTCCATACATTTCCAGGTCTTGTTTGGCTTCGTAAAGGTTTGAACCATGGCCACACCACCCTGACCAAGGCTGTCCTTGGCCCCAGTAGCAGCAGCTGCTCCATCCTATGTCCTGGTTCCCAACCACCAATTGCATGACCAGCCACAGGTACCAGCCCAGCCTGGGCACCTCCGAACACATGCAGCCTCTCTCTGCAAGGCTGCGCTAGGAGAAGCGTGCACATGTGCGCACACACCCAGTGATCTCTGTGAACCGGTATTTTTATTTCCCAAAATTACAAATCCACAAGTTTTCATAACTGCCAGAATAACCCCTGAGGCAAGATATCCATGTGAGCAACTTCCACTGCTGCCCTCCAACCGTCAGCCCAACATGTTTTCTTCTAAATTTGGCACAAGCACACAATTATATATGGCCTGAAAAGGTAAATGATGTCAAGACAAGCACATTGATCAGAGTGAGGTGAGAACATTCCCATACCAATAGTCAGCCTCATCCTTAGGAGGGGAGGGATGGTGGTCTCAGGGGTCTGGGAGCCTCATTCTCTATGTGCAGGGTGCCAGTGAAGGGCCTGACCATCTCCCACCCCACCCCGTCTTCCCCCAGAGTCTGCTGAGGTAACTGACACCTACAGCATTAGAGGAACTGCCAAACCACAGAACAAATCCTACTGCTCTGACTTCACGTAGCACAGAACTGCTACTTGGCTTGAAATGGTGAGGCACTTATATTTATTTAAACATCAATGACAGACTTAAAAATTCACAATGCTGTCATCTAAAAAAAGAAAACAAACTCATCTATTAAGACCATAGTAATGGGCTCTTTGCTGACTTTACTTATTCCGCTTCCTGGGTGCCCACGCCCAGTAACTCCATAATCTGTGCCAAACAGCCAACACATCCGTTAGGAGGCTGAGGGGCTGCTGTCCCTGTAAGTGCTTTAGGTTTACTCAAAACCTAAATGAAGAAATTCCCTTTGGCTTCACAGCGCTGACACAAAACTTACAGGAAACAAGAGGGAATAAGTGGGATGTGCACCATTTGACACAGATAATCATAGATCATGCCACTAACACCAGCTTCTGTGGCATTTACACCAGGTAAAAAAATTCAGAAATGCTGCTTCTAATCTAAAGAGAAATTAGAAATGGGTTTGGTAAAGGTATACATTTTGAAAATAAAAATCTTATGTAGCTAAAAGTTAATGATAATGATTACACACAAATATAAATTGTTGGTAGCATAGAGCTCTAGGAAATAAACCTATCAAGCTATAATATCATCAAAACATTTGTAATATTTATACTGGTTCAAATATAAGGAGATAATTATAATATTGATTGTGATTTTTCTAAAGGATTGTTTGAGCATCTTTTTACTTCCTATTGAATCTAAATGGTGCCCTGGCTGGGTGGCTCAGTTGGTTGGAACATCAGCCCATATACCAAAAAGTCTGTGGGTTCAATCCCTGGTCAGGCCACATACCTGGGTTGTAGGTTCAATCCCGTCAGAGTGCATATGCAAGGCAACTGCTCTCACACCAATGTTTCTCTTTTTCTCTTTCTCTCCCCTCATCTATCTCTAAAATCAATGAGCACATCCTTGGGTAGGGATTAAAAAAATCTACATGGGGACTAGAGCCCTGTAGCCAGAGAAAGAAAGAACTCAAGAAAAAACCCAGGCAGCAGTGGAGCTCTACCAGGGAGCCCAACCTGTTAGCCAAACAACTGGGAAGAACAGTCATCCCCAGAAGTTCTCCTGAATTGGAGGCTACAGTTTCAAGAGTTTGAATTAAAGGTTATAGCTGTATGTATTGACCCTCCATTCCATACTCAAAGCATTTGCCTGTCTCATTTCAGCTCGAGTTCTGTGACCTGTCCCTATCAAATTAAAAAGGTAGTGGTTAACAGCTGGAAAACTACAAAACACTAAGTGGATGGTGTTGGTAGACAAAACTCTCCCTAACAGAAGCAGAACAGGAAGAGCACGGAGAATAGGAAATGCTGTGGGAAGAACCATAGGAATGTGTCCACAGCATCTTGTTTTAGAACCAAAAAAAACAGGGGAGTCGTGAGAAATTATCCCCTGATCACCAAGGAGCTGTTACCAGATGAAGTCCATCTGTATCTGCTCACGCAGAAACGTATCCAAGATGCACTGGCACAGCAGCAAGCATAGCAGAAAACACGTGCACGTGGGAGGGTGTGTTGGAAAGGCCCATATATGCACAGGGAGTTCCAGAAGGACGTGCACCCCCCAAAAAAGGTAATTGTGTTTTCCCTCCACAGGAGGGAAGGAGTGTGGCATTCAGGGCATTTTTATTTATGTTCTACTTTACACACTTCTCTTTCCATGGGCATGAACTACATTTGCAATTTTTAAAAAACCCTCAGGTTTTAAAGAACAGAAAGATGTGAGAGCAGAGCAAGTGCAAGGTTTGTAAGACTTGTTCTGTTTAAAAAGAAGAAACAAAACGTGGCTCAAGGGTCTCCTCACATGCAAAGTGAGTACTAAACAAAAACACTCCAAACGTAACTCGGAAAAGCTTTGTTTTTACAGATATGCCCATAACTGTAATATAAAAAATAATAAATACATTTGGTGCTTTCAAATGTATTACACATAGAATGAAAGCCACAAAATATCATTTCCAGAATTGGGAGCCTTTCGATTTGCTGGGTGATTTCTACTTCAGATTGAAGTTACAGTGCTGGCAATGAAAGGCACCGGAAAGAAAAGAGGTGACATCCCGAATATGAAAGAAGTGAGGGCCGTGCTGGAATGGCATTTCTAAAGCAACATACACAACACTGCTTTAATGGCCAACACCCACTAGAGGAACATGTTCCTCCATGAGGTCCCCAAGTAGTCACTCCTAACTCTAGTTCCAGAGCAGCTCAGATACCCAGACAATGTTCCAATTTAAAACTCTGCTCCAAAAGGGAGAACTGAGGCCCACAGCTGTGACATGATTTGCTCAAGCTTAAGCGTCATGGACTAAATAAAGGCTTCTCCCTCATGGGTGCTTGTATTCGACCACATTGCTCATATTCATTACATTCGTAGAAAAAATGCTAAAGGCACACACAGTATTTCAAGTAGCTGCACCCAGAAAGTATTAGTAAGTCCATTTCCACCAAGGTCAGTTCTGAGTTACCTTTGTGAGTGAGAGGCCCTGAGCACAATGGTTAGGCTTGGGCACTGGGGCCAGACAGTGGACATGTGTCCTGACTCTTTCTTTTCCCAACACGAGAAAGTTATTAACACTTTCTGACCGTTCCTAGTGACCTCAGTGGTAAACGGAGGCTACCAGTGGTTAGGAGCCCCCCAATTTTGACAGAGTTGTTAAAAGGAATAAGATAACAAAGCACTTAGAACAGTACCTGGTACAGAGCCAAGGCTCAAAATTACATCACCTCTTATCCTGAACATATCCATCAAGTCTGCTACACTGTTCATTCCTTGAGGTCAGTCAACCAATATGTAGGCTGAAAAAAACAAATATATCTACCATATATTTGTTTTCATTCTTCTTTTTTCCTATTAATTCAGTTGTAAAGGGTGGTGTGGAAAGGAAAACAATGTGTGAGACCTGCTGGAATGTACCAGCTACTGTGCTAGGCTTTTATAAATATAACTTAACAATCTTCACATGAGCTATGTGAGTGGACAGATCAGTAGACCAAGTCTGGGAAGGTTCTGGAACTACCCGAAGTCACTGATGTGATGACATGTAGCAAAGTGGAGTCTGAAGCCCAGATCTGATGGGTACAGAGTCTATACGCACCCACACCACTTCATAGTCTATCAGTGTGGTTCTACTGATGGTAAGAATTACTTTTCTTAGTTTAATTGTTCTCCTTAAAAAAATTTTGAAAACTCCAATGATTTTTCTTACTCTGCCTGAATGATAACCTAAGGTTCTGCATGGGTTAAAGGCCTTCAGCAGTTAAAGCAAACCGGAACAGGCATCTCCATGTCTCAGTTATCCTGGGTCCACGTCAGCCTGCACTCCACTCCACATGAGCCAACTCCTCCATCAGAGCCTGTGGCCAACATCTCCCTTCCTCGTGACTTTTGGTGGCAGTCCAACTCCTCTGACACTCATCCCCTGCTGGCACTGTGTCCAGTGTCACCACCCAGTCTGTGGAGGCCGTTGGTGAGAGGCTTTGAAAGCCTGAGACAAATAACTGAGACAGTTACTACACAAGTGCCTCTGCGCGGCAGAATACAAAATAAAAATCTCACCAAGGGTCAAAGGAATAGTGATGCTGAAAATAATGTGCCAGTTCCCATCAAGCCTAATGTTGTCAACCAATTAGCAGAACAGACTTACTTCATAATGGGATATGTCTGCATTAATTCGCCTGCATGCTAGAGTAGAGGATTAGTACATAAAAAAGGTGGGCAGGTTGGCATGGCAGCTGTGATGGACAGGCGGGGGTAGGAGCAGCAAGGCAGGGTTTGGAAAAAGTGTGTTAAACATGAAAACTGAGGGTGGAAGAATTTTGCAGTTGCTCATATTATAAAAACCTATTAGACAAATGTTTGCCTAGGTTATCACATTCAAAACCCTATATTATGCAATAAGAAAGTTAAAAGTAAGGCAAGAAACCTAAAAGAAAGGAACTCCAAAATAAAGTCTGGGGAATACTTTGTAAAGTATAGGATTGTCGAGCCACTATGCTGTACACCTAAAACTAATACAAAATAATATTCAATGTCAACTGTAATTGAAAAATAATTTTTAAAAAAATCAAGATAAAGTCTAAGACACAAGTTACACAAATGATATAGAAACAAACCTAATTGTGTAAGTGAACCCTTTTAGAAAAATTCAATAGTTAAATGTTCCAGTTTTGTGCTACCTCTTTTCCAGAAACCAATACATAAAATAAACCTGTTAGCAAGGATTAATTCAGGTGCCATGAGCAAGTTTCTTGCAAGACAGACAAAATAATCCACATGCCTTTATTTGCAGGCACTTTCCATTCCTTTCAAAAACAAAGATGAAGCCAGAGCAACCTTTCTCCCAATAACTTTTATGTTTATGTCTCATAAGTACCCAAGCAATAAAAAGAACTCACTACCAAAGGCCTGCCACAGACTTTTTGGAAGTTCCACAATTAGGCATCCACCATCCTGTAGTTCACCCCCATCCACAAGTGTTAGTCTTAATTACAAGTGATCATGTGTATCAGGCCTTGCGGTGGAGACCAGTCACCAGGACTCTGAGAATTTCCCAATTGTGTATTTGAATTCATCACAATACTTTGTCACTGGGGGTTTCTGCCTTCAGTAATAATGTGCTTTGTTCTCACAAGTGTCCCTTGCACCTGCCTACTGAAAGAAAGCCACACAGACCTCCACTGCGTGGTAGTGCTGCCCTCTATTGGAAGCCGCCAGCACAGCATTTCGAAAGACACAGCTAGCACGGAGGGGAAAAAAAGATGTGAAGAGAGAAAAGGCCTAACACAAATTAATATAAGAGAAAAAGTTAGCCTAAGAAAATATAAAGTGATCTCTCCTAAAAATTCAATGGTATTTCATGACATCAAATAATCAAAGTTTGCAGGCATAAAATATAAAATCTCAGAAATGGGGCTATGTCTAGCTATGCATTATCTAAAATTTTTATATACTGAAAAAACAGCAAAAATGTACATGTATCTATGTGTATTATCACATACACACATTAACTGCACCCCCCCATTCTTATATTGAAGAAAGCACTGGCAATTCTAAGCCCACAGAATCTAATAGTTGTGTCAGTCTGGTAGACAAACAACACAGAAAGGTAATTCATACACTGTGGGGAGGAGGGAGGATGAAGAATGAACTTCACTAGGCTGTCCCATTCTTCATTTAAAATGCAGTCATTTGCCAGGAATCCGTGCCGATTAGGAAATACTTGAAATTTAAGAACAATTAAAACTCAACAGGAAGCCATGAAGCCACCAATATGGATTTGTCATACTTGCTTTTTTTGCTACATATTAAAATCACACCAAAAATTAAATTTGTCCCCTAACTTCATACCTAGTAAAATTTCATTTATAAAACTCAAATCAAATTTGGGGGAGACAGCAAAACAGAAAACCAAGCCGTGTTTTAGGGTTAGTACCCATGTTGATAAGAAGCTAACTAAAATTTTCAGTACATCTAGGTAGCAGGAGACAGTTCTATCTTCTGAGACACCTTACACATGCTATTATGACACCTATTATAGTTTCCATGACAGCATTCTAAAATAAAATCTACTTTCACAGCACGCTCAGACCTATTTCCTTCGGAAAGCACTGCAGTCACAGGCTTGCTCAGGTGCCAGCCATTATGCTCAATCATAAACTGGCAGTGACCTCTGCTGGGAAATCCGGGAATCACATCCTAAAAACAAAAGTACAGACTTTCATTTCTCAGTATCTTGAAATAAAAATACCACAAAACAGCTCAAATACTTAGGCTTATCACAGCCTTCCCAATCTGGTTTTACAAAATAGTTGAAAACCTTAGGTTTTCAGTAGGTTTTCTTTGACTTGAAAAATCAGTTATAAACTGAGTCCAACTATTAACAAACATATTTTTCTTTGTATTTGTATGATTCATAGTTCTCCTCCCAGGGAAAATAAATTTCATAATTCTTAGAAGAGAAATATAAAATATGAAACATGGTTATGCAAGGTCATTTCAACTATTATCACTAGGGATTAGGTCCTCATGCCTTTACCATAATATTTAACATTTCCTCTGGTTTCAAATTTATTCTAGTCTATTAAACAAGGTATAATTAGGGAATCCAAGATGGCAGTGGAGTAGGTGGAAGATAAACTCATCTCCTCCCAGGATCAAACTGGAATCAGAACTAAATTATAGAACAATCATCCTGAATAACCACCTGAATACTAGGTGAAGAAAAGTCTTATAACCAGGGATTTGTAGAAGAAGCCACACCAAGACTAATAGGGTGAAGTCATAAAAAAGGCTGGCCTCACTCCTAAGGACAGTGGCCATGGATCTAGATGGACACCTCAGCAGCCAAGTCTCCTCATGAGAAGCATAAGATCTAAACCCCAAGCTGGGCTCTCCAGTTCAGAGTACCAAAGCCAGAAAGAGGTGCCCACCAAATATCTGGCTATGAAAAGCAGCAGGGTTTCTGTCTGCCAGGGAAGCAGGAATCCACGGAGACACAGGCACCCTCTTAAAGGGACAATGCACGAAATTTCATTTGCAGCCACTCACCCTGGGTTCAGGCAAAGGAAGGGCAGAGAGGACTAGAGCGACATGAAGAGAGTCTGGGGTTTGTGGCTCTGGAAAAGGACCTGAAGGAACAGCCACCAGGATCCCTGTGCTGAGTCAGTCTCCCATACCACAGACACCATCTTTCTAGGGGGAAAGCAATAGCCCCATCTATGAACTCCCTTTTGTCTGACCCTGCAGAGTTTACCGCTGCTGAGGCATACAGCCAGAGGCTCTTTCAGTGACTGAGCATACCAGGCAGTATGCAAGTGGAGGAGACAGAGCCAGAGGGGATCTCTGGATGCCTTCGGACTTTTGCTCACCTGCCCCCAGGCCCATTCTGGTAAAAGCTGGCACTGGTGTTTTATCCTCCCTGTGCAAACCCAGGCCCAGCAGAGGCACCCACAACTGTAGATAGCTTGTAGCTCCAAATAGGCTGCCCAGGGCCATTCACAGGCAGCATCTTTCATTGGCATGCACCAGACAGAATCCCTCCCAAAAGGCCCAGAACCAACACACCCTGTGGCCAGCTCCAGACAACAGCAGAGCAGGATCCAATAAGCTTCACAAGCAGCATATCCAAAGTGAGATCTCAGCAAGCAACAGACCCTGCTGAGGCAAATTCTGCCTTGTGTGGCCAGCACCTGCACAGCAGTTCGTACACTTTGGGTCAGAGCAGACCCAAAGTCTGCTCTTGTCACAGTAGGCCAGCCTGAGGGTCAATCCCACATACAAACAGGACACTAGCAATCAAGACTCAGTTATAACAGGGGGACCACATAATGCACATGAGGGACATTCCTGGAGCACCCATCTCAGGTGATCAAGGAAACTGCACCACAAGACACCTACTACAAGAGGATACCTCAAGAAGATTGGGAGTCATGTCAGACCTAATACATAGAAACACAAAGAGGCAGCCAAAACAGGGATATAAGAAACAGGCATCAAATGAAAGAATAAGAGAACAAGAAAAATCTCCAGAAAAAAAAAAAGCCAAAATAAAGGTAATTTATTAGATACAGAGTTCAAAGTAATGGTGATAAGGATGCTCAACAGCATGAAAAAGGACAAAGAAATGATAAAAAGAACCAGTCAGAAATGAAGAATACAATATCTGAAATGAAGTATACACTGGTAGAAATAAACATTAGGTTGAATAAAGCAGAGGACTGAATTGATAATTTTGAAGACAGTGTAGGAAAAAACACCCAATCAGTTCAGCAAACAGAAAAAAAAAATTAAAGATGATAATAGTTTAAGGGACCTTTGGGACAACATGAAGCATAACAACATCTGCATCACAGGGGTACCAGAAGAAAAGAGAGAACAAGGGATTGAGAACCTATCTGAAGAAATAGTGACCAAAAATTTCCCTAACCTTGGTGAAGGAAAAAGACACTCAAGTCCAAGACACAGAGAGTCCCAACCGAGATGAACACAAAGAGGCCCACACCAAGATACCTGCTAATGAAAATGGTAAAAGTTAAAAATAAAGAGAGAATCTTAAAAGCTACAAGAGAAAGACCGTGATCTAACAAGGAAGCTCCCATAAGACTGTCAGCTAATTTCTCAACAGAAACAATTCAGGGCAAAAATAGTCAAAAGTAATGAAAAGCAAAGACCTACAACCAAGACTACTTTATTCAGCAATGCTATCATTTAAAATTGAAGGAGAAATAAAGAGCTTACCAGACTAGAAAAAGATAGAAAAGTTTGTTACCACCAAGCCAGCATTATAAGAAATGTTAAAGGGCCTGAAAGAAGAATAAAAAGGGGAAGGGAGGAAAGGAGGGAGGGAGGCAGGTATTTAAAAGAATGAAATGGCAGTAAATACCTACTTGTTAATAATTGCTGTAAGTGTAAATGGCTTAAATGTTCCAATTAAAAGGCAGGGTAGCAAAATGGATAAGAAAGCAAAATCTATATATGCTTTCTGCAAGACACCCACCTCAGAATGAAAGATACACACAGACTAAAAGAGATGGAAAAAAATATTTCACATAAATGGAAAAGGATAAAAGGATAGGGTAGCAATACTTATACCTGACAAAATAGACTTTAAGACCACATCTATAATAAGAGACAAAGGACACTAAGTAATGATAAAGGGAGCAATCCAACAAAAGGATATAACCCTAGTAAACATCTATGAACCCAACAGACCAGCATCTAAATACATAAAACAAACCTTAATGGACATAAAGAAAGACTGACAGTAATATAGCCATAGTAGGAGATTTTAACACCCCATTGACATCAAAGAATAGATCTTTCAGAAAGAAAATGAACAAGAAAACACTGGCATTAGATGACACACTAGATCACATGGATTTAATTGGTATTATCACAGTATTTCACCCCAAAGCAACAGAATATATTGCACATTCTTTTCAAGTGCACATGGAACAGTTTCTAGGATACACCACAAGTTAGGACACAAGTCTCAATATATTACAGAAGACTGAAATCATATCAAGCATCTTCTCTGGCCACAATGCTGTGAAACTAGAAATCAATAACAAGAAACTGAAAAGCACAAAAACATGGAAGCTAAATAAAATGTTACTAAACAATGCGTGGGTGAACAATGAGATTGAGGAAGACCTCAAAAGGTACCTTGAAACAAATGAAAATTAAAACACAACAATCCAAAATCTATAGGACAAAGTGAAAGCAGTCCTAAGATGGAAATGCATAGTATTATAAACCTGTCTCAAGAAAAAAGAAAAATCTAAAATAAAAAATGTAATTTTACACTTAAAGAAATTTGACAAAAATAAACAAAACCCAAAATAGAAAGAAATAAATTATACAGGTCAAAATAGAAATAAGCAAAATAGAGTCTAAAAAACAATACAAAAGATCAATGAAACCAAGAGCTGGATCTTTGAAAAGATAAACAAGATTGATGTATTTTTAACCAGACTCAAGAAAAAAGAGAGAGAATCCAAATACACAGAACCAAAAATAAAAAAGAAGTAACAAGTGACACCAAAGAAATACAAAAGATTGTAAGAAAAATATTACAAACAATATGCCAACAAATTGGACACTCTGAACAAAATGAATAAATATCTAGAAACCTACTATTTACCAAAACTGATTCAGCAAGAATCAGAGAATCTGAATACACAAATTACAACTAGTGAAACTGAACCACTCATCAAAAATTCCCAACAGGATGGCTTCACAGGTAAATTTTACAAACATTCAAAGAAGAACTAACACCTATCCTTCTCAAACTATTCCAAGCATTCAGGAGGAGGGAAGACTCCTAAACTCATTTTATGAAGCCAGCATTATCCTAATTCCAAACCAGATAAAGACAGAAAGAAAGACAGAAAGACAGACAGAAAGGGAGGAAGGAAGGAAGGAGGAAGGAAGGAAGGGAGGGAGGGAGGGAGGGAGGGAGGGAGGGAGGGAGGGAGGGAGGGAGGGAATTATAGGCCAATATCCCTGATGAACATAGATGCTAAAATCCTCAACAAAATATTTGCACACTGAATCCAGATACATTAAAAACATCATACACCATTATCATGTGGCATTTATTCCATAGATGCAAGGTTAGTACCATATCCACAAATTAAGAGTCATGATACACCACATAAACAAAATCAAAGATAAAAACCACATGATCATATCAATAAATGCAGAAAAAGCATTTGATAGAATCTAGCACGCATTTATGATAAAAATCTCTCAGCAACATGGGAGTAGAAGAGACATACCTCAATATAATAAAGGACATACATGGGAAACCCACAGCCAAAATCATATTTAAAAAGCAAAAACTTCAAGCATTTCCCTTAAGATCAGGCACAAGGTGGGGCTGTCCACTTTCACCTCTGTTATTCAACATAGTACTGCAAGTCAAGGCAAAGCAATCAGACTAGAAACAGAAATAAAAGACTTCAAATTGGAAAGGAAGAAGTTAAACTGCCATTATTTGCAGATGACATGATACTGTACATAGAGAACCCTACAGATTCCATTTAAAAAAAACTACTAAAACTAAAAAATAAATTCAGTAAAGTAGTAGGCTACAAAATAAATACCCAGAAATCAGTTGCATTTTTATATGCCAACAATTACCTATCAGAAAGGGAAACTAAGAAAACAATCCCATTCACAACTGCATCAAATAGAATAAAATACCTGGAAATAAATTTAACCAACGATGTAAAAGACTTGTACTTGGAAAATTGTGAGACACTAAATTCTGAAAATGAAGATATAAGTAAGTGGAAGCAAGTTCATGGATAAAAAGAATTAACATCATTAAAATGTCCATGCTACCCAAAGCAATCTATAGATCCAACATAATTCCTATCAAAATACTATTGACGTATTTCACAGAACTAGAACAAGTATTTAAAAAAAAAATTATATGGAACAACAAAAGACCCCAAATAGCCATAGCAATCTTGAGAAAGAAGGACAAAGTTGGAGGAATCACACTACCTGGTATTAAAATATACTACAAGGCCACAGTAATCAAAACAGCATGGTACTGACATAAAAACAGACCTATGGATCAACAGAACAGAATAGACAGTCCAGGAATAAACCACCTTTATAGTCAATTAATATTTAACAGAGGGGGCAAAACATACAATGGGTAAAGATAGCCTATTCCATAAACGGAGTTGGGAAAATTGGACAGATACCTGCAAAAAAATAAAACTAGAACATCTTCTTACACCATACACAGGAACAAATTCAAAATGTATTAAAGACTCAAATGTTAGACTCGAACCCATAAAAATCCTAGAATAAAACATAGGCAGTAAAATCTCAGACATCTCTCACAGAAATATTTTTTTCTGACATATCTCCTTGGTAAGGGAAACAAACAAAAAAAATAAAACAAATGGGACTACATCAAACTAAAAAGTTTTGCACAGCAAAGGAAACCATCAACAAAATGAAAAGACAACCCACTGTATGCTAGAACACAATGATATACCTGATTAAGGGTTAATATCAAAAATTTATAAAACTCAACACCAAAAACAACAAACAATCCAATTTAAAAAATGGGCAAAGGACCTGAATACACACTTCTCCAAAGAGGACATACAGATGGCCAAGAGACATGTGAAAAGATGCTCAGCATCACTAATCATCAGAGAAATGCAAATTAAAACCACAATGAGATACCATCTTACACCTGTCAGAATCGCTATCACCAATAAGTCAACAAACAAGTGTTGGCGAGGATGTGGAGAAAGAACTTTCTGCACAGCTGGTAGGAATGTAGATTGGTGTAACCACTGTGGAAAGCAGTACAGAGATACCTCAAAAAATCAAAAATGAAACTGCCATGTGGCCCAGTAATTCCATTTCTGGGAAATTATCTGAAGAAACCCAAAACACTAATTCGAAAGAACATAAGCACCCCTATATTAACTGCAGCCTTATGTACAATAGCCAAGATTTGGAAACAGCCCAAGTGCCCATCCATAGACACATGGCTAAAAAAGTTATGCTACATTCATGCAATGGAATACAATTCAGCCATAAAAATGAAGGAAATTTTTGTTTCAGATTTTATTTATTTACTGTTAGAGAGAGAGGAAGGGAAGCAGAAAGAGAGGGAGAATAACATCAATGTGTGGTTGCCTCTCACGTGGCCTGCAACCCAGGCATGTGCCCTGACTCGGAATCGAACCGGCAACCCTTTGGTTCACAGCCCACGTTCAATCCACTGAGCTACACTAGCCAGGGCAAATGAAGAAAAGTTTACCCTTTGCAATAGCATGGATGGACCTGGAGAACATTGTGCTAAGTGAAATAGGCCAGTCAGATAAAGACAAATACCAAATGACTTCACTCATATGTGGAATCTAATGAACTAAAGTTCACTAGCAAAATAGTGACTGACAGACTCAGATGGAGAACAGCTTAACAGCTGCAGGGGGCAGAAGGGCTGGGTGAGGCGTGTGGAGGGACTGAGCAAAAAGAAAAATATAAAAGACAAAAAGTCATGGACACTGACAACAATGTGATGAGAATGGTACAGGGAGGTGGAGGAGGGTGTAAGGGGGATAAATGGTGATAGACAGAAACCTGACTTGGGATGTTGAGCACACAATACAGTGCACAGATGGTGTGTTGTAGAATTGTGTGCTGGAAACCTGTAATATTTTGTTAACCAATGTCATCCCAAAAACTTTAATTTAAAAAAGACATAATTAGGCATGGTTAAATAAAGATGGTACAAAACCTCTTCTTGAAGAAGCGAGCATGGGAAAATACAGTATACATTATGACCACCACTCTTTTAATACACATAGGAACATACAAAAAGATATATAATACATGCCTTTAAAACAGCAATTTCCAACCTTTTCATCTCATGGCACACATAAACTAATTACTAAAATTCTTTGGCACACCCAAGAATACATATTTTTTCTCAATCTGACAAAAACATAGGTATAATTTTGATTCGTACACATTGGATGGCTATTGTGTTGCTGTCATTTTTTAATTTGACAGTCTAAGGGGAAAGAGGCCAGTGCCCCTGATTAAAGTCAGGTATTGCATGCTTTAAAATTACTGTGGCACACTGTTTGAAAATCACTATTTTTAAACAAACAGGACCAAAGCCGCCCCTGGAGCATGTCTCCCCACCAGCATGGGTGAGAGTGCAGAATGCAGAGGGAGAATCAGCTCTCTGCCACTCCTTAGCAGGAAAGTGGCCTGGAGCCTCCACTTCCTCAGCTATATGGCAGGGGGAACAGCAATTACAGAGCAGGTTGTTAAGAGAATCTACATATGTACCCCGTAAAGCTCATTTTGCAAATTCAATAAATACTAGACTTTATATGTACACATACATAGAGAGAGAAGACACACAACAGACCTTCCCTCCACAAAACCTTCCAAGGTTCTATGTTAAGGGTGGAAGTAAGCCCAACCTCTTGGATTAGCATTCTTAGCCTTCCTCTTGTCCAGTTTAAGAAAGAAGAGTTGCTGCAGTAAGTGCAGAAGCTGCACATGGCAATGAGGGGTCCACAGAAGCTGCCCTGGGAGGTTGCATAATTTTAGGTGCCCTCAAAAGCCTCCACTAAAAGACATTTGTAGTGAATACAATTTGAGAATACCTATCCAAAATTTAAATGCGCACACCATTTGATCCAGCAATTCTATTGCCAGTTATACATGTTTCGAAACATAAAATCTTTCTGGAAGAAGTCCAGCCATTATTAACATAATGAGAATGGTTTGAACGACACTAATGTCACCTGACAGCCAAGGGGAATGGACTGGAATGCGCATGCGTGACCAATGATAACTTCGCTATACTAGTCAGTGGGGGCAGTAGAGCATGTGTACCGTGTGGTTATCACACAGTACTGTTGTGTGGGCATGGGTACTGTGTGGTTATCACATTCAAAGTGACTGAGAGAATAGAGCAACGTATCTGTATCACATTTTGTGCTAAGCTTGAACATTCCTCTGTGAAACTGTTCAGATGATTCAGAAGGCCACAGCTATGGCAACTGGTGACTGGAAGCTTCATCACCAACAATGTGCCCACTCATGCATCACATCTCATGCAGAACTTCTGTCAAAACAGCAAATCACCCAGGTGACTCAGCCCCACTACAGCCCAGATTTGGTGCCCTGTGACTTCTGGCTTTTCCCAAAATTAAAATCACCTTTGAAAGGGAAGAGATTTCAGACCATCAATGAGATTCATGAAAATATGACAGGGCAGCTAATGGAGTTTGGGAGAACTGTGTGAAGTCCCAAGGTACCTACTTTGAAAGGGACTGAAGTGTCACTGTTCTATGTACAATGTTTCATGTATCTTGTATCTTCTTCAATATATGTCTCTACTTTTCATGCTACATGGCTAGATACCTTCTGGACAGACCTTGTATATTCAAACAAGTTCAATGCAGTGTTGTTTTATGGGAAAGAATGAAGAAGACAGAAACTGTGGAGACAGAAACCCTGATAAATGAATAAACATGGAATACTCTGCAATCATTAAAAAGAACAGAATGGATCCAATGTGCTCATCAAGAAAGAGATCCAAATTATGTATTAAAATTTTGAGTGTCATTCGCGATTAATGCCAGGGAGTGACACTGGGATGCAGATGGTAGGGTACCTCTATCTTCTCCTTCACTTTCTCCTATGATGTATGACTTCCTCACCATAAGCACACTGTATTTTATAACTAAACAAATTCCAAAATTGAACTCTTACTAGTGTTAAACACACATCTGACACCAACAAGGAAACCACAGAAGACAAAGCTGCCAAACAATGAAGTTAGCTGGCTGTCCTCCGCCTGCCAGAGATTAGAACCAGCAGGGACTCTCGATAGGCTGTCTGGGAGTAAGGCTGGGGTTGGTCTTTGCCTCTGTGGCAGGAAGGCATAGTCCTCCCTGGGCTAACTTCTGAACAGGAGGAATCTAAGAATATTTGAATTCTACATTCTAGTCCAATCTTTCACTTAGCATGGGAAATTAAGTCATGAAAACATGTACTACATAAGTCTCACGGCCCCACAGCTCTCCTTCAGACAGGGGTGTCCAACTTTTTGGCATCTCTGGGCCACACTGGAAGAAGAAGAGGTGTCTTGGGCCACACATTAAATATACAAACACTAACAAAAACAAAGAAATCTCCTAATGTTTTACGTACATTTACGATTTTGCATTGGGCCACATTTATAGTCATCCTGAGCCGCATGCAGCCCATGCAGGTTGAACACCTGTGCCTTACAGCCTTATGTCCCAGAGACACTGGGTGTGCACAGGAAACAGAGGACAAAGGCACAGCAGGGCCATTCAGAACACGTCCCTGCCCTTCCTCTCCCTCCCACAACTCTGGCTCCAAGGACCCTGGGCCATGCCTGCTCATGGGTACCAGGCTGTGACCAATGCTGGGCAAGCCTGGATACAAGTCCTCACCTCTGAGTCTGTCCCCTCGTCTATAACCCTGGACAATGACTCACTTGCTCAAAGGCAGGTACCTCCTGGGAACAGTTCAATATCTAATCACTGAACCTTAACCCTGTCCTGTGTACCATTAAGTGTATGTGCACGGTGTGTTGACAGGAGGGGAAAGGGGGGCGAGACTTTCTGGTCAAGTGTTTAACGGACACAGAGAAGCAGTGAGGTCCCACCTATCAACTGGGCAGACACCTCTAGGAGCAACAGTCTCCTTGGCTGTCAAGCATATATAAGACCTTTGTCACACAGCTGTGAAAAGGTAAGTGGCAGAGCACATGGTTCCATGCAAATAACAAACACCAACTGTTTCCTGAGGGGCAGCACTGGACCCCTGTGCCTAGACCCTTGCATGTACCCACAGGGTCCTAAGCCCTCCTGCTGCCTCAGAATCTGGCACCGATTCTGTATCCTTCCCCGTTTCTCTCCACCCATCCTTCCAGCTACCCTGAAAACACATTCAGCTTACCACCTGTCTTCCTAAAAATGTTCTTTTGTTTTCCACTCCCTCCCAAAAACCACTCTGGATCCTCTTCCCTCTTCAGCCACAACCCTACCAAACCAAATTCTCCTCTGCCATCTCAAATTCCTCACCTGCCACTTCCTCTGCACCACTCCCACAGAGCTTGTCCTCCAGGGGAGGAGAACCCAGCTCTCCACAGGCCCTGGGTTCCCATGTCACCCAGCCCAGGTGCCCACCCTCAGCAGCTGACCTTGAATGCTAGAGGCCCTCTGACCTTCACACCCCCTACACTCTCCCTAGACAATTGCTTCAGCTCCTAAGTCATACCCAAAGTCATTTCCACAGCCCAGATCTCTCCTCTGAGCCCTAAATCTGATGACCTACTCAATATAGCAATTTGAGTGCCCCACAGCACATCCATTCAGTGTGTCTAAAACTCCCCTCATGATAACCCTCCTGTGCTGCACCAGCCAGAAACCCTGAAGCCAGCAAGGCTAACACTTCTCCCACCCGCCTGAGTACACCCTGGTCACTCTGTCCCTACTCTGTTTGTTCAGGTCATCCACACTTATCCCCTCCTGACATGCCATTATGTCTATGTCAGTAACTGCCCTGCTGTGCATCTCTATAATATAAAGACTACCAGCACACAACCTTGGCTTTTTCACTGAGCCTAGAATGGTGCTGAGCAAAGCAGGCACTCACTCAGATGTCTGACACGTGGATAAAGAGCCCTGCCACCATCACTGCCTCATCATGAGCCTCCAGCTCTGCTGGTTGCCAGCCCCAGCAGGAGAACAAAACCCACCCCCCATCTTCCCTTGGCCACCTCCCTCTGCCAGCCTTCCCTTCCTCTGTCCTCCACCTGGCAACTACTTTCCATTTCTTTGGTTTAGAAACAGCAACCTTGGGGACAGCTCTCCTGATGAGCCAAGGTGAGATCGAGTACGCACAACAGTACGTGCCCTAATTGTACAGCTTCAGCACCACCTTGGTGACATTTGCCTGGGCAATGGTCTCAGTGGCTCCATTATGGCAGGGGTTATGTATGTCCTCCTTACTGACTGGGGTTTGCCTGCTGTCCCCTCCACACACACAGTTCATATATAAGAAGAGCTCAGGGCAATTATGCAAGAAAAAGGAATAAAAGATCCAAATTGGAAAGAAAAAAGAAGGTCTGTTTAAGATGACATGATACTATATGTAGAAAACCCCAAAGACTTCATAAAAAAAAAAAACAGTACTAATAAATTCAGTAAAGTTGAGGAAATATAAAATCAACACACAAAAATCAGTTTCATTTCTACACATTAACAACAAGCTATCTGAAAAAGAAATAAAGAAAATAATCCAATTTACAATAGCATTAAAAACAATAGGAATAAACTTAACCAAGAGTTGAAAGGTCTGTACATTGAAAACCCTAAGACAGTGATAAATGACATCAAAGACACTAATAAATTAGAAGAACTAATACTATTAAAATTTCCATACCACCCAAAGCCTTTAGTGTAATTCCTACCAAAATTCCAACAGCATCTTTCACAGAAGTACAAGAAACAACCCTAAAATTTATTTGAACCCACAAAGACCCTAAAGCAATCTTGAGACATAGGAATAAAGCTACAGGCATCACACATCTTGATATCAAACTACACTACAAAGTTACAGCATTCAAAACAGTATGGTACCTACATAAAAACAGACACAAAGAATAATGAAACAGAATCAACAGTTCAGAAATAAACCCTCATATACATACATAGTCAAACTAATATTTGACAAGGGAAGCCAAGAATACACAATGGAGACAGATAGCCTTTTAGGTAAATGGTGCTGGGAAAACAGATATTCACATGCAAAACAATGAAACTGGACTCCTGTCTTACACCATTTACAAAAATTAACTTGAAATAAAATAAAAACTGAAATGTAAGACCTGAAACTATAAAACTACTATAAAAAAACATAGGGAAAATCTCCTTGACATAGGTCCTGGCAACTTTTTTGACATCACAAGCCAAAAAATAAAACAAGTGGGACTACGTCAAGTAAAAGCTTCCATACATCAAAAGAAACAACCAACAAAAGGAAAAGGCAACGTACAAAAAATAAGATATCTGCAAAGCATGCATCTGATATGAGGTTAACTTCCAGAACACATAAGGAATTAATACAAGTCAGTAACAAAAAATGACTAATAATCTGATCAAAAAACAGGCCAAAGACAAGGACAGACATTTTTTTAAAGACAACATACAAATAACCAACGGGTACACAAAAAGGTGCTCAACACACCAAAACCACAAGATATCACCTCATACCCGCTCGTTTAAAAGGAAAGAGATAACAAATGCTGGAGAAGATATGGAAAAGGGGAAGCTTTGTGCACTGTTTGTGGTAATGTAAGAATTAGTACAACCACTACGGAAAACAGTATGGAGGTTCCTCAAGAAATTAAAACTAGAACTACCATGTGATACAGCCATTCCACCTCTGAGTATATCTCCAAAGATACAGAAAAAACCTAAGTGCCTGTCAATGGGTCAAGAAAATATGATACACGTACATACACACCCCACGGGAATATTGTTCAGCCACGAAAAGGAAATCCTGCCATTTGCAAAAACATGAACCTTCAGGGCACTGTGCTAAATAAGCCTGATAGAGAAAAATAAATAAGATCTCACTTAAATGTAAAATCTAAAAATGCAGAACTAAGAGAAACACAGATGTGATTGATGACTGCAGAAGCTGAGAGGTAGGGGCAATGTGTGAAAGAATATAAACCTCCAGTTATAAGACAAATAACTTCTTGGGGTGTAATGTACTGTACAGCATGGTGACTACAGTTAACACTACTACATTGTTTACTTGAAGTTTGCTCAGTGAGTAGACCTTAAATGTGGCCAGGGAGGGTATAATGTGGTCACAAGCAACTACATAGTTGTCATACCCCCTAAAGGACATCGCCCAGAAACTGGAGTCAGCACACACACACAAAAAAAGGTAATTCTGTGAGGTGAGGACTGCATTAACTAACCTTTATGTGGTAAACATTACACAATATATATGTGTATCAAATCATTATGTTGTACACCTTAGACTTACAGAACGTTTTATGTTAATTATATCTCAGGTAATCTGCGGGGGCAGAAAGAGCTCAAAGAGCTTCTGTACAGTGAGTATATAAGGTATTCTAGGTGCTTTATAGTCCTATACAGTCTAAATAAGTAAGTAAAGTAGGCACAAAGGCCTTCTCTAAATCTCTTTGTGGTTTGATATTTATAGATAAAGTACCACTGGAAAGTCCTTAATTCAGGGGTCTCTATTTTCAAATAACATCATTTTTCATGTAAACCTAAAACAAAAGTACAGAACATGCAAAAGTAAAAGACTCCATGCAGGGAAGTGTACGTGTGTGTGTGTGTGTTTCAGAGTTTTATTCCATCACTGCCCGCGTAATTTTTTAGACAGCAAAACATTGCAAAGCTGGCATGGTGACTGGATATTGAACTCTGAGACAAACAATATTCAAAACAACTTCTCTGTGCCTTTTGGGGCTTCCTGAGTCAAGCCTGCCAGCTACACATCCCAGTGCCTAAGAACGCAGCCTAGAGAAATCATATGCCCTGTATTTGGAAACCCATAAAACATGGAAGGACCCAAAGTCTTTACCCAACTCAGTGGGAGTTTGCCAAGCTGAGTATTTTTAAACTACTTCACACAAGTAGCAGGTAAGTCCTGAGGGCCTAGCTCTGTGCTCCAACAATTTTCTGAATACTGTGACGTGAGTGCAGGTTTATTCTCTGGTGCCACGGTGCAGCTGGCACTGGCTGACATGGCCAAGGGCAGCTGAAGAGAAGAGGCATCTTCAAGGTTCTAAGCATGCTAAGTGCTGCACTTATCACTGATGCACATGGAATCCTGGAGTTCTTCCTGGCAGCTTATTTCAAGAACAAATCTCCAATATAAGGATAACAGATGTGCCCCTTGGCAGTCTGACTCCAGTTTTTGGGGGAAGTCATTTAAGGGGCATGACAACTATGTAGTCATTACATGTGGCCACACTGAACCCCGCCTGGCTGACAAGGATCAGACCTTCATTCAGCATGTGCAGCTCAGCTGATGCAACAGCATTCTCAGGGACAAGGAAAGAGGAGTTTAATGTCTTGCATAGTTTCTGAATTTTAATAAACTGATTTCCTGATAAGTAAGGGTAAACAATACATTTTTTAAATGGGTAAAATCAAGACTCATATCACCCTAAGTTTCCTTGTGGTGCTGGAATGCTCACCTAATTTTCTAAGAGAGGTGCCAGACCAGCAGACACTATGGTTTAAAGAAGATTAAATTGAATGAAGAACAAAGATAATGGGATTCCAGAGTCCAAGCTGCCACCAAAAGAAAGTTAAGAATTTTTTGTAAATGTGTGCTCACTAAGACACTAAGAAACCTAGTTTTAAAAGAGCAGAAACTGTGGCCGTGGCAACAAGACTGCTTGGGTTCTGGGGCTCTATCCCTGGAACCTGGAGCTCTAAGGTGCCTCTGTCCCAACCCATCACTGTCACCACTTTTAGGGAGAGCAGGGACAGGGCTGAAGAGAGAATGCTGGCACCACCACGCAGCTCTCCATGCCACACCAGCTTCCTCAGCCTCTGCAAGGGATGGACTCAGGATGGGGGGAGAGCAGGACCAAGACAACCAGTTGGAGCCCCATGTTCCCAGAGGGCCTGATGCCAAGGGGTAATGAGCCCAGCACTGCCTCTGGAGTTCAGGCGTCAAACACAGCCCCAAACACAGCCCCAGGGCCTCTGCCACATGGCTTGGAACTTGATCTAAACAGGCCCTTTATCGGTGTGTGTTGGGGGGTGGGAGGGGTAGGAGTGGACAGAGCTGACAGGCAAGGCAGCTACCTCTCTCTGCACTGAGTGCAGCCTGATTCCTGCAGCCACAGTGAATACTGGATCAATGAGTGAATTAAAAACTCTAAGAAAATGGAAAAAAAGTCAAAATACAGGTAGGGGGAGGTTACCAACTGATTAACAAATTTCTGAACAAACTATAAAAATGTGTTTCTTATATTTGACAATTTCTAATTCTTTCCCGTTATGTAGTTAGATAATACTCTACTACTAAACTAAAATAGGAAATGTAAAACAAATCCTCTTTTAACTGATTAGCTCTCAAAAAATCACTAGGACAACTGAACATCAATAAAGTAAACATTATGGGAATGAGGACACAACCCCCCAAAACACTGTAACAGTGTGACAGTATGAGCTTTTATGTAAGAAGCAAGTTAGAAATACTAAGAATGTGGTTACAATTTCTAAATGAAAATAAATTTTGTTTTTCCTAAATAACCATTATCAATAACTTCTTTTTTTTGGATTAGTACAGATAAATGACTACAATTAGCTAAACATTTTACTTGTAACCATGATTAAGTCTAGGAGGTACATGAAAATCAGACTCTCCTCCCTCCTGAATAGTTCTGAAAATAATGTACTTTTTAATTGAAATTTTGCCCTAAAGCTTTCTCTGCTGTCCAAATAATTTCCCAGCTGCATTTCAAATTAAACACCTAAGTTTCCATCTCTCTCCCCTAGATGTTCTTCCCAATTACAGTATTTTTTAATATGTTTAAATGATAGCAATGCTATAAAGTGTTATTTCTCATTGAAAATGGTCATTAACATCACTTCACACCTCAGACAGCATAATAGTAACTGGGCAATAAAACAAAGTATGGCCATCATCCACTCAGAGCCTGGCAGAAAAGTCCTCCTAGCACTTTATGTCAATCACAGAATAGCCTTCACAGAAGCACGTGTAGCTACTAAGATAGGAATCTTGCCCATGTCACATCTCCAATTCCATAACTGCATGTTCTTTTATAATGATTACTACCCTCCTCTCCAAATTTCCATGCATCTCTCATCTTTGATATTGCCTCCCATGTAGGTACTTTTTTAGATATATAAAAACATTTGATTTTATTTAAGCAAAGATCTTTATTAATTAATTCCTTAACCTTGATAGCTATCATTCACTTTATAAGTAAGGAGGGGAGGTTAAATTGCTTCCAATAAAACAAGACAGTTTTTTACACACAAAACTTCAGTTTGTACCTAATGGAAATCACGCTTTGAACAACCAACCACCCATTACTCAGCCCTTCCTGTGAATATCCTTACAATGCCCATGACTTACTGTGAGCAATAAGCTGAGGAGCAGGCTCCTGGGGCCAAACCTGTCCTCACCCACACTGTGCCCAGCATCTGGGAGAGCACATCATAAGCATTCACCATGCACTTACCAAAGGGAGGAGGGATGAATAAATGAAGAAGACGACTTCAAAATCTATTGAGTAACTTTCACAAAGTCAGCAATCTTACCAATACAACTCCACAAACTTTAACTGTGTTGTACTCTAAGACATAAACAGTACACAGGCAGTAAAAATGGAAACTTTAAAGACTTCTCTTCAAGACCACAGGAGCACATCTATACCTGAAAGAAAAATCAAAAACTGTAAAAATTCCTCCTTTCTTGTTGCAATCAGTGTACAGACAGGCTTGCAGCCTTAATTTCCTCATTATGCAAGCAGACACAACATAGTTTGACTTTTTGGCCTCTAATCAATATCAGTACCTGCTAACACCTATGTGAGAGAAATCCTACTACATGACAGCTTTTAAAAATTTTCAACCAAGAAGTGATAAACAGAGGACTTCCGGCCAAGATGGTGGAGTAGGTAGATACACTTTACCCCCATGCACAATCAAAAGAAGGACAACAACAAATTTAAAAACAAAAAACAACCAAAACTGCCAGAAAATCAAACTGTATGGATGTCCGACACAACAACCAAGGAGTTAAAGAAGAAACATTCATCCAGACTGGTAGGATGGGTAGAGACAGGCAGCTAGCGCGGAGAGGACGTGCAGCAATGCAGCAGCTGGAGAACCCAGTGGGCAAGGCGATGGCTGGTGGACTGGGCAGCCCTCTGAGGAGCAAGACAGACCACCTAAACCTGGGTCCCAGGGTGGGGAAATAAAGCCTCAGAATCTCTGGCTATAAAAATCTGTGGAATTGCAGTGGGAATTTATTCTTCAAAAATATGAGGAGAGGCTTAGGAACCTCTGGGACAACTTGAAACATTCTAATGTCCAAATCATAGGGGTGCCAGAAGCAAAAGAGGAAGAACAAGAAATGGAAAACTTATTTGAACAAAAAATGAAGGAAAACTTCCCCAATCTGGCAAAGGAAATAGAATTCCAGGAAGTCCAGGAAGCTCACAGAGTCCCAAAGAAGTAGGACCCAAGGAGGAACATACCAAGGCACATCATAATTATATTAGCCAAGGTAAAAATGAAGGAGAGAATCCTAGAAGCAGCAAGAGGAAAGGAGAGAGTCAACTACAAAGGAGTTCCCATCAGACTGTCAGCTGATTTCTCAAAAGAGACCTTACAGGCAAGAAGGGGCTGGAAAGAAGTGTTCCAAGTCATGAAAGACAAGGACCTACATCCTAGATTGCTCTATCCAGCAAAGCTCTCATTTAGAATGGAAGGGCAGATAAAATGCTTCTCAGATAAGGTCAAGTTAAAGGAGTTCACCATCACTAAGCCCTTATTATACAAAATGTTAAAGGGATTTATCTAAGACAAAGAAGATGAAAACTATAAACAGTAAAATGACAGCAAACTCACAGTTATTAACAACCACTCCTAAAACAAAAGCAAAAGCAAACAAGTAGAACAGGAACAGAATCAGAGAAATGGAGATCACATGGAGGGTTATCAACAGGGAGGGGCAGAGGGGAGAATGGGGGAAAGGTACAGGGAATAAGAAGCATAAATGATAGGTACAAAATAGACAGAGGGAGGTTAAGAATAGCATGGGAAATGGAGAAGCCAAAGAACTTATATGTATGACCCATGGACATGAACTAAGGGGGCAAGATGGGGGTAGGGGGTAGAATGCTGGTGGGAGAGGGTTGCAGGGCAGAGGGAAATAAAGGAGAGAAATAAATGGGACAACTATAATAGCATAATCAATAAAGTATATTAAAAACTAAAAAAAAGAAGTAACAAACATATTTGGCATCCTAGCTTCGCAGTGTCTGAAACTGGCCGCCAGGGTGGGAACATTTAAGAACAGCCTCAGTAGTCTAAAATAAAAGTTCAAAGAATAGGGTCAAAGTGTGGGGTGCAATAAGACTCTAATGTTTCATTATTCTTCTCTGTGCATGTAGAGATATACCAATCCTAGGTAGAAAACTCTAGTATGCAAATCACATCTTAAATACTCATGAATATATTCATTTATAAATAGAAACACTTTTCTTCATCCTAATATTGCCATGTGGCATGCACATGGGTCTGAGAACTGCATCTGATTTTTATAAAATACCAAAACTTCATGTAATGCTATACAATGTTAAAACACACATGTGAAACCAAGATTAAAAACCTATTAAGCCAAGTTGAGAGTTGCAGAGTGACTGTAATAAATGCAACAATGTTAGGTCCACTTCAAAAGAAATTCTTAAAAGGACCTCCAAAAACTTTCATGAATGTTTTATGGTTCATTTTTTAATATTGATGTATTCTGTCTTAAAACAAATCCAAGAGCTGTTATCAATGCTCCTCTTTTCATGTTGGTGATGCTGTGAGGAGTCACTGATAAGACCAAGAGCATCTGTGATGCTGTGGAATCTAAAGAACACTGTGCAAACCTGGAAATCGATGTCCCTACAAGTGATGGCTTTAAAGAGGGAGGCCTGATTATCTCAGACAGCCTATCCTTTAATACTTCCTAGATGGGCTAGATCCCTGCTGCCCTTCAGGGAACAGCCAAGATAAACTTACTATAGTCACTACAAATGAA
The DNA here is from genome assembly GCA_028533065.1 of Trachops cirrhosus. Classification (NCBI taxonomy): domain Eukaryota; kingdom Metazoa; phylum Chordata; class Mammalia; order Chiroptera; family Phyllostomidae; genus Trachops; species Trachops cirrhosus. The sequence goes on along the minus strand of CM052538.1, from coordinate 95,421,883 downwards.
TCCTCCTCAAATATGGCTAAGGAACTGTGTATGTGAAGCACTAAATGGACCAAATACAGCAGATTCCTGAGCTTGTAAGAGTTACAGCCTCCAACAAGTCATGTCTGATGGAGGACTGCACAAGTGTGCAAAGGCGTGTGAGCACTTGCATTTGCATATGGCTTATAAAGTGCAGAAGTAAGTGTAGTGGGAGCTGGGGGTCTGAGCAGAGGAAGAAGCCTAAAGGTAAAATGAAATTTTTTTAAGTTGCTTAAGTGATCAGAAAAAGTTTTACAAAAACTGAGTGTTTGGGTATGCTCTTAGAAATTATCTTCACAGTCAATTCACTCACTAGTTATAGAGATGTCGCCAGCACTCAGGTCAGAAAGCACAAAAGAATACTAAAATGAAAAATAAAAAGGTAAAAATCAGCACACTTGATCACACTCTGGAGGAACTCAACCTTACAGCGGCTGGCTGAGTAACCACACCTGCAGCCCACTGACATGGTTAGGCACTGTCTCCCAGAGTGAAGGGAACAGGGGAAGATAACGTTCTCCTGGAAGCACCCTCACGAGAATGAGATTTCTGTCCCAAATGGCAAAAATCAATAAAGCCAAAGACTTTCCATGTATTTTGGTGGTGGTGGTGGTGGTGGTGGTGGTGGTCTGAGCAGAGAATGACACACACTCTCTTATGATCAGTCTTTCTATCATGTACTGAGCGCTGCCAATCCCTAGGTACTTTTTCCTAAAAGGGTGTATTCCCAGCTACTCCACTCTGTTCACATGAGTTCCTCTCACAAAACAGCTCTACCACCAGCACACAAGGGCCTACAGGTAGAGGAGCAGCCCGCATGTACACAAAGAAGGCTGACACAGGGACTCAGTGAAGTCCCTTCCCTGCCCTAGAGCCAGACATCAGATGTAGACATATCCCCATCAGGCTCTGGACAGGGCAGCATTCAGACTGAGACCCCATCCTAACTGAGTGTCAAGTTCTCCTCAGCCGAAGCCCAGCATGGTGACAGTCTCCAGGGTACCCTGCAGAGCCTGCCTGGTGTGGGTGCTCAGGAAGTCCTTCTTCGGAACGTGTCTGCTCCACAAAGCCTACACACTAGCTGGAACACCTCCAGCTCCTCAGGCTCTATGACCGGCACCACGCTGAAATCACCCAACTGGCACGAATATGTGAAACGACGACACCAACAGCTGCATCTTCTGACTACAAACAGTGCTGAGAAGTCACTAAAAGCAAAGCCCAGGGGGTTAACATTCGTGAGCAATTTCAATTGTGGAAGAGACATGGGTTTTAAAAAATGTGTATCATAATAATTCCTTTAGGCCCTTTTCATTCTGGATAATAGGATTTATTTATTTGCTTGTTTGTTTGTTTAGGTTTTCTCTTTTTTCTTTTCTTGGCAAACCAAAGTGGACTAACAGGTCATTTATCTCCTGTTCACATTTTAGATTTCAGCATTCATAGTCATCCTCCTTGCAAAATTCATAAATTCAAACTGCAAACACAATTAATGGTTGGCCCCTAACCAGAAATTCCATGAAGCAGACTTGGTATCTATTCTTGCTTAACAAATAATCCCCACTGCCTATCAGTACCTGGCACACCACACCAGCATTTCTTCCTCATGGTTCTCACTGCATTGCCAAGCGAGCTGGGTGCACATTGTGTGGACACATGTGTGACATCAGGACATGCAGGCCACCTGGCTACTCCCCTCCACCACTAGCATAGAGAAGCACATGTCAGCATGTGACTGATCTGGGCTGATGGCCGAATAAGCTTTCATGCCTTTTTTTTTTAATCCTGTTTCCTTATGGGATTTAAGGAACAGGTCTCTCTTCATTTCCTTCCAAAGGCAAACACTAGATCTCAGAAAACAGGGAATGCACCTCATTTGAGACATTCTGCTGAATAACCACATGATGTTGAGGCTGGAGATGGGGACAAGATAGAATGCTAATACGCCAAAATGGCCAATATCCTTCAGGTAAAGACAACAGTATAGCATGGAAGGATCCAGTAAACAACCTGACATGATACAGCAGGGGTGTCAAACTCATTTTCACCGGGAACCACATCAGCCTCATGGTGCCTACAAAGGGGCGAATGTAATTTCAACTCCTTAACAGTTAAGGAGTAGTTACATTTATACAGTCCTAAATTACATTCAGCCCTTTGAAGGCAACCACGAGGCTGATGTGGCCCCTGATGAAAATGAGTCTGACGCCCCTGTGATACAGTCCACTGACTGTTGTGTGTGCTGTCTGTGGAATGCAGTGTGTCCCACCCACCTGGCACAGAGCCTCGCAGTTCTCAGAGAGCCCAAAGCTTCACTGGAAGATCCCACATGGAAAAGACAGGCAAACTCTATAGAATGAAACATGTTCAAGTCCAAGGCTTACTGCAACCATGTCCAACAAATAGGCTAGTTCTTTAGTTATAACAAGAAGCCAATATGCAGGGTACCAAACTGTGTAAGTGGGTTAAAACCTGGCTTATATAGAGATGTGCATTTCAAATAAAAAGTTGGGAGCTAGAGCAAACGGAATGCAGAACCCAAAGGGCACAAAAAGAGAGGTGCTCATTTAAATGGCAAACCTTAGAGCTTTGGGGTGGAAAGGGGACACAGCATGGAAAAATTGTAAAAAGAAGACTTACACATTTAAAAGAAAAAAGCTGTGCTAGCATAGATCATTTTTAAGAAAGAGAAAGTTTGAAGGGTCTTATATATAGATTAATCAGAAAAAATGTTATTTTGGCAAGGTTATAAGGACTGCATTTTCCGGGGGGGAAACAAATTATGCTCAAATGTTAAAATGGAAACAATAATTAGGAGTAGAACCACGTAAGCAAAAAAGCCTCAGTTTCAGAAACTTAAATCAAAAATATTTGATGTCTTTCTAAAGCCCTTAATTCCACTCTGTGATCTATCTCTTAGTCAGGAGACAAATCCTACCAGTCTTTTCCCTCATACATTCCTTCACACATTTTCCTCAGTTCCCTACAGAGATATGTCCGTCATGTTTCAGGACTGAATAGTCATATCTTTTAATCTTTTCCCCTGTTTTGACAAACTTCCCCTTCTCTGAAAAGAAAATGCTCCCACAAAGGAACATGAAAATAGCATGAATAGGCTTGAGAAAATGAACAGAGGTTTGGAAGGGAGACCAGAGGGGCCTCACCAACAGAACATCTCTATATGAAAATGTCCATGGAGGGAAGAGATGCATGGAGATGGAAAAAGGTATAAGGAGAACAAATGGTAATGAAAAAATACAAAAAATAATAATTTTTTTTTAAAAAGGAAAGAAAATGTGCATGGAGACTGAATTTCTGGCCTGAGCAATCCCACAGCACCCTCAGACAGCCCTCGGTGTCCCCAGACGCCCCTCGGAGCGAGACCTGTGGAGGAAGATTCTGCTCTCTCCATGACATGCTACTTGGAGAGGTGATTACAGGGCAGAAAGAAGAAAAATTTGGAAGGGAAACATTTGTGCCAATGTACAGAGATACACACCCAATTATTATTATGAAAGGATCCTTATAAATTGTTTCACACCAATACACATATGGAGTTGGAAGAAGTCACACCTTATCTTTATTAGATGCTCTATTATTAAACTTTATAAAAATGTGAATGTGATTACCTGGCCCTACTAAGGATTATGGGAAGACGAACAAATTTGATGCCAGTAAAATTCTGAAAAACAGTTCAAAGAAGTTTCATGAAGATAAGTACACTACTGGCCTCTGGGAAAGGATATGAACATACAAAAAGCAGTAACAACAGCTAACATGCCTAAGGTGACATCATCTTCCAAAGACTGGTTTTACCCTCACAACAACCCCCACGCAATAAATCAGTGATTCTCAACCTTTTTCATTTGATGGCACACACAAACTAATTACTAGAATTCTGTGGCACACCAAAAAAATATTTTTGCCAATATGACCAAAAAGTTATAATTTTGATTGATCTACCAAAAAATAATAAAAATAGTAATTACCTACCCTTTGTACACCAAACTGACTTTTTAAAAAAATAGGTGCCTATACTTTTATATAAGGATTTCTGGTGCCAAGAATTAGCCAATCAGGAGCAACCTTATTAGGTAATGTGACCAATAAGGTGCAACTCTATTATATGACCTACATATTCAATGTTCAAGACCAGGTATTCACACCAACTGCTATTGTTGTGTTGGCTACTGTCATTTTTTTTTAACGTGACAATATAAGGGAAAAGTAGTCAGGTATTGCATGTTTTAAAAATTCTTGTGCACACCGCTACAATAAACAATTAGCATCATTTTACAGATGCACTGAAACGTTGAGTAACATGCCTAAGGTCACATAGACAGTAAATAGTCCCAAGGCATTTGAACCCAAACCATTTGAACCCACACTCTGTGCTCTAAGAGTCCAAACTGCACTGCCTGACTTTCTATGGAAAAAATATCTATGATTCTCAATGGAAAAAGAAATGTCCCACACATTAAAAAAAAAAAACAAAACCAGAAATGGACCTCCACAGTTCCACAAGAACTCCTATATTGCTAAATTACTGATATATCAAATTGTTCTCCAAATCCAATCACAAAATCTGTTTACTCCTCTTTTCTCCATTTCTCTCACACCATTCATCTTACTAGTATATGGTACTCCAAAACTCAACTCTGGCTTTCAAGACCTTCCATTTTATGACTCTTCCCCAGCTATTTTCTAACGAAGACACTCTGCTCTTTTTCGATATATGATGCTTATTTCCACATCCATGCTTTCCTTAATGCTAAGGTCTAAAACATTTTTTTAATCCTCACCCAAGGAAATGCTTATTGATTTCAGAAAGCGGGGAGGGGGTGTTGGGGGGGAGGAAGAAAGAAAGGGAGAAAAACATCAATGTGAGAGAGAAACACAATCAGTTGACTAGGGACTGAATCCATAACCTAGGGATGTATCCTGACCAGGAATCAAACCCATGACCTTTCAGCTTATGGAATGACACCCAACCAACTGAGCCACACTGACCAGGACCAATGTCTAAAACATTTTTTGACCCTCATCTCTTCTTCCTAAAATCACGGTCTGTCCCCGATTTCTCATACCTATATCCAATTCCCCCTTCTACATGTCAATTGCCTAATAAGCGCTTAAAAGTCATATTGTATTCTTTCTTATTATGAAAATAGAAAAGCACATGACAAATGGTTTTTCTGAGCCTAACACTCCACCCAGCAATTGTTGAGCTCTAGTTTGAACAATACTTACCATTCAAACCTGTTTAAGAAAACAACTATTTCCTTTATATAATCAAGGGATTTGGTTTTGCATGTTTTAACATGCTTATTCTGCAATCTTACCTATGTTACACTGTTTTTAAAAAAGTGAACTTTTTATCAACTGTTACCAACTTCTAAAATGTGGAGTTTGAATTTATGTGAATATTTCAAGGGCTACCTGTTTAACTTTTTGATACTGCACTGTATTTATCTATAAATTTTTCCAACATATCAGTTCACATCAATTCCTCTTCTTCTTTTTTTTGATCTGTAAAAAATACAGCAGGCATTGCCCTCAGCAGTGTTTGTCCTAAGCACACAGGACAGAACTAGGGAAGGGTATCATGTGTAGGATAGCACTACAAAACCTGCAAAAGATGGGAGAATTCAGAAGACTATGACTACTCTCACTTCTTAAAGCCATTGATGAAGTTACATTATGTGCTGTATTACTAAGAGCCTTGGGAATGACAATTCAGAGAGCAGATACAAGGGGGAGCCAGTGGGTCCATCTTAAAGTTACTGGAGACTAGGAAATTTGGTATAAAAATCAAGACTTTAACAGAAGCATTAAATTCCATTAAGGCAAACTACAAGAACTAGAATCAACAAAGATGAAGAATAACAAGAGAAGCAGTGAGAGAAAGCAGTAAAGAATAAGAGATCCAGACATTCCCAACACTCCTCAAAACTGAATTCAAAAACCAAAAGCATTTTTTATTGTAATCTTCAATGCACGCTCAAAAACAGATACCTGAGATGGATGGCTTGAAAACAGCCCTCTCACATGGTACAAAAAAGCAAAATCTATCTATCTATCTATCTATCTATCTATCTATCTATATAATGTGAAGCTGAAGAAACAAGTAAAAAAAAAAAGAGCATTTTCTGCTAAATACCCATCCTTTGTCAAATTTACTTACCACCACTGCCCCCACATGTTAACAGAATGGTTGTAAATCCATTCTCTGCTCTCTAACATGAGATTTCTCTAGGCCTCTTCTGTTTCTTATTTAATTTTTAACCTTCCACAAACAAAATTTGGAACACATTTCATTCCCGTATTTCCTTCAAGTTCCAGAAAATTGATCTTAATTCCAGGAAATGTTATATGATAAATATATTCAGTAAATATTTAAATATTGCTACTAAAAGATGTAAGTATGGATGCTCAAGTTTTCATACTATTGAAGCACATTAATTAAAACTTGGCACAGTTGATGAAAATCAGGGAACAAATGAAAAGGAATATGACATCTATTTTATATTGAATGTAACATAATTATAACCTCTTTTTACAAAGCTGTTTCAAAGAAAACACGAGCACTTGCCTATAAATCACTTTAATCATCATCATTCACTAAAAAAAGTACCAATCCGTCAAAATCTAAAGGGATTTGCTAATTGTTATTCTTCTAGAAAGCTCACCAGGTATTTCCAAATGATTCCTAATGACAATAATTAAACATCTGGCAATGGTGACCTACTTGTGGCTGCTGAACTTCCTTGGGTATCTTTTCCATTAATTATGGACATGCTGGGAACTGAGAGAATGTACATCATCAATAGTCAACAGCCAGGAGAAGTCAGCCGATGACAGGAGCTCCCTGCTGTCCTGACTGCTATGTGCACTGACACCTTGTTAGTACTCTCCGATTGGAGAACAGATGTTACATGAAAATGGCAAAGGCACCAAGCTAATGCTGCATGCAAGCTGGATCAGTATGTTGCAAGAAAACAGTCTTTTATTAAACATTTAAAAACTGTGGGGGAGGGGGCATGTGAAGGTGGCGCAAGTGGTCACATTTTACTCTGTAATGAATTATGTTCTGATGCAAACTTTGACCCCAAGCTTTTGCAAATAATGACAGGTCTTTCAGATCCCTGGCAGCAGAACAAGCAACAGAAGACCACAAAAGTGCATACTTTCAAGCACCACCTCATGGCTCCTTCAATTTGGGGGTAAGAGGGACAAAAAGGGAGGTATAAAGACAACGAAGGTTTTGGTTGTTTAAAATTCATTTGGTAACAAAAGAATTTTTGTCAAAAAAAAAATACGCCCACTTGGATCTCATCTGAATCAACTGCTACCCATTTATTCTAATTAGAGCAGCATCTTTCCCAAAAGCCACAAGATTTTATTAACTAATACATCGTGGCTACCTCCTCCTTTCAGCTTCATTTACCTTTTTCACGATCAATAAAGGAAGAGGCATCATTTCAATTTTTTAAAAGATTGTTTGGATTTTATGCCCTTTGGTAAGTATGTGAAAATGTGTACTAGTACTAATTAACAGCTAGACAGTAGTTTAAATTAACAATGTTACTTAGAATAAATTTACCAAAATGATTTTATTACCTGATTTGCTTAATCCTAAATATCATTTAATATGTACTCAAAATACAGTCCAGATCCAGGGAGGCAAACAGAAATCACGACAGTGAATTGAACATAAGGATTCATGTAAACAAGTATATTACTGAGGCATTAATGATCGTTTTTTAATCCCTAGCATGTATATTCAAACAGTAGGTACTGACTAATTATGTGGCTAACCTAGCAGCAAAAAGCTGCTCCTGACTTCAGTTATTATTGATTCCCAAGACAATATAAATCATCTAAGCATCTCAATTTCTCTGTGCTCCTTGTCAAAGCTCAAAAGTTAATTCAGTATTGCTATCAGACTCTAGGTGGCACTACAGCAATGGCTCAAGAATCAATACAGTACTAGATAACTGTGGTCTTTCCTGTTTACCTCCTGCTGTCCCCTGAAGGCATCCTCACTTGTTCTACTTCTGCTTCTGGGTTCGATCACCTTCCCTGATCCTTCAAAGCATGATGGGGGAAAGAAGGGCACAAACATAATATGGGGATTGATGGTTCCAAAAACTAAATGCAACTTTTAATTCAGACCTTGTTTGGACCTAATTGGAAGCCAAATTTATATACGAAACCTTGATTTGCACACTGAATTCTCCACCCTCTAGAAAAAAATTCCATATCTTTCAGTATCCTTCCAAATTTAACTGTAAATATCTTAGTCCATAACATGATTATTGACAGACAGGCTGAGAAACTGCTTTAAATTCAAGAAGAAAGTCCAAACATTCAAAATATTGTTAAAGTAATGCTTATGGGTCAGAAATAAGTATACCACTTCTAAACAAAGGACTGCATGCCAAACACCACTCTGTAGTGCTTCACAAAGCGCATTTATCAAGGTCTAGGCAACCCAGAGGCTGCAGTAAGAAGATGGGCAGTGCCCCACTCTGCAATGGCAGTCGGTATGGCTACACCAACAGCAGCACAAAAATGGAAGGCTACAGCGTTGTCACCTCATTCATCACTGAGCCATGAAAATATTACACACAAAAAAGAGATTTTGATTTGACAGCCTTTGCATTGAAAAATGCATAATGATTTAAGATGATTTTGCACCTACCCAAATTTGAGAAAGATTTGCAGAAGGTGAATGTAAGCATTAAAGGACTCATACATACATGAGTGGCATGGGACAAACACAAGGTACTCACGCATCTTTGCATCTTTCCAGCCCAGTCCAACTAGATGCGCCCAAACACTGACAGCTGAATGTCCTACTTACGTGAGCTTGGTCTTGGTAAATTAAAATATAAATATCAGCTACTAGGGCTAATGTTATTCTTAAATTCCATAAGACATACTAATTATACTATAATAATTTTGTTTAAAGTTATGTATCATAATAAGCTTTATTGTCATTTGTGGAGCCTGAGAGACAAAACACCTGCTGTTTAATGTTCTAGTGCTCATATAGAAGAGAATGAGGAACAAAGATTTTCTGAAAACCAGGGAAGGAAGGAGATACACAGTACATCAATGTTGTCATGTGTCTCCTCCATTCTTTAATTTCCTGAAGGGATTAGTGATGGGTATACATATTCCTTAGATGATCCAAGATGATTAAGGTGGAAAGATAAATTTAAGAGTAATTGCTGCTTGTTCATAGATAAAAAGAACTGGCTAGATGACTCAGTTGGCTGAAGCATCATCCCATATACCAGAAGGTTGCAGGTTCAATCCCTGGTTGGGGCACACACGGGAGGCAACCGATCAATGTCTCTGTCTCTGTCTCTGTCTCTCCCTTTTCCTCTCCCTCTCTCTCTTTCTCTGAGTCAAATCAATAAAAACATATTCTTAGGTGAGGATTTTAATAAAAAGTAATAAAGCAGCTGAGCAACAGATAAATATTTAAATCCTCACCTACTACTACAATGCCACTCCAGGCCAGTGCCTAGTTCAACTGCATGGAAGTTTCTTGGCAATATTAAAAAAGTTCTTTTTCTACTAGGATAAAAATACCTAACTAAGAACCCTTCCCTTTCCATTTGAGCAGGGATGTCAAACCCATTTTCACTGGAGGCCATATCAGCCTCACAGTTGCCTTCAAAGGGCCAAATATAATTTTAGGACTGTGTAAATGTAACTACTCCTTAACTAGGGGCAAGGAGCTCAGTGCTGCTGCCAGGTAGAAACAAGGTGGAGACCCGGATTTGGCCCTCAGGTCTTGTGTTTGCCACCTGTGCATTATAGTATTATATGTGGAGTATTTTGTAGGTGCTCTCTACCTAATATAACCTGCTCAGTGAAAGTTAACTGCTTCGTTGTAACTACACTCCTCCTACATTCCGTAGAAGATTTGAACTAAAGAGTATCTACCACCGTTCACACCCATTTGAGTAGCTTCGAGTCTGAAATCCCAGAGGACCTGAGAGAAAAAGTCAAAAAGCAAAAAGTTCTCTTCCTCCATACATGGCTTTACAGAAAGTCATTGTTGTTACTAACACAATACAAATGTCTTTGAATACTGGTTAAATACAACATTCTAGAATTATTTGTAAAGCTCTACTTAAATCCCACGGCAAATATTTACTTATCATAGATAAGCAAAAGAAGAAAAATTTATTTGCACAATAGGGCCTTCTCAAAGCAAAAATGCTTTCCAGCATTAACTCCTGTCCATTCATTCAACCAAAACTGAGTACCTCCCATGTGCCGGGCACTGCGCTAGGTGTTGGGGACACAACAGTGGACACAATAGATGAAAACTAGGAAGACAGGAAAAAGGAAGGGAAAAATACTTTTAACTACTAACGAAAGTATGTATTTAAGAAAAGGAGGTGATAGACAGCTTGGAACTAATGAAAAGAAACAAAATCCTTGACAAAATTACTATTTTCCCACAGTTTGAAGATTTGACTGTTTCAAGTATCAACATCAAGATGTGATCTGTGAAATATTTTACCAAAGGTCTCTGGACTCCTCAGATGGTCTTTAAAATGGGTCCAAAACCATATTCCAACATTATGTATTAAAGCTATGGCTTTCAACCCAATGATGAAGTAAAATTCTATCGTGAAGAATAAAAATATACACCACATGACAAAGCTACTTATATACAACCTCAAAGACTTATACTGAGAAGCTATCCAAAGTTAGATATCCAAAGAACAACTGTTATTAACAAAGTCATGCTTTATATTAGATGTGCTAGGAGGGCCTTAATTAGTAACCCGGTTAGACACTCGGTCTTCCCTCTTGACCCATAGGAAGGCAGCAGCCTGTGCTGTTACTGCTGATAAAGACCTCTCTGGCATGGGAGTCTAAAGAGTAGTGAGTGACTAGACTCCTGTCTCTACTCATGGGCACACTTACACAGATGTAGACAGATGCTCATTCACCTGCCTCAGAAAACAATGGACATCTTCAGAAAACTAACAAATAAACACCAGCCACCATAAGTGTGCAGCTCACCAAACCACCTGTCATTCACAGGTCCCTGAGCCATATGAATTTCTTACTTGGGTGAGTTCAATTGCCAGTAAGTTCTACTCTCATATCTGCCACTAAATAGTTCTCTTACCTTCTGTAAGTCCCTTGACTTCTCCAGAACTCAGTTTCTTCACTTGGCAATGTTCAGTGGTTTAAGGCAGACCTCACTTGGGAACCTTTGGGGGTGGGAGAGGGGGCAGCTCGGAGTGGGGGAGCTGACTGGCCCCACCCAGTAGAGATTCTGATTCAGTAAGTTCTGAGTAGCTGGGGATGGGAGTGGGGGGTTGTTTTAGAGTGTCTACAAGTATCTGGTTCAACCCATGATTAAGAATTCTTAGATTAAATGATATCTTAAGTCAAATCAATGAAAGCTCTGACTACAACCCAACATTTGATCCAAGAGGAATTTTGTTTGTTGTATGTACTTTCATCTCTTTTTAAGAGACAGCACAACGCAGTGAAGGAACTGAAATCATTAGAAACCTGAACATTAGAAACTTTCGTATAAGCGGACCTCACAAAAGAATGCATTTATGTTTCCTCATTTTTCACCTAGTTAACAATACATGGGCAGCCAAGCAGGTTTACAAAATTGAGACCAGAGTGACCCTAGAGTCATTGGACAGAGTCAGATGAGGGACACCTGGCTAGATGGATGGAAAGCACCTGTCAATGACCAGTCTTTCAGAAGTTACTGATACCAGCCAGCAGGAAGAATTAGTCTTCAAAGCAAAAGAAATGTTTTTAAGCTGCATATTCAGCATACAGCATAAGATAGCTGCTATTGAGTTTGTGTGCATATGTGTGTGTGCATATATGTATGTGTGTGCGCATCTGTTGCAAAGTCATGACTCCAATGAAATGGGAAGATACGTGATAAAGAACAGGTTACTGCTGTTTGGTTTTAGGAAGTTTTGAATCAGAGAACTGACACGTATAGGCAGATATACAAATCATATAAAAATGCCAATTTCAGTCAGAAAAATTAAATAAATATTAAGGGATACACGCAAGTTAAAACTTTAAATTAAAGAAGCATGCATAAGATTTAAAATACAGTGGTAAAAAAAAACAAATTTTTTACCATTCACATCACAGTAATATGTATTTCAAACTCTATGTGAAAATTAAATTCAAGAAAAATGAAAATATTAAGTCCTGATATTACCATATAATGCAGCAAGAGAAATTAAAACATCAGCATTAGTAGAAAGGGCAATGCTTGTCAAAATATGATTACATGTATTCCCATGTCAAAGAGATTGATTTGTTTTAATCTTCATCCAAGGACATGCTTAATGATTTTAGAGAAAGGGGAAGGAGGGGAACATTGATGTGAGAGAGAACATCGATCAGTTGCCTCCTGTACACACCCCAACCAGGGACCAAACATGTAACCTAGGCATGTTCCCTGACCAGGAATCAAACCCGCAGCATTTCTGTTCACAGGATGGCACTTCAACCAACTGAGCCACACCAGCCAGGGCAGGAAGTGATTCCTTTAAGATCTAACATCAATCACTCCAACCATTACAAAGAACAGCATTAACTGTACAAGCTGTAACTACTACAAAAATTCAGAAGTAGCATTCCTAAGGGGACAGAGAAGTAGGTCACAAATTTCAAAAAACAACATGTTTTATGGTTTTAAAGATACAGCTCCAAAATCAATATCCATTTTGAAACACTCTGGGTTTAATTATGTGTGGCTTTTATTAAGAAAATTAACGTATCTTCCTTTCAACACTAGTACTATTATTTATGCACATTTTTTCATCTTTCTCACCCACCTTTATGATCTAGTACAAGACTGAAGACTTTTACAGCACAAATTAACATAAATTATAGTGCACTTAGTTCGCACCACACAGAGGTAAACAGAAGAAAGCTTACCAGCAGTGGAGCCCGACTCCAGGTCCCCGCGTGGCTGGCAAGCACAGCCTTCCTTCTTCATCTCAAAGGCACGGGTCTGCTCGGTGATCCTGTGCAACCAACAGCTCCCGACAGACTCAGTCTCTAATCAAGCAACTGCACTGTACCCGCTCTGTTTACCATACTCCCTTGTACAAGAATTGTTGCCTTTCAAATAATACTCTATGCATTAATCCTCCAACTACGCAACTTAAGTTTTTTACTGAAAATGAGCAATGTTTCATGCTGGTCCTTCTGAATTTGGGTAGCCAGTGCCTGTCTGACTTAGCATTGTGATGTGGTAAAATTGCAATCTGGAGAATAGAAGAGAATACAGCTAAAGACCTGACCCCGCTTGATTCTTTCTGAACAACTGTGTTCAGGTCTCTTTTTCTGAATAACTCCAGAATGATAAATAGGAATCATCCCTATATGAACTTCACTTTCCTTTAATATTTAGCTATTAAATGTTCTACATTAATCTATTCTTAAACCCCAAATAATCTTGGCCTACTGTAAATTTGGCTGTGATTTCAGACCACACCATCATAACACAGATGTGTCAGCAGACAAGAGAAGCACAACCCATGCCCAGGGCCCCCGCATGCCCTGCACCCCTGCTCTAACCCAAGCCGGGGCTTTCCCAACCCAGGCACAGCATGTTTTTGAAAGAAAATTGATATTCCCTAGGACAGCAAATACTTAAGGTCTATATTTTGTTAACTAACAGTTTGAGTGGTACAATATGCATATTTTTACCTAATTACATAGGGTACAGCTAAACTTAATATTTAAAAAACTAAACCTACTCTTGAAAACATGAATTGTATTTAAGTTTAGGAACTTCTCATTAACTGATGCTGTAAAAAAAAAACAAGAATATACAACTTTTGCAACACAGAGTAACAAGAAATCAAATTCATTGATATTTTAATATCTATATATCAAAATAATGTCACAAAACTTGTCATGAATACATTTTTATTTATGTCTGGATGACATTAGTAACCACCAATATCTTTTCTGTTATGATTAGGAAACTTTTCTGGTAATAAAGGGAAAAAAATTACTCCAAGTTATTCATATATATGGCATTCTACTTTCTATTTAGAAAGCTAAGTCATTCTTTATTTTAACATGAGGAAGAAAGAAAAAGAATTACAATTACTTTATAAAAACTGGAGAAGTGTTATATATTCCTAACTTGTCACATACTCCTAAGTAGTTTTCTAGCATATCACTTAAAAGGAACCTATGTTGTAAAAGTGGTTTTTGATAAAGTCTTATACTTCACATTATCACGGATGCAGTGGCATTTTCTCATTGATGAGGAGTGTCATTCTCTACAGCGGAGAGGATGACTGGTATAAAAATACAACTTAATGTATACAGAGCTGAATTTCAATTTTACATAAGGCTCTCAATAGAATATATGAAAAATCATAAGACAAAAATCTTAGTATGTTATCCTCACATCACACACACACACACACACACACACACACACACCACATATATGGTTGGTCCTACCAATTTCTAGGCTGTTTAAATACAAAATCAACCCAAGTTCCTTTGTGTCCTAAGGACAACTATCAAAGGGGTTCAAATAATTGTCTTTTAGGCCCTAAAAGATCAAGGCAGCTATTTTGAGTTCTGCTGTGTTCTACTTACAATGGCTTTTTAACAGATAAACTATAAATTGTATATCTAACTTAAATCTCGTAAGGTTTCTACTTGTTGAATTAAAAAAATCATCTGTCCACCATGAAGAACCCTTGTCAGAATGTATCATTCTGCTGATATGTACATGGTGATTTTCATATAATCCAGATGGAACACTCGGCACATAGTACAGATGTATAGCCACATAGTACAGATGTATAGCAAGTAATCACACTGCTGGTGTTGAAGAAAATGACTGAAATCTACACACTGGATCATGAACACATCCTGATGCATGAATTCCAATAATTTATTTTTTTTTCTTTTTTATATTTAAATTTTTTTATTTTGAAACAATTAAAAAACTTACAGGAAAGTTGGGAGTCCCATACAAATAACTTTCTGAACCATTTGAAAGTGATTGCCAATATGATGTCCCATTATTTCCAAATACTTTAATATGTATTTTCTACAAAGAAGAATATTGTCCTACATAAGCACAGTACAACTAAAATCAGGAAATTGACTTTGATACATCACTACCACCTCATCCTCAGACCCATTAAAGTTTAGTCAGTTGACCCAATAATAAATTTTACAGCCTCTAGGTTGTGATCATGTGAAGCACTTAGCTGTCATATTTCTTTAGTCTCCTTCTGTCTGGAACAATTCCTTAGTCTTTAGTGGCTTTCATGACCTTGACACTTTCAAAGATGACAGCCCAGCTATTTTGTACAATAGCCTTCAACTGGGTTTGTCTGACGTTTCCTCATTATTAGATGATGTCTACTTTAACCCTTTGAGTTAAGTATGTATACCAGGCATAATAAATATTTTGTGGAGTGGTACTTGGAATATACCTAGATATATTCTAATCATTTATTTCAAAAACCATGTTGCGTTTTTGCTGAAGCAGATTTTTTATTTTAATCATACAGACTTTAAATTGAATCCCTTGCCTTAGTCCAGCAAATGGCCCAATATATAGCATTTCAGCTTCATTTTTTCTCATTTAGTACATTATATCAATTCTCTTCACAACTTGTGGAGGTAACAATATACTCTTATTCTAACTATCATCCCCCTTACTCCCAAAGAGTATACAAAACAATGATTTTGAAATATATTTTCTATGGAAACCTTTCCTCAAGCACAAAACTGAACAAAACTGAAATTATATAGCTGCCTAAATGTCATGTGCTAGCTTGTAGCATGGACACAATGGTCCAAAGAGGAGATGTGTCTTGCTTGAGGGAAAAAAAGAAGTGTCCTTTTCATCGGTGTACCACACAGCCACACATAAAATGACCAAGGCACTTGGTGCAGCTCTAACTAGTCCTTCTACCACACCATGTCCTCGTGCATCCTCTAAAGGACCCTATCTCACCTTACAGTATCCATTTACCTAACAGTTCCCAACTTTATCATTTAAAAGCATGTTTACAAGAGCAAGACATCATCACTGTTATTACCACCATTGCAACTACAAGCAATTGCAAGTAGTTTAGGGCAGGGAGTCCAAAATTATCAGCAGAATTTAATTAAACAAATTGGATTTGGGCAGAAACCTCTAGGTTAACATCCTACTTCTATAAACAATGCCATGAAACCCTTAAGGACAATAGGAGGCATTCATATAAATTCTCAACAACCAGCGACTTCTGGGCAAGATGAAGGTATATGTAGATATGCTTTCCTTCCATGCACAGCCAAAAGAAAGACAACAATGAATTTAAAAACGAAAAGCAATCACAACTACCAGAAACTCAAATTGTATGAAAGTCTGACAACCAAGTAGTGAAAGAAGAAACATTCATCCAGACTGGTTGGAAGGGAGGAGACAGGCAGCCAAGGTAGAGACAGGCAGCCATGGCAGAGAGGATGCACAGTAAAGCAGCGGCTGGTAGACCAGGTGGTCCCATTTTCACAAGTGGATAAACTGGGAGGAACAACTCGGGCTCAAGACAGACCATGCAACCTGGGGTTCCAGCATGGGGAAATAAAGCCTCAAAACCTCTGACTGTAAAAATCTGTGGGGGTTGCAGCAGTGGGAGAAACTGCCAGTCTCATAGAAGAGTCTGTTGGAGGGACCCATGGGATCCTAGAACGTACACAAAACCACCCACCTGGGAATCAGCACCAAATGGGCCCAATTTGCTTGTGGGTAGCAGAGGAAGTGACTGAAAGTCAGCAGAAAACTGGGCAAGCAGAATTGTTCCCTTTCACCCCACTCCCCCACATACACAGCAAAATGGGTTGCCCTGCCTTGGCAAAGACCTAAGGCTCTGCCCCTTACAATGTAACAGGTATGCCAAGACAAAGAAATATGGACCAAATGAAAGAACAGATCAAAACTCCAGAAAAAGAACTAAGCTATGAAGAGATAGCCAATCTATCAGATGCACAGTTCAAAACACAGGTAATCAGGATGCTCACAGAAATGATTGAGTACAGACGCAAAATGAAGGAAGAAGTGGTTATACAAAGTGCAATGAAGGAAAATATACAGGGAACCAACAGTGAAGGGAATAAAACTAGGACTCAAATCAATAATTTGGAAGAGAAGAAATAAACATTCAACCAGAACAGAATGAAGAAACAAGAACTAAAAAAAAAATGAGATTGTCTGAAATATTGCCTGTAATGAGAAAGATGCTCAACAAGAATGTGTGGACTAAATTAAAGAAAACGATGCTGCTACAAAAAATGTTAACTGCTGGTTCGCTTCTGCCTGAATTTCCTAGAACTGAGAAATCTTACAACAAAATGCCTGAGAGCAAACAGTCATCACATGACTGTCCTCTTAAAAAGTCTTGCTTATCAATTTTTTGTAAGAAAAGTCAAGCAATGTACTAGACATTCCAAATCAAGCCATGGCAGAATTCTCCCTATTCCACGTGGAAATCTGATTTTATACCAAATGCTTTTGTTATATTAAAATGCTTTTTCCTGGGTGGCAGTCAAGTGCTTGCCATCTAATGTCAAGTGGCTATAACACTCATAAATTTCTAGAGGTTTTCTGAGTGTGATTTTCTGTATGTATTTTAGAAACAATAGTACCACTGTCTAATGTCTAAGGAGTAATCTCCCTTCACTGTCACTTTTTAGTCTTTTAAATTCAGGTTTTTTTCTAAAAATCTAAATTTTATGTTACTCTCAGTCAAATGTTTTGATGCAGGACAACTTTTCCACATTTTATACTAATTTCCTAATTAAAATTTATTACCATTTTCCATCATAGTCAAGGCATGTATTAAGTCAAGGGTGTACACCATCAGAGAAACTAATAAAGATCACTAGGTTAGAATTATTGCAAATTTTTGCAATGTGGAAACATTGTTTTTGGCATATCTTTATCATGTCTTCCAGAGGTAGGATAGGCAAAAGTAAGTTTACAGTTGTGAGTACACAAAAGTTTATTCTTGTATTGTCATTTATTATTATTAACCTAGTCTTGCCCACTCCTGCAGTATGATTTACAAATTCCTATCTCCAACTTTATCTTCCCCTTGAACTTCAGACTTGTATGTCCATTGACTCATTGACATCTCTTCTTGGATGTTTTAAGGGCATTCAAAACCAGTTTAAACATCCCGATAGGAAGGAGACTGACTATCCCCAACCCTTATCCCCTTCCTTAACTCTTCGATTTAAATGAACCCCTGACAGTAAACAGAATCTTCCTATCCCCGTCAACAATAAATGGAACCTCCATATCCCACACCCCATTTGCTCCAGTTAAAACTTCAAAAGTACCCTTCATACCTTCTTTATCATCATTCTTCACAGCTTGAAATCCTGGAAAATCTAACTCCAAAACATACCTCAACTCCATTCATATATCCCCAAGTCTATATTAGGCTCGGACACCATCATCTTTTCACTGGGTGACAACCTGCTCACTGGTCTTTCTCCCCTCTCTTGCCCATCTACAATGCATTCTTCCCAAAGCAATCTTCTAAAAGTATACATCTAATGATGTCACTCCACAGTTTGACAGTTCAGTGGAGTTTTTTTGTATTTAGTGTCAAACCTCAAAATTGCTTAATATCACCATTAATAACACTCCCCACCCCACTCCTCTTCAACCTCACCTCTTTCCCTCTCCCAGCTGTGCACTGTACATCAGCAACAGTAATCCCCTTTGGATCCATGAATGAACCTCAACCATTTTTCTACTTCAGGTCGTTGTACAAAGCTGCTTCCTCTGCCTAGAGTCCTCTGACCCCAGCTGTTCGTAGATTTGGCTCCTTCTTATCCAAAGAAGTTCACACCTCCTGTCTCCTCAGAGAGGTCTGTTTCAACAAGCTTCAAGTACCACTCCCCCACCCACCCACCCACCTATCCTCTATCGCATCCCAGACTCACACACTTCATAGTCTATCTTCCTCACTTCAAGGAAAACTCCCAGGGGTGTTCAACCTGCGGCCCCCAGGCCACATGCAGCTCAGGATGACTATGAATGATGCCCAACATAAAATCATAAATTTACTTAAAATATGACGAGATTTTCTTTCTTGTGATAACATGTTGCAGTGTATTTAATGTGTAGCCAAGATAACTCTTCTTCTTCCAGTGTGGCCCAGAGATGCCAAAAGGTTGGACACCCCTGCATATGAGAGAACTTTCAGCCTCCAAACATCCTCAGCACCTCCAAATGTTTCTCAAGTATATTGGGGAATGAAAAGTATTTGTTGAAACACTATCAGAAGAATGGGATGAATGAAGAAATGAGTGAATCCATAAGATCTGCTTAACCTTTGCTCAAACAGATGCTATAATTTTAGTATGATATATGAGCAAGGAGTATCAATAAATATAAACTGTGGTAGAATTACATATGACACTAAGCTCTTGAAATTTTAATAGTCATGTAAAAAGACACACCAATCTGACAAAATGAAAGTTATAAGCCACATATTTTACTAGCCAAAATAGCTTCTTTCTGCAATCCCAACCAACAATGAAAATGTTTGTTATTTAAGTACAGGAAGTACCCCAAAGTTATAAAAAATATCTGTAACTTGAGAAAACATACTTGGTTCTCCTTTTATTTTAAAATGGGGACACTACCATCTACCTTGCAGAGGTGAAGTAAAGGTGTGGCCATAACCTGCCACAGTATATAGTACACAAGACTGAATAAAAATTTAGTTACTATATTAGTTGGTTTATTCAGAAATTATACAAGGTCTATCCAGAAAAAGTCCAGGCATTGTTAATATAATGAGGACAGTTTGTGTGACATCAATGTAACCTGGCAGACAAGGAGAATGGACTGGGATGCACATGTGTGAACAACAATGACTTCACTGTACCGGTCAGTGGGGGTGTAGACACCATTGAGCGAGTATGTGTAGTGTGTAGCCATCACATTCAAAATGACTAGTGAACAGAGCAATGAATCTGCATCAAATTTTACATTAAGCTTCAACATTCCTCCACAGAAACTATTCGAATGATTCAGAAGGCTGCAGCTATGGGCAAATGGTAATTGGCACCTTCATCACGATAATGCACCTGCTCATGCATCATGTCTTGTAAAGAGTTTTTTGATGAAACATCAAATCACCCAGGTGACTCAGCCCCACTACAGCCTAGAATTGGTGCCCTGCAACTTCTGGCTTTTCCCAAAACTAAAATCACCTTTGGTAGGAAAGAGATTTCAGACCAGATTTTCCTGGTGAGAGTCAGGAAAATAGGACAGGGCAGCTAATGGCGATCAGGAGAACCATGTGAGGTCCCAAGGTGCCTACTTTGAAGGGGACTGAGGCATCCTTGTCCTATGTACAATGTGTCTTCTATCTTGCATCTTTTTCAATAAATGTCTCTATTTTTCAAACTCCATGGCTGGATACTTTCTGGGCAGACCTCATAGATGCATCAAAGGATACCAAATATGCTCCTTTTCCTTAAAAATCCAGAAGAAAAAAATCTGCTCCTTTCTACATGATTTCTATCCTCTATGAATAAACATGTGAATGAATGAACAGGATGATTCCATGTGTCACTTAAAATGACTTCTCCACAATTATTCTTCATTATTATTAATGAAGAAGAAACCAACAATCATCTATCCTCTTTTTTTCTTTGTGTGATGATGATGCTTTATTATATACATGTTGGATTTTACATGTTTCAGTCAAGATATGAGAAAAAGGAAAACTTAAGCTAAGCATCTTTAAAGATGCAATTTACTATAAAGCAGCTTTTGTGGCCGTGTTTATTTTGGACCACTTGTTTTGAGATGTGCTATTTTTCAAGGGAACTGTTGAT
The DNA here is from genome assembly GCA_028533065.1 of Trachops cirrhosus. Classification (NCBI taxonomy): domain Eukaryota; kingdom Metazoa; phylum Chordata; class Mammalia; order Chiroptera; family Phyllostomidae; genus Trachops; species Trachops cirrhosus. The sequence continues at coordinate 95,400,943 of CM052538.1, read as the reverse complement.
GACCAGGCAATGTTTTAAAACTGTAAACAAGGCCCACCTTTTCCCCTGAGCTGTATCAAAGTGTAACTGACATATGGCACTGTATAAGTTTCAGGTGTATGACGTGTTGCTATGACACATGGATAGACCTGCAAAATGATTACCACCACAGCATGAACTAGCACCTGCATCCTCACATCACAGAATTATCACGTTTTTGCGGTGAGCACATTTAAGATCTACTCTCTTACGGACTTTAAAGAATATAATATAGCATTATTAACTATAATCACCATGATGTGCATTAGAGAAGGGACAAGCAAAACAGGGCACACTTTTATGCCTAAAGTAGATGTAGAACATTCTATATTTTGGAAAATCAAACCTACTCCAAGAACCCTAGACTACTCTACTCACACCATTTTGAACAAATGCGGGTAAATCCTGGACATTGGAGTTGTACAGGCACTAAAAGAAAACTTTCTCAGTGCTGTGCGCTGAACTCTAATAATTAAAAAGTAATGAGCAAAATTATGGTTGAATACTTCAATTGCCTCTTAAACCTAATTTCTCAGAATTTCACAACAACACAATGGCCATAAGATTTTCACTTTGAGACAATTTCCTTCACTGCAGTGACTGATGGCAGGGCCATTAAACCCATAGTTACAGAGTTTAGTGAGCCTCAGTGCCCCTGGAGGATTACAAACTACAGATGCCCGGGCCTGCCCCACAGACAACCTACTTCCCTGTGCCAGGTATCTGGGCTTTAAACAAGTACCCAAGGGTTTTTCATAAAACATAAAACTGTTTTTAGAGGAATTTTATTGTTTAGGAGATCTACAATGTTTTTTTAGCCTAAAAGCGGGTATCAAGATCTTTACTCACTGTAGCTGACCAAAAGAATTAAAAACATTATTAGGGTGATTAGATCACAATCAAACTTCAGAGCCATGGAAAAGGCATGCAACTGACCATACACTGTGTGATCAGACATTGCAATTCTGCATTATTCACAGTATGTTTTACAGTTACAGCATAAATGGGCCCTTTAATCTAGAACACTCTTAAATAATCATATATATTTTTAAGTATTTCTGAACAAATAAAATTATTTAAAGCTATTTCAGTCTGTGGTACATTATACTCTCTAGCACTTCTCTACCTGAAAACTGAATTTAAACACTGCATCATATAAAATTATCTAAAAATTTATTTCACTTACTATTTAAAACATTTTTATTGTTAAAGGATTTTTTAACTTGTGTAAGAAATATAAAAGACTCTAGAAATTTTATTCATCATCAAATTTGCACAAGAAAGCAAAATCTAAAACATAATTTATTAAATAACTTATGAATTTAATATGCAATGATTTTAGAAGATCAGTTGCCCTAGCCTTGGTTTTTGTTTGTGATCTCATAGATAATATTTTAGAGTGCATTATTTGAAGTTACTGAGTAAGAAATTACCCCAAAGATCTAACAAGAATATCAGCCACCTTAATGTAACTGATCCTCATAGAACATTTAATCCAATGATTGTAGAATATACATTATTTTCAAATATATATGAAACATCCACCAAAAATGCCATTTATGGGACATAAGTTTCAATACATTTCAGAATATTTTTTCTGATCATACTGTGCATTTCTTCATTTCAGCATTTCGCCTACTTACCAGGTAGACTCTGTTTAGAGTGTGTTTGTTGACTGGGGGTGCAAGGAAGAACAGTGAGAAAGCAAAATCTGTATTTTGTAAACCTGAAATGCATTATTACATGGTGCTGAATGTAATGAGTCCATTCAGTGAAGTGTTCCCAGGAGCACAGGTCACAGTCCCACCAAACTTACTCATATAACAACTCAACATCCACAGTGGGTTATTCCAAGCAACACAGCAGAGCTGGGCACACCTCAGAGGCAATCTTATACACTGGCAGAAAGTCAATATGTAAAGAAGGATGGCACCAACTTGAGGGAAAGCTATGTCTGTGCACCATCAAAAAGGAAACACAGATGGAGAGAAACAAGTGCTCGTCACAGCTGCTCACAGTGCAGATGCTAATGATGCAAGTGCACAGACAATACCTCAGCTGTCTCACAGTAAGCAGAGTGCCAAGCAAGTACATTAAGAGAGTACACAGATGCATAAAACAAAATATACGCAGGCATGTTAGCAAATATGAATAAAGATCTTGGTGACTTCTATATGCTATGGTTAATGGACGTGATAATTATTTATCATCAACTCAAAATGCAGGCTACTATTCAATCCTTTTTCTTTAAAACAGAAAGTATGTAGGCATCTATATCTGAAGAAAAAGAAGGGTCAGGATGCAAAGGCCAGTCAAATCCAATGGTGATGAACTCTGAGAAACAATGGCATTACAGGTGATTAATTCCTTCTTTATATATGTATTTTTCCTCATAAGTAGCTATATAATTTTCATAGAAGGAAAAAATCCAAGAAAGAAATGAGGGAGGGAGGGGGAGTCCTGGCTGGTGTGGCTCAGTGGATTGAGTGCCGGCCTGTGAACCAAAAGGTCACTGGTTTCATTCCTGGTCAGGGAACATGCCTGGGTTGTGGGCCAGGTCCCCAGTGACAGGGTGGGGGGGCAGTACACAAGAGGCAACCAATTGTTTGTCTCACACATCGATGTTTCTCTCCCTCCCTTCCCCTCTTTCTAAAAATAAATAAAATCTTGAAAAGAAAAGAAAAAGACCAAAAAAAGAAGAGGAAAGCAATGAAAGATTACTACAACATTAGTTCATCCCTTATTAATACATATTATGGCTTTTTAAAACTCCATAAATGTCTGTAGGTGCCTTAGGCTTTGGAGCTGAACCACACAATAAAATCAGTATAATTTAAATCTCTAGATGGTACTCTTCATGTGGACTACAGGAAAAGCATTTGAGAGTCACCCACTCCTGGCTCACTGGAAAGCTCCAAACAGATAAATGGCATCAAGAGAAATAGCAACAAATCATAAATGGGCAGAAAAGTTCTGTAGTTTTGACCCAATGTGCTCCTGGCCCACAGTAGCTACAAAAGACAGAAGCCACAATAGCACGTCATGGCAAATCATACAGCCTTCAAGGTACATAAGATTTGGTACCTGAGATTTATCCTTTTTTCTTTAGATTTCAGGAAACATAAGACATGCACCAATTGTGAGGCAGGAACCATGCATGTGTAGGAGTAAACAAGACACAACAGCTGTGTTCACCCAGCTCACCAAGAGGAGGAGCTGATGATGGATGAGGCAAAGCCTGGCAATGAGAGAGAGCCCCAGCAGGACCATGCCCAGATGGGGATTTTACAGTCCTCCAACCCATGGCCATAACTGTGCTGGTTCAGCCTACCTTGTGCTACTACATGGCCACGATGTACAACTGTGCATGCAGTGGAGCCCTTCTATAGCTGTGTTACAAGTCAACATAGGAGAGTGTTGCCAAAGCCTGCTCAAGTCTCATCACCTCATTACAATGAAGAATTTGCTGACTTCTACATGCAGAGACAAATATCCTGTCACAAATTCTTAAAATGTTGAGAGCCATTATTCTTCCCCCTCCTTCCCTCAAAGAGAGCAAACAAAAGGGTGGGGACGAGCAAACACTTAAGTGCCTGTGGGTGGCCACATTCATAACACCAAAATCACAGGCTGCATTGAAGCAGGCGTTCTGATAAAAAGCCCCCAAACAACGTGAAAGGAAAGATGGCTTTCCGACAGCCCAGGACACAGGGAGCTGCCAGGATGCTCACTGGGTTTGTAGCCAGGTGGTACTACATCACACAGACCAGCTGCTGCAATGGGCCAAAGTATGGATCAGAACTCAGAAACTTGCATATGGCACACCAAAACACATAATCATCATAATGATGAACCTGGACTGTCAGGAAAAGATGTTATGTTTGATTAAAATAAAGGAGGAAATGGAAAAAAAACACCTTTTAAAGATATATCCATTTAAGAAGTTGCAATCCTAAATTTCCAAAATTTAGCACTGAGTCCCAGGTAACAAGGAAAGAAAGCATTAATACCATAGGGTTTAGGGCAGAGAAGATTCACAATACTTATTATAAAACATACATATCACAGTGAGTGGCCTAAATGTTCTTCAAAGTATGTGTGTCTGAAACAGGAAGGAAAGTATTCCCACCTACCCACTCCCTACCCAGTCTTCACAAGAGGCACTCAAAGCAGCTTTCCCTGGACATGAACTCACTCTGTCTTTATCATCTGCTACATCACAGAGGATGTCATCAAGGTCCAGTATTCCTCCATCTCCATGTTCTAGCCGATGCACCTGTATCCAGTAGCTTGGATCCTGAACAAAAGAACAGAAACATCAAATGCACCAAGTTAGCATCAACGACAGGAAAGGCAATAATTTAAACTTCAATAACCTCCCGCTTAAAAAAAAATTGGCCCCATCAAACCTATTGCAAGTAATGTAAAATTCAGGTCGCTCCCTATCTCTGCTTTGAATCAATTTTCCTTTTTTTTTTATGATGGAGTCAGTCATACATACTCTTTCCTTTGGCGCACATGCTAATACACTATTATGACAGAAACTGCAGAAACCAGCTAAATGCACTGCATCAGAAATAATGATTTCTCTGATTTCGTGGTTTCCTATTATCCACCTGCCAATTCACAGAAATACTCTAATAAGCAAGTAACATAGCATATGTCTAAAAAACTAGTGTCACAGTATATCTGAATAAAAAAGGAGGCGGCATATCCTGGTTGCTCAGAGTACTCTAATAGGCCTGACACACTGACATGGAATAATGCTGACAAGACCATAAGTGAACAATGCAAGCTCAGAACAATGTGTGTGCTTTCAGCCTACTTTGTAAGGGCAAAATTACATATACTTCAATATGTGCATATAAAAACGTATATGTATACACATATATACAAATATGTGTGCAAGCACACATACAAATATATACAACACAACAAAAAACATGTTTTAAAATTATTTGGAGAACATAGTTGTTTGTTTTTAAAGTTCCACAATCATTCATTGAGTTTACATTTGTACACTTAAATAAAGATGTACTACATTATCTTTTGCCTTTATCTACTGAATTATCCACAACACAGAATTACAATAAAAAGTTCAAGTTAGCCCTGGCTGGTGTGGCGCAGTGGATTGAGCACCCGCCTATGAACCAAAGTGCTGCTGGTTCGATTCCCAGCCAGGGCACATGCCTGGGTTGGAGGACAGGTCCCCAGTAGGGGATGTGCGAGAGGCAACCACACATTGATGTATCCCTCCCTCTTTTTTTCCCTCCCTTTCCCTCTGTCTAAAAATAAAATAAATAAAATCTTTTTTTTAAAAAAAGGTCAAGTTAAGAGTTCATTTTTCCAATTTAAAGTAATGTTAAGTATGGTTCTTTCTTAAAGGAAAGTCTGAGAGAGAAGAAGCAAAAGATTAATCATAGTTACAATACACATTCCTGGGCCCCACCCCAGAGCTATTGACCTTCCAGGGCTAAGGCCAGGGAATCCACATGCTTGAGAAGTCTTCCAAGAAAATCTCTCACAAAGCCATGTCTAAGAGTTAGTCAAATGCAATACTGTGTGTGTGTGTGTGGGGGGGGGGGGGGGAAGGACGCATAATTACCAATCCTTGTCACTTTTTAACTAGCACAGCAACCAGTTCTGATACTAAATCTCAAAGTTGCTAAACATTATCAGGAAAACTACTATGGAAATAACCTATAGTTACTCTGTTCCCTGATCTACCCAGACTTCTTTAAAAGGATATTCAGTACTCAAAACACAAAGTTTATAAAAGCATCCCCTTCATTCAAGGGGCCCTGCTCTGTATAACCGCCTGACTCCAATGTCATCCACAGAGCCCTTAAGAAACCTGCTGGATAAGTCTGAGAGTGTTCTAGAATTTGTCATTTCTAGTTTTCTGCAGCCATCAAGAAACAAAGGCCTAAAGAAACTATATTCCTACTCTTCTGTACCAAATGGTATTAACTCTGAAAGGGAAATCAGTATCTTGGGGGTCAACAAAAAAATGATACCCCTAACCGTCATTCCCTAGCCACTTAGAATATATCACCCTGCTCTTCCCCCCACCCTCACCCCGAAGGTGGATGACCTAATCAATTTAAATATCAACTTTCATTCCTAAAACACTTTAAAACATTGTGATTCATACTGAAAGAGACTGACCTCTAAAACATGGCCTAAAAGAAAACCTTTAAGCTTCCCAATCCTCCTCACTCTCTCCATATGAGATCATATCTTACAGCTTTTATGTAAGATTTGGAGCTACTCCTTTGAGATAAATTTCCACCTAAAGATTTTCACAACCTCGTAACTGTATTTCAGAACCTATGTTCCAGGCTTTTCACTATCACCTTCCTTGTCATGGAGTGTATTAAGCCCTGCCTAGCTGTACACCTCCCCACCAGGTCTGGTGCCTTCAGTGCCTGGAGCCCCACCTTAACTTCCAGGCTAACCTTCCCCATTCATCAAGACTACTCAGTCATCTGCTTCTTTAAGAGCTCTACCTGACCAGAACACCCCAAGACAGGTTAGTAGTCTATCTCCAACTTTACAATATGGAAAATACCATTCAGATGTCAACTTCGAGCCATTAAAGCTATTAGTATTTTATTTTTATACATGCTAAAATAACAGCACAACACCTTCTGTTGACCCTACTTCACCATCTAGTTACCATATCAATTCTCTGATATTCTTTATAGCAAAATGTCTTAAAGATTTCTTGTCACAGATTCTTCTCCTACAATCCCATGCCAATCAGGCATCCTCCCCACCACACTCCCAAAACTGTCCACCAACAGCATCCATGTTGCTTGATGCAATGGTCCATACACAAAACTTAGTTTCCTGATATATCACAGAAGTTGACACCATTGACTATTTCGTCATCCTTGAAATATTCTATAAACTGGGTTTATAATCTTTCAACTATCTGATCAAGGATTATCTAATTCTAAAATTCAGTTTCTGAGGGGACCTGATTCACTGGTCAGTTATGCCAAGCAGCCATGACAACACCATGTGAAAGCACTTATCAAGTTGGCACTTACTAAATGTCATTCCATAATACACGCTGAATGGAAGGAAGCAACTATTCAGAGAGAAGGAACCGAGAAGGAAATCATCAGTAATCCCCAATGAACATACTATATGCAAAAAAAGTCATATCTGAGCAAGCCACATAAAAATGACCTCCTCTCACAAGAGGATAAAAAGCAAGAAGGATATTTTGGCCAGTGAGAAATATACTTCTTGGAGCAACAGTCTCTCAGGAGATTTTAATTGGCAGCTTTTGTTAATGTAATTTTCTCTGAATAGACAAAGGACTTGCTGTATTTTCAAGGAAACAATCAAGTATCCATCAGGGAAAACTGTTTTCTACACAAATTAGAGCATACTTGTTGACTGCACTTCTGTGGTAGTTTACACTAAACAATCTGAATAGTACAACCACTGCTGTAATAGCTATAGAAACTTAGAAATGTAACTGAACAAGAGTAAAGTCACTTTTAAAAATACCAAAATACTAATTCTACAATCAGTATACTTGTCATTAGGTAAAAAAACAAAAATGATGTTACCTGGACAGGCGCCAGGGAGTCTCCCCCACTGGCCAAGATGGTGGCAGGGGGAGGTTCTTCCACTGAGTACTCAAAGCCAGAAAGATGAATGCATAGGGCCTGAGCATGCAAAAGCTAGCAAGATAATTGGATAGAAAAAAGCCCTGCACTCCCTATCTCTGGAAGAACAACAGGCTTGGGCAGAAAGAGGAGCTGTCTTTGGGATGAAGTCCACCATTCTCCCAGGTTGTACGGCACCTGAACAAAACCTCTTTCCTTTTGTACCAGCACCTGCCTCACAAGTTTGGCTCTTGTGGTGGCAGGCAGTCAAACCTCTGTGTTTTGTTTGGTTTTGATGACACAGCACTCAATTTAGAAAAGAATGTTTCTTGTGTATGATGTGTACTTTTAAAATAACTGAAGATTTGAACACTAACAATAATTTTACATTAAGATGAACAAAAATCCATCAAACATAAGCAACAAATGAGGAAACAGATTCATCTATCAAGTACCTGGAGAGAAGTCTGCCAAGAAGCAAATGTCCCAGTCAGGCAAGGTTCCCCAAAGATGGGCCAGAGCCCTGACGGCAGATCTGGAGACAAAATCATCCAAGAACACTGCTCCTCACCCAGATAAAGCACAGGCTGGGAAAGGATGGAGGGAAGATTTCCAAGACCTGCTGAGAAGGGAACCTTAGGGATTTGATAAGCTGCAGGTTGGAAGGAATGCTGATGCCCACTCTACTGCAGGACAGAAAAAGCCCTAATACAAGATAATTCGTACACCATCTTCAAGAAAGTTCTCATATTCCATAAAGACAATCCTCACATTGTGCAGCAGGATAATGAGCTTTTGTGAGTTGTGAGCTGGGTAACACAAAAGCTCTGCATATTTTATGCCCAACCAAGTTTCAAGAAAAGTATCTGCAATTAGAAATAATTCCCTGCTCTTGCATTACCATGGCATATGGCAATGCTCTATATCCTGTCCAGACTTCAAGTGAAAATATACGTGTGAACACAGAACCACAGAAGTTAAATGAAAATCCACATTGAAGAAAAAATTGAGTATATTTACTATGTGCAAAGCACTGACTAAAGGAAAAGCAGCATTCATTATCTACTGAGAAATTAAAACTTATCAGATTAAGACACAAATAGTTTAAAAGATGTAAATCACATGTCATAAGAAAAACAGACATAAAAAAGCTATGTGAGTTCAGAAAAGGGGAAGGTTATTTTCACTTGGAAAGATACAGGAAAGGTCTGTGATGAGGTTTTAGCAGAAGGAGATCCTAACAGCTACACAGACTGAATAGACTCATCAAAACATCAGAATACAGAAAAAAAAATCCCAGAAGGGAAAAAACAAGTCACCACAATAAAGGGATATGGAGTCAGAATGAGCTTGACCTTCTCAAGGGTAACACTGAAACCCAGATAATGGATATACTGACTTCAAAATTCCTAAGAGAAACAGTCTACATCTTAGAATTGTACACTTCACCCAACAACTATCAGTAAAGTGTGAATGAAGGTAGAAAAAAGACATTTTTAGAAATGCAATGTCTCAAAAAAATTACCCTCTCTGTGCCTTTTCTGTGTTAGTAATGGCAGATGTGTTTTTAACAAAACACGAAAACCGTGCATGAGGATGGTGCATATGAAAACAAGCACACAACACAGAAGAGAACTCCCAAAACTCCCAGGATGTCAGCTGTGCCACAGGTGTGGAAGGTAACCATTCCAGACTGGAGCAGGGCCAGAAGCTCCAAAAGGGATGTCTTCAAGATGAAGTCCAGAGGGTATTTAACGTGATGGAACATACTAAGATACTACATTAACAACTAGAAGAGCTGTGGTGGAATTAGTTGAACATTCACAGAAGACCAAAGGAAAAAACACTGTTCATTCCAGGGACAACATAAAAGTTGTGAAGGAAAGAAAAAGTAATCAAGGTATCTAACATACATGGTCCAGGTATGAACAACATTTAAATATGAAAATAATGGGAACATCGAGTATGTAATCAAAATTATATCTACTTTGGCGGGAAAGAGGTCTAAAAAGCTAAGAGAGAGAGATCCATCCAAGAAGTGGCTGTGAGAGAAGCAGGGGCAAAGCACACACAGGGCAGTGAAACAGACTTAAATCTTCCATATTAGTAAAAAGGGACAAGAAACTACATTTTTAAAAAGAATCATTATAAGCAATTTACACAGAAATATGAAAGTAAATACTGAAAGAGTTGGGAAAAGATGACCTCTCACGGCACTGTTTTTTCCATACAGTATGTATGACTGTGCCCATACATAATGGTAAGAAACAGTAAGGCTGAAGAGGAACAGCTTGAAAATCCCTTACAATCACAGGCATGCCACACAGTTTAAATTTTAGCATCTGTCAATCCTATTGGCCAGAGGATAATTATGTTGCCAGGGCAAATGAAGTCATTGCTAATGATATAACAAATATAGAACATTTCATTTTTAAAGTCAATGGAAGAGCACAATCATTAGGAATTGTGACTCATTCTAGATTCTCTTCTATCTCTCCACTGTACTTAAACCAAAAACAAAACCTTTAAAAAACACTTTCTGAAGTTTTTTCATAATTGGTACATCAAGATAAATGATACATACAATTTTAACTTCGCCTACTTTAATCCATTTCATATTCAAAGATGCCTATTTTTTAGTCAATTTTGTTGCAGCAACACTGTTGAACACTAAACAGGCTGGGGGACTTCTGAATAAAGGCAGAAAACAGATGGTCAGAAATCATGGCTGATGTACGACAATAAAATAATGACCTCTATCACCACGCAGAAGCGACTAGTAAGTCACTGTAAGTGCACTCTTGTGCCCCCCATTTTTGTACCCCCAAACCACACCCAAAAGCCCACATCTCAGTAACACAACATAACACAGAGCAAACCACAAACATGCTGCCTCCCTTAAAGAGAGGATAGCTTCATGCAATACAGCAATCAAAAAAGAAAAATTTAGCATGATACCACAGGTGGATTCCAACCTGAACGAAATAACCTTCAGGCATTTTGTTTTATTACAACTAGCATGAAAGTTCTCATAGGGTCACACACTGGCCTAGTAATGTGGGAAATCAGTCCACTATTGACCTCCACCTCTGCATTAACTTTCATAACAACATAGAGATCACTTCAGTCATGGGTGCACCCCAATTCCTGCACCATTCCACATAAATCAAGGGGATGGATGGCCTCAGATCACAGAGCTGGCTCAGGACAGAGCAAAGGCAGAAATGATAACTGTGCCCACCAGTTACATTTGCATTATGTTTTACAAGTTAAAAAATGCATTCATGTGCACTAATATGGTGGAAGGATTTATAATCCCTATTCTCCGATGAGAAAACAGACTCAGTGTTAAGTTGCTGACAAGGTCACAGTTAATAAATGCTGTCATCCAGGAATCCAACCTAGGTCTACAGATTCATTTCCCGCCCTTCCTCAGACCCATACAAAGGGTTTTACAATAGCATCAGAGCTGCCTGTCCTCTCACTGTAGCCCCTCCTTCTTATCTCTTCATATTTTCCACAATGGAGAGGGATGCAATACATAAAATAGTTCTTTTAATAAAAAAGGTGTTGACTTGAAAAATCAAGTTTAAAAAACCACTCATTCACCCAAACATTACATGTTCTCATTTCATCCATTATTTAAAGCAGTGATTCTCAAAGTGCCATTCCATTCCAACATCAGCATCACCTGAGAACTAGTCAGAAATTCTAATGCCTGAGCTCCACTCCACGTACCCTAGATGAACTTGAATCAAAATCTCTCAAGGAGGGAGGGGCCCAATATCTGTGTTTAAACACCACTTCAGGTGATCCTGATGGACAGCAAAGTTTGTGATGTGGGGGTGGGGGGGAGTTCACTGAAATACGCAGCATTTCTTCTATGTATTACGTATTACATTTTAGCTCATAAGTTCATAGTTTCAGTGCTTTCACCCACACTTCTTAAATCAAACAGATGTTAGTAATTACACCTTAAAAATGGTTGCCATGAACACATATATACAGTGGTACCTCAGTACTCATTGTTAATTTGTTGCAGGACTTGGAGAGTGCCAAACCAACGAATACCAGACAATGAAGCTTTTTCTCTTGTGGGGCGACATCATGACTCATGCAAGCAGTAACAAGTGCAAGGAGTCCGGAGCAAGCACCAAGTGCTGAAACAATTTTTTCTTGTCGAAGTGAGACTAGTTCTAAAGCTGACGAGTACTGAGGTATGACTGTATATTTGTCTTCCATGATAACCATATAGATAAATTTCAGTGTTGACTGTTACTTACAGTGTGTTTTTCAGAACTGTTTTGACTCCAAGGCAGGCAGAAACCACAACTCTAGGACAAAGCCCTCCCAACACCCCAGCCTGAGGCATCTACCTCTCATTGGACATCACCTTGGGAGCTTGTTTGCAGAGCCCGCCAGGAAATTTCAATGCAATGAGCAAAACAACACATGGGAATAACTAATAACTGGACAATGTTTTTTTCTTTAAAGTTAAGTTTATTGAGGTGTACCTTATATACAGAAAGACTTATTTTGACAAATGTTAGACAATGTTTTTATCAAGTCCTATTTAATTCAAACTGATTAAACTTATTTTCCTTTATCTTCCCCCTGAGACCAACCTCCCATCTTCATTCCTACTGGCAACCCCTCTCTCCTCTGATTTAACCCAATCAAGTCATAAACCTAACTTCTTCTCTATAGAAAATACAGCAGACAGAGAAAAAGTTAAATGACCCCACAGGGAAGCAATCAGTGCCAAAATGTGAGACTTTTAACAACACAACTACACTAATCCCTCAAAAAAAATCCATGTCATTTGATATCTAAGTGCAATGTATGACCCTATAGTCCTGCATCTGGGGAAAAGAAATTGTGAAAGGGGACAGAATTAGGACAACTGAAAAAAAAAAGGTCATCCTAGCTGACAGAATTGTTTTTGTTTTTAGAAGGTGAATGCTGAAGTTTTCTCATGGTTACAAAGTGTCATAAAATCTATAGTTTAATCTCAAATGGTTCAACACACACAAAAAAAAGAAATTAGTATTATTACTAGCATGTATGTGTGTGTGTGTGTGTGTACTGCATTGGCCAAAAAATCCATTTAGTTTTTTTCCATAAAATAAGAGACACATGTTTCATTTTCACCAATAACTTTACTGACTCGGATATTTTGAGTAACCAGCTATCTCCCACATGGCATAATGTTGACTGTTCTTAATTAATACCTCAATTTGATCGCTATCAACTTCAAATAGTCTACCCAATAGTGGAGCATCTCCAGCAACAAATCTCCAGCACGAAATGTGGCAAACCACTTTTGATGTGTTTCATCAGTCACAGCACCTTCTCCATACACTGCACAAATCTTTTTTTGTGTTTCAGTTGCACTTTTACTTTTCTTGAAATAATAAAGCATAATATGCTGAAAATGTTTCATATTTTCTACCATCTTCAATACTAAAATGGCTGCACAAAAATTCACCAATTTTGGTAAGTTTTTTAAATGCATGTTGATATGACAGCTGTCACAATTTCAATCTAACAAAATTATTTCAAATGATGTTAAATACAACTAAGTGCTATTAGAGCCATCTACCAGAAAAACCAAACTTTTTGGCATACACACACACACACACACAGAGGAAGCAATCAATCGCAGCAAAATTTTAAAGATTGGTGAATGTAGGTAATTTACTATTCTGCAGTTCAGAAATTTCTCAAAAGAAAATGTTCTAAGAATATGACATTAAAAAAAAAACAATTAACTGGGGGACTGCACTAGATCAAAGAGACTAAAGAGGCATAACTAAATTCAAGGTGTAAGCCTTGACTGAATCCTTGTTGAGGCTGAAAAAAAAAGTACAAAAGACATCTTGAAGACAGACTAGAAAAATTCTTATGGATAAGGTATTAGATAATACTAGGAAATTATTCTAAATTTTCCTAGGTATGATATAGTTTTGAGAATATCCTTATTATTAGAGGGTGTATGCTGAAGTATTTCAAAAAGTGTCATGATGTCCTTTAAAATAGCATACACTGGGTATATGTATGTTTGCATGTGTATAGGGGCGTGCGTGTAAACAGGGTAGGGTAAAAGTAGATTTACAGTTCATATGGAAAATATACAATAATCAATACATACTAATACAAGAATAAACTGTTTCACATACTCACAACTGTAAACCTACTTTTGCCCACCCTTGTGTGTATGTGTGTGTTATGCATGAATGAATAAATATCTATCATTCAGAGTGTAACCAGCAAAGTATAGCTTATCCCAACTATTTTTACAAAGAGGGAAACTAACATAAAAAACTAGTTACAAAGGTGTAAGAGTTGAGATTCAAACAAGGAGGGCAGTGGGGTGGGGTCAAGCTACAGATCAACCACACCAGGAAGCTACCACCATCCCTTGGCTAAAGGGACAGAGGTGGCCCAGAGCCACGGCTGGGCAGAAGCTAGTCCTTCTGGTCAGGACCTGGACTTTGGAAAGAGACAGGAGCAGCAAAGACATAGTCCAAAGCAGAGAGGAAGCAGAATCTTCTCCAAGACTACCTCATCATGGGCCTCCCATTTCCCATTTTCCCTCCTACTGGCTAAATCCAACCACAGGTCAACTGACACAGCTGTGTTTTGTACGATTCTCTCAACCAATGTTGGAGTTTTTCATAACAAACTGGGAAAACAGACTAATTTAAAACAAAATTAATGATCCAGAATGCATAACAGTACACTAAGCCAGCATTCTCACATGCTGCTCCTGAGTTCTAACTTGTCACACACATGGTGACTGGAACCCGGGGTAGAGGGTTACAGAAAGGTGGGATTTGATACCACACATCAAAATGCTTAAAAGTGAACAGATCCACTGACCCAGGAACTTAAAATATGTGTAAACCCAGTTAAGACATATATATTAAATCAGATATTTTAATAAATAACACAGAACAGAAAACCAGGTATATACCCAACAATAAGAAATCAGTTGAGATCAAATAATGAAACACTATACAGCAATTTAAACGTTATGCACAGATCTATGTAAGGTGTCATCTTCAGTTTGAAGACACTACTACCTATAGGCATGGAAACACAACTGGCAGTCAGTCTGTATTTTCTGATTTTCCATAGTAAACATATATGATTATTTTTAAAATTTATCATCTTAAATAAATAACTAGTGAATACATGTCTTCTTTTTCCTTCATCTCTTGTTCTCAGCAATGTGATTACTTTCTAACTCATATACTGCTTCTAAGACTCGTTTTAAGACATGTTTTTAACCCTGTCCTGCATGTTTCTGGTGCATCCATATTCACAAAATACCCATTCCATCATGTCATTGTCCTAAAATATTAATCATTTTCAGTGACTCATTACATTTTAAAGGTCAAAACCAACATCTTTGGCCAAGTACTTAGCACTTTTTGCAAGTCTGCCTTCCCTGGCTTTCCATGGCTCCCAGCTCAGTTCTTCCCTCCTCCCAGACAGGCCTCAGTGCTGCTTCAGCACGACTGGGTCTTCAGTTGCTGTATTCACTGAAGAGTACCTGTGACAGAGTAGATGCTCTCGGTATGGCTCTGTGCATTAATTAATCCTTATGGGGTTTTTTTGTTGAATCTATTCCACACATCCGGAACACTCTTATCCTTACAGTTCCAACTACCCAAACTGTATGAACCTTTCCAAATCTAGATCAAAACCACATCCTCTGTAAAATGTATTCCAACCCCAAAGTATTTATCTATACCATGTATCTGTCACTCAAGAGCCTATGTCCTTATACAAGTGTGGCATCCTGTTTATCTCTAGATAAGTTCTCCAAAGGCAGGGACTATCCTCTGTGTTTTATAGCACAGAGCAAAAAACAAAGCACCATGTTGTATAAATAATGTGTGAAAAAGTAAACAAAAGTAATAACCCTATTGGATAAAGGAAAAAATGTAAACAAGAGTTTCTCAGAGACTATAATCAACAAAAACAGGCTTGTGCTCGCCTAACTGCCAAAAGCGGCACCCCAGGCATGCTGTGCCATTCACCCCTCTCCTCTACTCCTTAGAGCTAGGTCAAGAAATGATGTGTGATTATTCTAGCTGACATTCCATACAACATCTTACACGTGGGGAAAGAAGACATCCAAATACCATTTCCTTGCGATGAAAAGGAAACCAAATTTCAGGATAAACATCTTCATTCTCATCCACAGAGGTTGAGTCTCCAGGAATCTGGAATGCCAGGCAGAAGTTAAGTTTGAGCCTGGATAAACTGTCTATAAACCAAGAAAAAGAGGGCAAGACAACAGTTCACCATGGCCACCCCAGTTTTTCCTGCTCTAGTCCTAGTAGAAACATGCACAGCTATGCAGGTGTTGTTCGCTGATGAGCCAGAGGCAGTGAACAGAAGGCTTTACTAATGGGAGAGAAAATGTGAGGCAGTGTGTACGCAATCAATCTAAGCCCAAGGCCCCAAAATACAAGATGGACCTACACGATATTCTGCTGCAGAGCTCAAAATCTCTACAAGCTTTATAACATGAGCACCATGAAAGTAAGTACCTGGCACTGTACCCTCTTCCTGACCCATTCCATCCCTGCACCCTTCCACCCTTGTCTACAAAGGAAAGGAAAAAGGTTGTGTGGGGTAGGGTAGGGGGAACAGCTACAGAGGACTTCCTTGTTTCCACTCACTTTCACATGTGACTGGTTTCACAAAAATCATGGCAGGTGAATGTTTTCAGCTCCGTTTGTAGATGAGAGGACTAAAGAACAGGAAACTTAACTTGTCTGAGATCATCACACATGTAATTGAAGTTGAAGAGGAAAGGGAGTGTCTGCTCAGATATTACTCCAACTACTAAACTCATGCTATGCCATTTTGATGTATTTCCTACTGCAAAAGGATCGGCTTTGTCAGAGGTACACATCTGAAAGGGAAAAAATGGATAAAGTCCCTTTTTTATTTTTGTTTAAAGTAGAAAAAAGTATAATGAAAAAATATATCACCCACCAGTTAATATACTTGACTAACTTGAGTATCAGGAAATAATAATTTACACCGTATTACCTACCCAAGATACACAGATTTAAGAAGCATTCATTCTAGTCCTGCATCAGGCAGCACTGGATTCAAACTGTAGAATATATAATCTGTGAACATTAATATAGAGCCTCGGACAGGACATGTGAAGATACAGACCCACCCCATGGCCTCAGCAGCACAAAGTGCAATGTGCAGCTAAGACATTAACTACTACATGGTGTGAGGTCCTTTAAAGTCAACTAAAATGCTGATTATTTTTCTAGTATCTACAAAAGAAATAGCCAACCCAGGAAATCCCTAAGCTTAGCCATCTAGCCTCATGAAAGAAACACCTGCCCTCATATTTATACTCTCCAGCTAGCAAACAAGAGAGGTTGGGTCAGACCAAAAGGAATTTCTCTGACCTGGAAAGAAAACCTCACTGAAACATAATAAACTGTAAATACTTCAGAATTTTAAAACAAAGTAACAAAACCTGACCCCAAAGCAGCTCTGCACTCATACTACTTAATCCAAAAGCACCTACCAATTTTTCTTAAAGAAATGGCCTCAGCCCTGGCTGGTGTAGCTTAGTCGATTAAGCGCGGGCCTGTGAACCAAGAGATCATGGTTCGATTCCCAGTCAGGGCACATGCCTGGGTTGCAGGCCAGTTCCCAGCAGGGAATGCACAGGAAGCAACTATACATTGATATTTCTCTCTCTCTCTCCTTCCCTTCCCCTCTGAAGATAAATAAATAAATAAAATCTTTAAAAAAAAAAAGAAATGGCCTCAAACTACTTAAAAATACACAAGTAATTCCTTATACCTGTTAATACTAAACATGACCACATCAGAAGAAATGTTTCTAAACTCATACACAGGAGGAGACCGCAAGGAATTAGTGAATTTCGACAGAGGGCTTGCACCCACCTCCAATTTCGTCTTTGGAAGCCTGGGCAAACAGTTACCCAGCTTTACCCTCTGGCTCCTATATGCAAATCCAGAACATTCCACACTGCATGGGGTCTGGCTGAGAGTTCCACAGCACCACCATATCACAACACAAGTGTGGTCCAAGGCGGTGAACACCACACAGCAGTGCTTAGAATGTGGCTCAGACCACAACCACTTGGGAGGGTGAAGGGACCGGTCCCCAGTGCCTCCTCAGAACTGCTGATGCCAGCGGTGGGGCTCCCTTTTCCTCTCAGGACACTCCTACTATCAGTCATGGAAGGATCCATGGCAGTGTCTTCAAAAGATTTGCCAAAGACCAGAGCACACCTGAGTCTTATTACTATGGACTTCTCTGCAGGCACAGAACATGGGTCAGCTTTTAGGAAAGATTTTCAGCTAATGAAGGGAGTAACACAGACAAAGGGCATATTCATATATATGTATTGGGTTGGTCAAAAAGTGCCATTTGGTTTTTTCTGTATGATGACTCTAGTAGTGTTTAGTTGTCTTTAACTTCACTCAAAAATAATTTTGTTAGATTGTGACAGTTGTCATATCAATGTGCAATTTAAAAAACTTATCAAAATTGGTGAATTTTTGTGCAGCCATCTTAATATTGAAGATCGAAGAAAATACTCAACATTTTCAGCATGTTATGCTTTATTATTTCAAGAAAAGTAAAAACACAACTGAAACGCAAAAAAAAAAAAGGTTTGTGCAGTGCATGGAGAAGGTGCTGTGACTGAGTGAATGAGTCAAAAGTGGTGTGCAAAGTTTCTTGGTACTACTGACATTGTGGCCAAATAATTCTTTGCTCTGGGGCTGTCTTATGCATTGGAAGACATTTAATAGCATTCCTGGCCTCTACCCACTAGAAGGCAATAGCAGGAGATAGCCAGCTGACATACTCAAATTATCCAAATCAATAAAGTTAATAGTAAAAATGAAAAATGTTTTTTATTTAATGAAAAAAAAACCATATGGACTTTTTGGCCAACCCAATACATTCTAATACACCAAGAGATGAGCTAGTCATCTATGGAATCTCCTTGTCACTGACTTTTTCATTACCACTTGTTTGTGCCCTTCTGGAAAGTCTTCCCCATCTCTTCACTTGTGAAAATCTTACCCAAATTTCAATTCCTAGCACCCGTCTCTTCGAAACATCAGTCTGCATTCCCACTTGATCTTCTGCCCTGCACCTCCACAGCACTTACAACAATGTCTTGAAGATGTATATGCCTATGGGGCTGTGGAGATGACTCATTCATTCAAATACTTACAGAGCATCTATCTATGGCAGGCACTGAACCAGTCACAAAGGTGACAAAAGTACATGTCCTACCCTCCTAGAATCTTTAGGCAGGCATAGAAAACCAGTTACTCTGCAAGCAATTGATTTATTATGATCTCTGTGAGGTCAAACCTCTCTGCTAATGATAATCTGTATTTATAGCTGCTCCCCAGCACTGGCATTGCCGCCTTGGCTCCACCTCAGATCTGGACGCAATAGATTCTCATAAGGAGCACACAACCTAGATCCCTCATATGCACAGTTCACAGTAGAAAGCTAGGGTGTGCGCTCCCATGAGAATCTAATGCCGAGGCTGATCTGACAGAAGGTAGAGCTCAGGTAGTAATGCAGGAGATGCGGAGCTGCTGTAAATACAGATGAACCCTCCCTCTCACTCACCAGCTGCTCACCTCCTGCTCACCTCCCCTCCTGGGGCCAGGTTCCTAACAGGCCAAGGACCAATACTGGTCCATGGCCCAGGGCTGGGGATCCTGCCTCAGGAAGTATTGGAAATTTACATACCTACACCTTCAATTTATTCCTTCTAAAAATTTATGGTACATAGTATCTCAGGGGAAAAAAACACATAAAAATACCACAGTCTACACCCTAAAACAAAATACAGCAAACACAGATACCACAGCCTGTACTATTCCTCTTCTGTAGCATACTTAAAGTTCCTGACAAAGGTCCTTCATGGAAGCAAAGAAACAAACTAGCTCTATGGGAATTCAGGCACAACATAATTACACAACTAGTCATTAGAGTGTGAAATGCATTACTACAAACAACAACAAAACTTGTTAATTACAAATTTATCAGAGGCGGTGGTGATGAAACAAAAGTAAAGCTAGCTTGCAAAGCGTTGATGGGCTCGAGTAGAGTAGGTACAGCAAGAAAGCAGGGTTTCAATGACAAGGGCATCCAGTGGCACAGATCCTGTCTATAAGCAGCCACAAAAATGGGCAATAAAATGTCTCTCCAGGGTAAAAAGCCTGACTCTGCACAAGTCATTTCCTCTTTTCAGGCACCAAGGCCTTGTGTGCAGAGTGAAATCGTCAGATGTCCTGAGGGGTCATATACTGCTCAGCTATGATGTTATGTCATGACAATTAAACACTCCAGGCAGCTTTCCCTTTCTAAGTGGAAATAAGATAACTATGTCCATGACCACAATAATTTAATCTTAATACAAAATTTAAACTGCCTAACTTTTCCTACAATGTGCTTTGTTAAACATGTTTGTAAACATGTGTCCTCGCAGTAGCAGAGCTCTGAGCTCTGTAACCACCATCCACCCGGCACAGCTTTGCAAACCAGAGTCTAGTGATGGTGTCAGAGCCATGGCACCCACTTCCTGGAGCCACACACAGATGCAGGAAGAGCCAAGGACAGGGAAGACCACCCACATGGAGGTTCCTAATGACAGAAAAAATGGTCTCCAGGCTTTCAGCACACTGTAACAACTGGACATTACAAGCTGGCATGGTGCACACAACTAGCCAACTGAGAACACCCAGTCTACAAGTAAGTGTTTGGGAACAATTTGTGTACAGCCAAGTCTGTGATAACAACTATTCTCCAGACTTTAAAATCAATTTTGGGAGGCAAGCCACAGGTATATGGAAAGTTCACTAGCACTATCCAATTACAAAAACCAAATGCCAACCATATGGCACAGAAATAACAAAACTTCAGAAAAGACTGAAGACAAGGAACATTTTGTGAAGAATTATCTCATTTCAATCAGAGGAACTCTTAGCACTAGGTGAGGAGGCCAAAATATGCACAACAAGTCTGAACGACGGGGAGTGAAGCCAGGACACGACATACGCTTTCAGTGCACTCTCCCCAGCGCCTGGGTGAGGCTGTGCTGAGCTGGCCACGTGCAGGAGGGCTGAACTGTGGCAGAGATCTTTCTGACCTGTGTGACAACTGATGGCGCTCAAGCCCTAAACTTAGCATCACCTCAAGTGCCACATTTAGTCTAAACAGCAACAGAAGCTGCAAATGTGAACCCACAATTTGAGGTTTGAAAAGAAAAAAGCATTTCAAAAGACCCTCAAATCAATTTTTCACTCTAAATTTTAATTATGCAATTATTTGATTCTCTCCCAACCCCCCTTTGTTTTAAAGTTAAATCCTTTCTGCATAAAACTCTCATTCCTCAAATTTGTTTAGCAGTTTTTTCAAACATTCACTGGGAGTATTAAAGCAGTTCTTCTGTTTATCAAAAGCCCAAAATAAAAATTAGATCAACAGGACTAGACAAGGAAAAACAAAACCCGTCTGACAGCTGAGGCCACAAATGTAGTTAGCATGACTGCAAAGAAAACAGCAACCCACCCTTCTTAGACCTGCCTGATGCCCTTCGGCAGCCAGGCACTTCCACATAACTCTCTCACCTTGTCCTCACTGCCAAGACATTTCAAGTCAACCTGAGATTTGGACAAAGAATTTAACTTCAGGTTCGAGATTTCCAACTTTCACATCACAGCTGAGTAATGCATGGGGGGGGGGGCGGGTGTGTGTGTGTGTGTGTGCACGCGTGCGCACGCGCATGTGTGATTTAACTAGCATAAAATGAGCACATCCGCATATGTGAAACATAATACCAGAGCCTGTTCTAAAAAAAAAAAAGAAAAGAAAAGAAACCATGATGGCCCAGGAGAGGCAAACCCCATGTGGTTCAGGTGAGAATGTGTTTTGAAGCAAAGCCTCCAGTCTCACTGGGCACAGGCCTGCCCCACAGGCATCTGGCACTGCCCACACAAATGCCTCTATTTTGGATGGACCAACAAACATGGAGATTGGCACCAAAATTTTAGTTCATGGTACAAGGTGTGTTATTTATTACTTTTGAAAAAGAAAATGCCTTGGAAATAATGCTATTTTGCATTGTGTCAAGAATTCTTCTCAACTAAGGTCAATGAAGTGTCCCAAATTATTCAGTAAAACAAAGTCCACCACATTTTAAATACAATAACTTGCCTTTAAGAATTGCCACTCTTATTTGATGAGAAGCCACAGTATTATGAAAAAAATTTTTAAAAATACTTTACTGATTAATTAGAGGGCATTTGATAAAACTCTGTGCTGCATAATGCTAGGAAGGCAATATAAAAACCTTAAAAGGTGATCAGTTTATTTAAATCTACACCAAGTATTCAAAGTACTTTTGGAAAAGCTCACCCAAGGGAAATGATAGTAAAGCAAAATTGAGTTGGATACATATAAATCTTAAGCAACAGCACACTCTACAAAAACTATAGCAAGCTAAGGAAATCAACCCAGAGTTGAGACTGCATTCTAAAAATAACAGAATTCCAATCTTCAGATTAAGCTACTTTTTTCCTCTACCTCCATGTTGTCTTTGAAAAGAATTAAACAATTGTGGAAAAAATAGAGTGCAAAGTAAACCATGTGAAAAGAAGACAAACAACAGAGACTAAAATGCAGGAAGGCTTCAGAGGCCCAGCAGATCTGAGCCTTTCCCTCCACCCCACCACCACTGGTGGGCACCTCTTTCGGGCAATGGGCTGCACTGAGAAGAGGACAATAAGGAGGGAGCTTTCCCTGCTACTCTCAGGATCAACAGGGGAGGGAGGCATCACAGCTCCTCACCTCAAATCACAGACATACTGCTGGACCAGCATCTCTTAGAGAAGCCAGATTCCAGGCTTTTGCCAATTAGAACAAAACTAAAGAAGAAAGTAAGAGATCTAATAGTAGGTTGATTCAGTATCTGACAGAAGATATAAATTAATTATCACTGCTAATCTGAGTTACATGAGAACAATGTATATTTGGATTAGGCCGATACTTTCAATTAAGCATATATTAAATTGCAAATATACAAACTCTAACTCTAGAAACACTGCCTTTGTTATTTTCTAAATAGTAGTAAGATTTCACACATCACCATCCTGCCATTCACCCTTACGCTTTGCACTGGATATCACCTACACAGAAAACAAATGACAGGTTACCTGCTCTTGTTTTAACAGTAAATTAATTCAGTGCTCTTGCACAAGGTCACTGTAAACTATAGCCCTAGGTCCTATGACTAGAAAGGACTGAAGAACAGAGTAGGTGCTTGATCTCAAGTGGGAGCCAGTTAACTTGGACTTGATATTCATAACGGAGCTCCAACGGTAATTCATTTCCCTCTCACTTCGGGACACATGTGGCCTCAAACTTCCTATACAAACCTGCTGCATAAATCTCCTTGACCAAGCTCTAAAAGCTGTCCATTTCAAAAACTTTTAAATTCATCTTGTTTGCCTTTGCATTTAGGATATCGCAAAGCACATTTAAAACCCCCTTCCAAAACACAGAATCATCTTCACAAAGCATGGCTACACGTAGAGTGTTGATCTGATATTTCCACTTGCCAAACACACACAGTGACTTGAAGGCGTCCCAGGGGCGTCCACCCTGTGGCCCGAGGGCCTCATGCAGCCCAACACAAAATCGTAAATTTACTTAAAACATTATGAGACTGTTGTGATTACGTGTCACAATGTATTTAATGTGTGGCCCAAGACAACTCTTCTTCCAGTGTGGCCCAGAGACACAAAAAGGTTGGACACCCCTGGCCATAGAGGATGCTGTTTGACTCACATGTATCAAATAAAGCCTTCAGGGGACAAGTCCTCAATGAGAGCTGAAACACACACACATACATATTCTCCCTTTCTCTCTTTCTCCTCTTCTCCCCCCACCCCCTGCTCCCAGAAGTGATGACATCTGCTATGATTTTTTGAGGGGTTTATTTCCCCTTAAAGGAACATGGTACCTGCCTGTCACAAGATAATAAACTTCCTTCAGCTCATTACTGTATCTCAAACAATCTTTTAAAAACCAAAATGTAAGGATATTGATCATATCACAGTAATTAATCTCAGCTTTGATATGTCAGAAAACTTTCAAACTTCCCATTTCCCACAGCTAGTTCTCTGCTTGGGGGAAAAACCCAACCACTTCATAAATTTTGCATTATTCCAGTACACTGTGTTTTAAAATATGCTCAAGTATTGATCACAGTGATATAGCAGGACTGAAGGCCCTCAGGCTCGATGACTCTGCAGGGCCACAGGACCAGGGCTGGGGGCCAGCTTTTCCCTGGGCAGCCTTCTTACACTCTGGGCCATACCACAGAGGGGTCCAGTGGCTGGGCGTCATGCTTTAGAAGTCCTTTGACTCTCAAGTTCATGTTCCTCTCTACACTTACACAGTGATGGGTCTGTGACCACAGTTAAAACCCAGAGCTGCGAGCAGAGAGTACAGTGTGAGCAGGGAGGTTAAAGCACCTTAACTGAAACTGCATACCCAAGGTGGGGGCAGTTTAATTTGATATTAGAATAAACTCATGGGTTCATGAGAAACTGAACAGGCAATTTGAAAATGCTGCTAAATTAATCCTATATTGTCTAAAACATATTTCCATGTAAAATGCCTTTTAAAAGAAAAAATCCAATGCAGTTCAGTTAGAAGTTGCATTGAGATCTATGGTTTTTTTCATGCAATTACAAATGGCCTTCCAAATCACACCTGCCCTTTAGTAACAGCTTGTGCCAGCACCCACAGTCTTATAATCACAGAAATAGCTACTTCCCTTCAGTTCTCTTACATGGCTAGGGTTATTTTTAAAGCTCACACATTTCTAAATTTACTAATAAAAAATTAAATTATATATAATGAGCTGCCCTGCTTCTAGCCTCAATGAAGTATTTAAAATTTGGTTATCATCACAATACGAAAGCACAGAAAATACTACAGTGAAAATATATACATATGTTACATTGGCCAGTTTGCATCAAACCCACAAAGTCAGAAAATCAACCAGACCATGAGATACTTTTGTTTTTCTCTTTACTGCTGTGCTGTATTATTGATCCTGAAGACACAGCACCACAGGGTGGGGGTAGGGGTGGAGACAAGCTCAGGGGTAAGTCAGCCTCACCGTGCTGTCAACTGTGGCAGAGGCTTCCTGAGCTCCCCCCTCACACTATCTACTGAATGTTGCGCACAAACACCCACACAGCAGAAACACCGATGCTTTCACAATCCGCTTCGTATGGCTGTGTCGCTCTTGAATATGAAGGAAGTATGAGTTCACTGAACTATGAGAACTATGAGCACACGGAGTTAAGCGTGAAAGCTCTGGACCCTGCTGGAGCAAATTACCCTCTCTCTGTCTTCGTTTCCTTGTCTGAGAAATATGAATGACAAGAGTAGTCAACTCATTGAGGAATTAAAATACAGTAAGGTTTTTAAAGTGGTTAAAATAGATTAAGGCATTTAGTCACTGCTTAGTAAATATGAGTTACTGTTATTATTAGCCAGGATTTTCAAAACACCCCCTTCCTCAATTGTGTAGACTAGTATTATACACTGTAAAATCTGCTCTTTTAGGGGTACAACTACCTGGTGTCCATCTATCTGAAAATGGAATGAGGGTTTACATGAGTGATTCTCAATTCTGACTTCATCAGAAACCCCTGGGGAGCTGTATTAACTAGCTGCAACCATCCCAGCTCAGACCCATGCCTTGGAAACCCCGGTGAGGCTGAAGGGCAGCCAGCAGTGGATGCTCCGCCTCCCTCACCAGGATTGGACTCAAAAGACAAGTCGCTTTGACAACAGGCAAAGGCTCGTACACCTAAAACGCTTGCTGATAGGGACTGATTGTCTTAGGTTAGTACACTTTGGGTTTAAAAAAAAAAAAAACTTTGTTCTAAACCATGTAGCAGGTAAAAACAGTATCTAAGCATAAATTTCTCTAGACTAGGACTGCATCAAAGTTCTTTCCAGCTGACAGAGATCAGGCAGGTAGTCCACTGGCATCTCATGATTTCTGCCTACATGTGCTTGAACCATCAAGAGGTACCTGTTTCAAAGGCAGGTGCAGCATCAGTTCCTCAAGCTCTACGTGATGGCTAGTGAGTACAGTGGTTCCCAGAACAAGCTCCTGTCTCTCAGATGCATACTAAAGGCCAACACTGCAACTGAACTCTCTCCTCCCTGAGCAGACCTAAGAGGGGGTTCTCCAACCACACAGTGCTTCAGAGCCCAGGATGGCAGGCAGTTTTCCATGAGTTTCTGTAAACTGGGAATCAACTCGTGGCCAGTAACTAGCTATGTGAACTTGGCAATTAAAAGCCCTTGCCATTTTCCACCTGTAATAATAAAGGGGCACTACAAGATCTAAAGGCACCACTCCCCTTATGATTGTACCAGCCTTTGAGCCCACAAAACCCAGACTACCCGTTCCATTTCACACGATGTAGCAAGCTACTCCATCATTCTGAGAAGTCAAGTTTAATACTTGGGCACGTGAGTCCGAAGCTCACATGCCTATGGGGCCGAGAAAGCAAAGAAACAGGACAGGATGGGTGGGTTCCCATACACTGGAGAGCAAAACGCAACTCTAAGGAGCAGCTGCTCCAGATGTGCAGGGGTATGAGCCTGAATAAAATTGCCAAAATAAAGTTCTTTCAGCCCTGTTGCTAAACACACTCTTGTTTGAGGAATAAGTGTCTCTCACTGTGTATGACAAAAGTGTTCAACCGCATCCTACACACACATGCACCACACCATCCAACCCCTCCACATCCATCACTACCATTTATTGGGCACAGCTCCTGAGCGTCTGACATCTGACAAATGATGTTCAACTATATAAACCCTGAGACTGTTGCAATGCATTCTGGATCAAAGATCAAATTCATTCGGCCTCTTTATTAGACTCTAGGCATTCTGAGGCTTAGTGATGTGTATGATGGATCTGGAGGCAAGGAACATGCAGAGTACAAGCCCTCCCTACTCCATTTTCCTCAGTCTGGTTAAGAATTTATCATAATTAATAAAACACAGTTTTTAGAAAAAGCTCTCAAACTTTATTCTCAAATACTTAACAAAATTATGCAGTGCTTCAAATATATGCAAATACCCTTCAGGAAACTTGTGCCTCAAAACGCAGCAAATAAAATTTCCAAAAGATTCTAACACAGAATAAATGTCATTCTAAACATTTTCACAGACTAGAAAAATACTCATGCTAGTAGCCAGCTAGTTCCCCATCTTAAACGTAACGTAAAAGGTGAACAATAAAAGAAATGTCACTTCATTTGTTGTAGTGCAACTAACCAGCTGACAGTAAATATGTCACACTGCTGCCTATTTTTAAGTGCTCCCAAATCAGATGATGTCATTGAAGTCTACAGTAAAATGTTTTTATTATTCAGAAGAATACAACCATTTCTTTTATATATTTTTAATTGATTTTTAAATTAAAGAGAAGTGGTGAGGAAAAGGGAGAAAGAGGGAGAGAGAGAGGGAGAAAGAGAGAACCATCAATTTGTTGTTCTATTTTTTAAAGATTTTATTTGTATATTTATTTTTAGACAGAGGGGAAGGGAGGGAGAAAGAGAGGGAGAGAAACATCAATGCATGGTTGCCTCTCATATGCCCCCTACAGAGGACCTGGCCCACAACCCAGGCACGAGCCCTGACTGGGAATTAAACCAATGACCCTTTGGGTCGCAGGCTGGTGCTCAATCCACTGGGCCACACCAGCCAGGGCTGTTGTTCCACTTCTTTATGCATTCATCAGTTGTTGGTTTTTTCTTGTGTGTGTCCTGAGTGGAGATCAAACCTACAACAATGGCACACAGGATGCCACTCTAACAAACTAAGCTACCCAACCAGGGCAACCATTTCTATAGTTGCCTTTTTTTTTCCTCATTACTTAGAAGCAGCAATCTAAGATTCCAAATTCTCAGGAAGGATATTAATTTCATGAACATTTAAAATAGTCTGTCATATTTGGTGTAATACTATGGGTTTCCACATTAGATAAAATTATCGAGTTCTCTTCTTATGGAAATCCTTAAAATGCTGAAAGGAGCCTACTTTTTTAAAGATATAATGTTATCAATTGATAATCTGAAGTATTCTATACATAAAAGTATAGCTAAACATCCTCAAGTAGTATCATCTTGATTTCATATAGAAGGATCTCCTACAATAAGCCAGTCTGACAACTGCAAGCACAAAAAAAATCCCAGTTAATTAAAAATACACTAAGGAAGATACATGCAACAAATTGCCTTCATTATGCAATGAACATTCTCCCAGAGGAACCAGAAAGTACTCTGACAGCAGCCCAAGTAGCTCTTTGTGCTTCCCTTCTGGCTGTGGTGGACTCATCTATGATCCATCCCCAGAAGAAATTAAATTTTTGAAAAGTAAGGAAAAGAAGGAAAAATCCTTTTCATAAAAACTACATCTAACATCCTCCTTGCCTCCCTTCTGTCAAAATCAGGGGCTTTTCAATATATGTTTTGGAGATTTTTAATAGGTTTTGCTGCCTGAATCAGAACTAAAGAGCAATTCATAAAGAATTTCAGTGTTTCTTAAGATGCTCAATAAAATAACTTTTCAGGGCTATATCCTAACCTAAGTATTATCACTCATGGAGCATTTTATAACATATAGAAATGTCATGGTTTACCTTATGAAATGTGAGATATTTCTGACCCACGTATCATCTTTTAGCTCATCTATTAAAAATTATGCCCTTTTGGAAAAATAAATGTACAGGTGTCAGAATGCCAGACTGTTGAAAATGAAATTTTCTGAGTGTGTAAAATACACCAAAAGATAATAAAAAACTTCAATTCCCAAACTTTCCAAAAGATTTAATAAATAATGAAAAACTTTCAACTACTTTATAAATCAATGAATGGTTGAAATCAAATTTTCACAGAAGTGTCTCTTTTCCTTTTTATTTGCCCTAATGTGTGCTGAATAATATATTAGTATTATTAGTATTGAGATGACTGATAATCTCTGGTTGCAGTTGTGATTTGTCATGATTTGAAATCTATAGCAACCAAGTACCAGGAATGTACTTATTGTAAGTCAAATGTTTAAGAATTAGAGAAATTCAGTTGGGTCAATGTTTCTAAAAAACAAAATTTAATTTATATTGCCAAATAGTTGTGTTATTTGATAGTCATTTGCTGGTCTAAGTTCTACAGGGGAATGTGATGGCGATTTTTGTCCTGACTATCCCGGGGTGTCGTGCCCCACCTGCCTATCACCCACTCTAAAATTCTAAGTTAAGACAGGAATGGCTCAAGGCAGCAAAACTTGGCTATTTATTTCAATAGGAAAATGGATAGTGCAGAAATTGTCATTTCACAATAAAATTAGTTCAGCCACCTATAATCATCCTTAAAATATGTACACATATTACATTAAGACTACTGCTGAAAAGTATAATTTGAGTAAGACAAATCATATTTCCATCACTTTCTGAGTTTACCAAAGAGAGTGAATTTGTAATTCGAGGAAAGAACCAGTTGGTAATCTTCTGTCTACAGACTACAAATGTCTCCTGTTTCATTATCAGAGCTTTGCAGTCCATCACACATAGAAAAGGAC
Source organism: Trachops cirrhosus (assembly GCA_028533065.1). Lineage (NCBI taxonomy): Eukaryota > Metazoa > Chordata > Mammalia > Chiroptera > Phyllostomidae > Trachops > Trachops cirrhosus. The sequence continues at coordinate 95,371,571 of CM052538.1, read as the reverse complement.
CCCCAAACTCCCTTTCCACATAAAGTACACCAGTGCAGCCCCTGCGCACAGCACAAAGCCTGCAGCATTCCTACACCTCAGCTTGGTAAAAAATGCCTTTTTGTTCTCAACCCCCCTGGACTTTCTGTTTCTAGCTATAATAAGAGGCAAAAAGGTTTTCAAGTGCACATGGAACACTCACTCAGCCAGATAACCACATGCTGCATCATAAAGCAAGTCTCAAGTTTCAAAGTATTGACACAATACAGCACATATTCTCTAGCCTCTGAATCACAAATCAATAATAAGGCTAATCAGAAAATCTCCAAATGTTTGGATATTTGAAATTAAAGGAACAGACTTCTTCACAAGTGACACTAGAAATATTTTAAGCTTTCTCTCCCATCCCGCATCTTAACCCTTGCTGAGGAGACAGCAGCGTAAACAGACTGGGGCCCTCAGAGACTGGTGGTGGAGCGCAGTCAGCACGTACACTACCCCGGAGGACAAACTGGTGCTCCCCCTCTTGGGAGAGAAATATTTTGAACTGAATAGTAAAAAAAAATTCGACATATCACAATCTGTGGACTGCAGTTATAGTTTGATGGGAAATTTATAGCTCTAAATATTTATATTTGGGAAAATAAAGGTTTAGAAATAATCATTTAGTTTCTATCTCAAGAAGCTTTAAGGAAAGACAAGCAAATTAAACCAAAATATGTAGAAAGAAAAAAATAAAAGCTAAGTGAGAAATCAATGACATAGAAAGTGGACAAATACAGAATATCAACCAAACCATAAGTTGGGTCCATAAAAATAAAACTGATAAACCTCAAGCTAAATTAATCAAGAGAAAAGAAATCACAAATTATGATATTAGGAATGCCATAGGGACATCACTACTAAGAATCATTCTGATAGTAAAAGGGTAATTAATGTTCATATTCTCCCTCATTAACACAGGCAAAAAAAAAATCCTTAACACAGTAACAGCAAATTAAATCCAGCAATATATAAAAAGCAGCAGTTGGGGGTAAGAAGGCATTCTGTTCACCACAACTCCGAGGAGCTCCTCTCTCTCCCTCCCCAAAATCCAAATCTTTTCTTTGTTTTTGAAAGAAAAAATTAACTGGGCCTGGAAATTAAGTGAATTAAGTGTCTGCAGATTTGGAAAGTAGTGGCGGGAAAATGGAGACAACTGTACATGGACAACCATTGTTTAAAAAAAAAGAGTTTGCAGACTGAAAACTTCCCCCTAACATTATACTGTATTATACAGCTACAAATTTACATGATGCAGCAGGTTTATTTTCTAGGAATAATCTAGATATCAAAAGAAGAAAAACTGAATTTAGAAAAATAAAATGAAGCCAAAGGTAATATTCACAAGGCACTCCGGGAGGTCTCCAGTCTGGCTGCAAGGGGACTAGCAGCCTAGGCAAGGAGGGGATCCCATTCATCAAGTACACACACTTAAGAGAACCACAAGGAAGAAAATTCTCTTGTGAGTTCTCAAGAGAACACTGTGCGAGAAATAGTAAACCATATTTTCAAAATTATTCTTTCACAAATAAAACACAGTTTCAAAGGCATGCTAATTTTAACATGTCCTCATTAAAGGGAAATGACCTAGTACAAAAAGCAATGGAGGAAGAGACAGCTACATGACCACAATTTGATCTGGTTACACAGCTCTAGTTTTGTAAGTTGTACAACTTTGTTCCTCAAACTTAAGAATTTTACAGGTACAAATTTCCATAGGCAGGGTCTCCATATTATAAAGATATCTGTATCTCCATGAATGTATACATGATTATGATATCATTATAATAAGCAGTGACCTATTTCTCTATACTACTGTATTTTTTTCTTTGCTTTCTCTGCCTTCTGATCCAGAAAAATGTCAAAATATTGATTATAAGTAATCATCTTTTAGGAACTCTTCTATAGATCAGGGCTGAGTTTTAAGCTGTGTGTAATCTAAGATGAGGCCCTCCTCAGTTGCCCTATAAATTTCACTGAACTCTTATTTGAAGAACTGTTTTCTACCTTAGCCTTTAGTTGTCCCCTACACTAATCGCTAACTCTGACCATTGCTAAAGTCACACTCACTGCTCTGGCGCTGACTGCAGTAGGTACCAGGCAGGTACCACACTACTTGAACTACTGCTCCAAGTTTCCTTGGAAGCAACACAAAACCTATAGCTATATATTACATACAATTAATAATCTTTGTAAAACAACACTTTTTAGGCCATAAAAGAACAGAAAGCAATCATTCGCCATTAAAATCAATGAACTTTAAAGTAAATGCAAAGACTCTGGGGGTTGTCAGTAACAACTGAGTCAAGTTAAGGCTCAGAATCAAATCAAAATCTGAAATTTTCCATTTCCTAACTCTTAGTCCAATACTTTTTTCAGCATGTCACACACTTTGCCTAAATCTTTATTTTAAAATTAAACCACAGGAAAAGTAAATACTGTAATGAATTTACAAATATTTAGAAGAGGAGCAAAGAAGTAAACCTACTAACTTCAATGAAATGAGACAAGTAAAATGGTAAATAATAGCAAAACAGTTTTCTCAGCTTCTCAGAATTGACAGGTTAAGAATGTAAGGAAAAGAAGAAAATTTGCAAGACTAAATCTCAGAAAGAATTTAGTCCTATTAATCCCTCCTTAAAAATGGCTGCAGGGTATCTTCCCTGTCTCTAATCCTACAGACCCCCACCAAAGAGCTCCTGGAGGCAAGCAACAAAACATGCCACCCCTGAGACAGCAAGCCTATGAAACTGCTTCACTACAGAATGATTACCCTCGGTATCTACAAAAGTGCAGTCAAGCCTGCAATCTCATTTTTCTTCTCAAGAAAATGCAGTAAAGCTGTAAAGTGCAGGACATTCTACAGTAGAAGGTCTGAAGTAAACTGCACAGTCTTTTTTTTTTCCTCCCCTTCCTTGGTACAAAATGTCTTTAAGTCTCTTTTGGAGTCTCTCAATTTTATCATTAAAATGTATGTAATTACCCTTACTCCCACAATATCTGTATGTGTCTTAGTAACAAACCCTAGCCTTGGGACAAGCAGACAAGCATCCCAGCACATCCAGCCCTCCCCTGCAGTCTTCCTGCCCCAGGTGAGGACCAGCACCCACCACCCGAAGGCAGAGCAGCCCCACCCTGGGCACCAGGGGGAGGAGGGCCTCTGGGGAAGGGGTTCTTCTAGAAGACCCTGGTGTACTCCCTACCCCACACTGCCTGCCTTTTCTTTGTCTCTCCCTCTGGAGGAAAGAGGGTGACCCTGCAATAAAGGAGTATGCCAGGATCAGACAAGGAAACAAGAAAGTTTCTAAAGGAAAGCACAGGTTCTCAGCAATATACCGGTATCTCTAGCAACTGCAAACATAGATAGTCTCACAATGCAGCATCTGCTTCCTTTTACTTAGACTTTATACCCTCATTCAGAGACAAGTGATCATAAGCAAAGGCATGACTACCCTTGTCATTACTAACAAGTCAGTTTCTGATTTCTCATGCAAGGTGAACCTTCCCAGGTCTAACTGCTGCTACTGAAAAGTCCCATTACAAGCACTCCTCAAAGGGTTCTTTCTCTGCAAGACAACACGGGGGGTGGGGAGCATTTTCTTTACTTACTAGGTGTCTAAGATTTTAATGCAAGCACATTCCCATGGTGTCACTAATAAGAAAAAGTATCCAGCTTTAAAAAAAATCAGTGTCAAGCATTATCAGAGTTTTCTTTCTCAAAATCCCTACTATCAAACCAGTGTTAATCCACAAGAAAGAGTAAATGTTGCTTCTGTAAAGGTGAAAAAAATCAAAGTTGTTCTCCATTTATTTTCTCCACTAACCAAATGAATATCATAAATACCAAAACCATCATTTATTCAGGAAGAAAGAAAAGTGTAAAGTAAGCCAACCATGTGGTTTAAAAACTAAGAAAGAATGAACTAATAAAGAACAAACTGCAAAATATTTCCTAATCTATTTTATGATTTATGAACAGAAACTAGAAAGTTTCTATTTTTTTCTCTCATTTACAGATGATTTCTTTTAAAAACTTTCATCATAATGCAATGTACGAGTATTATCCAACCAAAAAAAAAAAAAAGGTAACACATGCCACATACTATATCAACAAAATACTTCAAAAAAGCACTTGGATAATACACTTCTACACTTAAAGCACTTACTTTCCTGGCTGTACGTAAGAAATACATGGGCACTTTGAGACTAAAACAGACACAGCCCTGACTGGTGTGACTCAGTGGGCTGGGTTTCCACCTGCAAACTGAGAAGTTGCAGGTTCAACTTCCAGTCAGGGTTAGGGCACATATGCGGGCTTCCGACCAGGTCCCCTATTGGGGGCGTGCCAGAGGCAACCAATCTATGTTTCTCTCACTCATCGATGTTTCTCTCTCTTTCTTTCTCCCTCCCTTTCTCTCTCTCTAAAAATAAGTAATTTTTTGAAAAAATACAAATGAAACAGAACAAAAATTTTAGGTACTGTGTGTTTTTTTTGGATTCAATAATGTAATTTCTATGTAGTGACAGCAATGCGAGCAAATACACAAGACCTTTTGTATTAATTAATAAAACAAAAAAGGTGATGTAGGTAGATACACTTTGCCTCCTCACACAACCAAAAGAAGGACAACAAATTTAAAAACAAAAAACAACCAGAACTGCCAGAAAATTGAACTGTATGGAGGTCCAACAACCAAGGAGTTAAAGAAGAAACATTCATTTGGACCAGTAGGAGGGCAGAGATGGGCAGCTGGGGTGGAGAGAACGATGTCAAGGCTGAAGGCTGGCGGACCAGAAGGTCCCACATTTGTGGATAAACCAAGAGAGACAACTGCGGAGGGAGATACACCATGCAACCCAGGATTCTAGCATGGGGAAACAGAGCCTCAAAACCTGTGGCTGTAAAAATCTGTGGGGGTTCTAGCAGGGGGAGAAACTCCCAGCCTCACAGGAGAGCTCCTTGAAGAAACCCACAAGGTCCTAGAATGTATACAAACCCATCCACCATGGAATCAGCATTACAAGCACCCAATTTGCTTGTGGGGAGCAAGGGAAGTGACTGAAAGCCAGCCAAGAGATGAGCAAGTGGTATTGTTCCCTCTCTGACCCCCTCCCCTACATAGTATCACAACACAGCAACATGAGTCAACCCCACCCTGGCGAACACCTAAGTCTCCACCCCTTACAATGTAACAGGCATGTTGAGACAAAGAAATATGGCCCAAATGAAAGAACAGACGAAAGCTCCAAAAACAGAACTAAGTGATAAGGAGATAGACAACCTATCAGATGCAGAGTTCAAAGCACTGGTAATCAGGATGCTCAGAGAAATGGCTGACTATGGTAGCAAAAGAGAGGAAAAAGTGAAGGCTATGCAAAGTGAAATAAAGCAAAATGTACAGGGAACCAACAATGAAGGGAAGGAAACACGGACTCGAATCAATGATTTGGAACATAAGGAAGAATAAATATTCAACCAGAATAGAATGAAGAACCAAGAATTTTTTAAAAATGGGGAGAGGCTTAGGAACCTGCAGGACATCTTTAAAAGTTCCAACATATGAATCATAGGGATGCCAGAAGGAGAAGAGAAAGAGAGAGAAATTGAAAACTTTTTTCAAAAAATAATGAAGGAGAACTTCCCCAATCTGGCAAAGGAAATAGACTTCCAGGAAGCCCAGAAAGCTCAGAGAGTCCCAAAGAAGTTGGACCCAAGAAGGCACACACCAAGGCACATCAGAATTACATTAACCAAGGTTAAAGATAAGGAGTCTTAAAAGCATCAAGAGAAAAGGAGACAGTTACCTACAAAGGAGTTCCCACAAGACTACCAGCTGATTTCTCAAAAGAAACCTCACTGGCAAGAAGGGACTGGAAAGAAGTATTCTAAGTCATGAAAGGCAAGGACCTATATCCAAGATTGCTCTATGCAACAAAGCTATCATTTAGAATGGAAAGGCAGACAAAGTGCTTCCCAGACAAGGTCAAGTTAAAGGAATTCATCATCACCAAGCCCTTGTTATATGAAATGTTAAAGAGACTTATCTAAGAAAAAGAAGATTAAAAAAATGTACTGTAAAATAACAACAAACTCACAACTACTGACAACTGAACAAAACCAAAAACATAGTAAGCAAACAACTGGAACAGGAACAGAATCACACAAATGGAGATCACATGGAGGGTTATCAACAGGGAGGGGGTGAGGGGAGAATGGGGGGAAAGTACAGAGAAAAAGTAGCATAAATGGTAGGTATAAAGTAGACAGAAGGACGTTAAGAATAGTATAGGAAATGTAGAAATCAAAGAACTCATACATACGACCCATGGACATGAACTAAGGGGTGGAGGGGAGAATGCTGGTGGGAGGCAGGGTGCTGGGCAGATGGGAATAAAGGGGAGAAATAAATGGGAAAACTGTAATAGCATAATCAATAAAATATATTTTTTAAAAACATGATAATCAGAAGAAACAAATGAAGACCATACTGCTCATGCTATATCATCAGCCACGTGGTCAGAAAGCCCATTTCCAAAGTACAACTGTTGCTGGTGTTATAATGTTTTATTACATTATCAACAGGGGAAAGGTAGATGGTTGGAATGAAAAAGATCTATCAGGCTCTGGACAGAAAGGTATCACAACGGCTCTAATCCTTAACTGGGACTTCTCTTGTTACTTCCTTTGAAGCAGAAGATGGAGGGGAGAAAGGACATCTTCTTTATGACCTCATGACTTCTTGTGAGACAGATCAGTCCAGCCAGATACAAAGAAAAGAATCTTTGTATCCCCACAGGCCAGTGGCTAGTGTCCATCTTTATATTTTTTAAAAATGAAGAAGAACAGCTGCCTTTACCCCAAAGGCACTGAAGGTCAGGGAGGACACTATGTGGGCTCATCAGGGTCCTCTGCATTCTGCGAATATCATGCATCAGCTCGGCTATCTTTGGAGGAGGCTGGGTGGCTGAGTTATGGGTCTGACTCCTCTCTGGGGGTGGAGAGTAAAGATGACAAAGAAGGCCACCTGTCCCTTGGGAGACACAGTGGCAATAAGATGGGAAAGAAGAGAACAGAATAACAAATCCAACTGGAAAAACGGTTTGGGTAAAGGAAGTATGCGAGGCACACACCTCCAGCAGGTAGAGGAGGTTTTCATACTTGAGACCTTCCATCCTCTTGAAATGACCAGGGTTGACCCAGGTAGAGATATTCCCTTCTGCTGGGAATAAAACTTCAGGAATGGCTAGACATGAGGAAAGGAAATTTAACATGGGGAATGAACCTTATACCCCTGGCTTAACAAACACCTTCACCCTGGCTCGAACACTGGCCAACCATCTCTGGGCTCCTGTGCCCAGAAGTACAGAGATAAGGGTGGAAGTAGAGTGAGGGAAGACAAATTGGAGAGAGAAGACAAAATGTCAGTAGACTGACACTTTTCCAGTTCCCTGCATAATCACTAGAGTCCTCTTAATTCCCACCTCAATGAGGTGTGAGCCTGCTGACCACTCTCCACCCCACCTCGGTGTGTAGATTAGCCATATCCCATCATGTGAGTGCATGACTGCACCCATGTCTGTAGTATCTTGAAAGTCTTCCATCCCAGAGAATACCAGGAAGGAAGTTTGCCACTGTGAGTTCTATAAAGTTATCAGCAAAATTCAGACACTCTTAGTTCATCCCACAGAGCAAAGTGCATCCAGAAAAGTTATTTGAGCCAGGCCCATCTGTCCAGTCAAGGCCTAAAGACAGCAAACAATCCCCTCCCCCCAGCTCCTCCCAAGTTATAGAAACTACAGAACATTTTAGAAAAAATCAAGGCACTTGGGAAAGAATCAACAGTAACATGCTAACGAAGCAAGTCAACTTGCTGAAGGCAGAGAGGGAAGAAAACTGGACAAAGAGGAGAAAAGGTGATGTATTTCTACAGTCCTGGAAGAGCCTACTCAATAAGATGGAGTTACTTTGATAGAAGAGGCCTGTAGCCAGGATTTAGCAATGAAGAAGAAACAAAGTAGTAACCAGAATATCTATATTCCCCCCAAGCCTCTCGGAACACCACAACCTTGAACATAAAGCAGCAGTCACCACAAATCTCTTAGGCAAAAGTGTTGGTACTAAAATCCAGGAATTGCTTAGCATACTGCTCAGGATGGACAGTAGAGATCTCTGCCCCAGCCCCATGCTTGACAGCTGGGGCTGCATAAGCTGCTTTCCTCTTGGTATCACACTGCATGAGGATGTCATCCAGGCCCATGAGATACACCTCCCTCTGGAGGGCCCCTCAGCACTCTGGATGGCACAGACATCAACGAATTAAAACAGCTGGCTCCATACTTGAGAGAAGGGTTAATGCAGGGAAGAATTCAGATTCCTTACCCAACACAGAATCAATTCCAGATTAATTCCAGATTAGATTCTAAATGCTTTGTTTTATGATTTTTAAAGTACTGGATTTAGATATATGGAATATTTTTGCATTTGGGGCAAATAAAACCTTTTCAAGCAAGATTCTGAATGTAAAACCAAAAAGCCAGAAGTTAATTAAAATATCCTCAAGTGTGGTGCACAACCCAAATAAAGTTAGACAGAAAATATATTTTCGATTTGCATCGGAAAGTTACTATTATAAACGATTCCCCAGATAAACAATCCAAAAGAAAAACAGATAAATAGGACATTCTAAACAAAAGATAAAACATTTAAGAAGCTAGACTCACAAGTATTAAGGGAAATAAATGACAACTTACCAATCTTTGACTACCAAATCAACAAAAAAAATTAGGATAACAAGATTCAGTAAAGGTGGAGAACATAGATTTTTTTTAACTGTAATCTGTCAATATCTTCCACATAAAAATGTGCATTTACTTTCTTCCAAGTAATTCAACTATATTCTATAGGAAACACTCCCACAAATAGATCTGTAAAGATTCTGCAGCAGTAGTTGATTTTTTAAAAAATATTTTAAAAATGTTAATCATTATCATTATAGGGTGGTTACATAAATTATGATATCTCAATACTATTAGATAATATGGGATATGTAGTGATAATTATAGAAGACTGCTCACTAGATGCAACCTGAAACCCAGACTCAATCTGACATTGAGCCCCAACATAACTAGCCACATCTCAATCCTCTGCATTACCTCCTCAGAGGATCTGCTCCAAATCAACCAAACCAGCCTGTCAGCTCTCAAATCTGGCTTATACTTCAAGCATTCTATCTCTCTAAATTCATCAGCAATGCCCATCAAAATTCTATCTGACCTTACCAAAGAAGCTTCAAAGATTTTGCCTAAGAAATTAAATAAATGTTATTATTTATTCAGAAATAATGTCATCACATCCTTCGTAGTAGAAAAATGAAACAATCCACCTTATTCATTTCTAAGTAAGTGGCAGATGTCACTATACTTTGCTGGAATTCACTGATGCAATATGTGTAGTGTAATCCCACTTTTTTTAAATAAAACATTTATATATGGTATACACCTCATTTATGTGTGTAATAAAAACTTTCTTGAAGTTATAAAAATTACAGATTTTTCTTCATGTGTGTTTTCCAAATAATTTACACAACACTTTTTAAATTATACTCAAAATTGGCCACTTTGAAGGGAGGAATATTCTGAAATATAATCCTAGAGTTTCTTTCATCTTTTCCTTTCTTCTCTTAAAAAAAGAAAAAAAACATATCTCAAAGGAAATCCAATACTTGCAACTGAGTATACACATTTTTTTTCACTTTTTTTGTTCGTTTTACCCATTAATGAAAGGTTTCCCTTTCTTTAGCCTGAAACTGAAAACAAAGTAAGACCAAAAATTGTTGGTACTGCCACTTTGAGCTAATTCTTATGCTAAATTCTTCAATAACATTAATCCCTTAAACAAAACCTCATTAAGTCAGACACGTTGAATCTCGTTTACTTATTCTAGCTCTCCCTTACTATCCTGGAGGCTGAGAGGGGCAGACTGTGCACATCTCTCTAGGGCCTCGCACCACTACTGCACTCTTCATCACACAGAAAATGCCTGAGGCTACTGTATTCACATTGTAAAATAATACATTTTTTTAGCCTTACACACAAACACAAACTTTTACAATTTTACTGAACAGCCTTACCGGATATGCACCTAAATATCTGACTTTTTTATCCACTAATGAAACACATGCCACTTACTTTTAAACATTTTCTCCCACTATTGCATTAAGAAATGATTCAACCATACAGAAAGTTGACAGAACTGTATCATCAACACTTGTGTGTACCCAATACTTAGATTCTACTCTAACAGTGTGCCATGTTTCCTTATCACAAATCTACCCATCTATCCACCCCTCTACACACCCATTATCCCATTTTATTTTGTGATGTACTTCAAATCCCAGAGATCAGTATACTTTTTCTGTAATCACTTCAGCATGCAATCATTAACTAAAGATCAACATTGGAAACACTAAGGTTTTTATTCAGGCATATTTCTGCCTTTTAGCAAGAACCATAACAGGAGTTAAAATTTTATGTAGACAGAGAAGTCCCTTGACTGCATAACAGAGCTGGCTCTGGGAGGATGCATTCTCCTTGGAAAAACAAAACAGACTGCAGCCCTTAGAGATCTGGAGTCAGCCATGCACACTGAGGGGCTGCTCCCCAGAGGCCACCTAAGCTCTGGTCTGCCATCCAGCCATACAGAGCTGCTGGGGGTCAGTCCTCTGGCCCCCAACCAGGCCATGCCATAACAAGAAGGTGGATGGGCCACCTGCTGCTCATCACTAGTTTATGTCACTCCCACGATACATGCATGTTTTGTGACACTGTAATTATTTGTGCATTTATCTTTTCAAATAGTTTAATGCCTCCTAAAATCTGGGAATGATTCTCTATAGCATTGAATAAGTATAAAGCATTGTTTTAGTTCAAATGTGCGGTAAAGGCCTAAAATTAAGGCCCAATATTATGTGCTATCTTGAAATCTCAAAAACCAGGAGGGTCTGTGAATGACCCACACTGATCAGGGGAAGGCAACGTACAGCCAAACCATCCTCCTTAGCACAGGGACCAGGCACAGTTCCTGTTTATCCCTGAGGAGTAGCCTTCAGCTCCCTGGCAGCCCATGAATTTCTCAAACAAGATACTACAAAGCCTGCTCCACAGCCCCTGCTGTTCACCCTGCTCCTGAGTGGAGGCCCCAAGATTGATGTGCCGTGTTCTCCTCCCTTGGGCTGTGAGGGTGACTATCAGACGGCAGCATCAGCCTGGTCTGTCAGGGGCCATGTGTTTGGCCATCCCCACAACCGCAGAGTAGGAATCCCTCCCTCACCAATGGGGTGAAGAGAAGAAGATCAAAACAAAGTATTCCTTTTTATTTAATACATACATGATGACTTAAGAAAAACAGATGACCATTATATTGCACCAAAAGAGCAAAATTTTAAAACTCACAAAACAAAAAATTAGGAATGATTTTCTTTGGTTGTGAGAAAATGATTACAGAATTTTGAGCTTTACAAAAATAACAAATATACTACCAGCATCCAAAACTCAATGTTGCCAAATGTAGCTCTGACCCCCTCCAAACCTACTCCTGCCCAGACCTCCCAACTTCAGTGACAACTACCATCCACACAGCCAGACTGCCAGCCAAGTATACAAATCAGGGGCTGTGTTTTCCGTCCACTGCCACAGCCCAGCTGAGAATAGGGCTTAGCACAGACTGTGTGATTATTAAAGGTTTGTGGAATAAATAAATAGATAAATGTTTTCCTCTAAGAGGTTAAGTCCACCTTTCAAGCACCCCCATGAATTTACAATGTGTTTGGTTAAACTCAATTTAGAGCTGATTTTTTTTCATTAACAGTGTTATACAAAAAAGTAAGACAGAAACAGAGTGCTTACATAAATAATCCCACACTATTGTCTATATTCACTAAAAAGTGACAATTACAAAGAAAGTCTAAGGACTAATTTGGAATTTTAGAAATGTTACTTTATACATTACAAAAGGCTGGAGGCACTGAGTTCCCCCCCACCCCCTTCACTGTTGAGATACTGCACCGTCCCAGCAGGGTCACCGAGATCTGGTCCAGAAACATGAAGGAGACGGGTGCAGGGACAGGGTGTTGCCCTGGTTCCAAGAATTCACTCTACAGTGTTTATTTAAGTCACAGGTATCTCACACAACACTACAACTTGCTTTTCACTTTTTAACAGAGACCACAGTTTATTCGGTGATTAGAAGATCAAGCAAAGAGGATTTCCTATTTCTGCACTTCCAACAGTCAAAACCTGAAAGCTCTTCCGGAGGGATTGGCTCCATTTAGCCCTCAGGGATAGGTGAAACCATGCAGTTATCTCTGGCCCCACCATGGACTGGGAAGACATCTGCCACAAACAGTGCTGAGTAGCATTTACCCCAGGGCCAAAGAGGTAAGAGTCATTTCTCCTTCCTCAACAAACTTATATTTAGGGAGGTAAAACCACAGCAAGGCAGCCTGATACATCCAAGAAACAGAACCCTAAAACAAGCTGTGCCATGGCCAGAAAGCCTGGGACAGACAGCAGATGGTTTGCAGAATGCACCTCAGCGAGGGCCCAGGAAGGCAAGACCAGATGTGACATCTAGTAGAACGAGGTGGGATTCTCATCCTTCTCCTAAAGCTACGGGTCTTAATGTATGCAATGTGCTCAGATATTCTCTATTTTATTCTCTTTTTTTAATGCCAGTTTTAACTCACTAAGAATTACAGCCTCTCCTCCCCCGCCACTCTCCCCACACACTGGACTAACTACCCTATGTGATGCACACATCTATAATTTTAAGAAAAATAGTTTTTATTAGATAGCTGGAGGGAACAATCAGGCTTTTACAAGTACCACTGGGAAAGCTGGTGCTAGACTCACCTGTGCCAACAGGTAGAATACTATTTTTAATAAACTCCATGGCACATCAAAACTGCTATGTATCCAAAACCTCGTGAAATGAAAGAGAAGCTACTGCTCATTTTATTTGTAACTCTAAAGTGCTTAACGTACACAGTACAACATAAGATAAAACCAGAACAAGTACAAATGGGGCTACTCAGCAAATGACTATGCTTGATATATCTGAAAGAAATATTTACAAATGGAAGTCAGGAAACACTAAAGCTAGGAGAAGACATCTCACTCTCCCCACCAATCCTTTAAACAAAATTACCAATCACTGAAATGTATGTAAGTTTCTTATTAAAATGCAGTTGTCAGCTAAATGTGATGTGATATCCTAGAGTGGGCCCTGGAATAAAAAGAAGACATTAATGGAAAAATTGGTGAAAGCTAAACAAATTCTGGAGTTTAGTCAAGTAACATACCATTGTTGGTGTCTTCGTTTTCACAAATGCACCATGGTAATGCAAGGGGAGTCTGGATGATGGGTATAAGGGAATTCTCTGTGCGATCTTTGCAACTTCTCTATAATCTGAATGCATTACAAAATTAAGTTACTTTTTTCTTTTTAGAGGAAGAGAGTGAGAAAGAGAGAGAAACATCGATATGTGAGAGAAACATCAACCAGCTGCCTCTCCCACGCCCCCCAACCATGGACCTGACCGCAACCCAGGCATGTGCCCTGACCAGGAATTGAACCGGGACCTTTCAGTTTGTGGGAAGATGCCCAACCCACTGAGCCACACCAGTCAGAGTTTATTTTTAAAATGCAGTTAATAAATACTAGACCAAGGCTGTTCAAGAAAATAGAAAGTAATCAATCATTTCAAAGTACCGCTGAGGAATCTAGCAAAATAAGTGTCTACTGGCCTTGTGTTAATTAAAATGCTAAAATCCCACAGGTGCAAGGAGAAGAGGGAAAGAGGGGAGAAATGACAGGAATTGTGCTGGGAAGCTGGGAAGGTCTCAGAACCTCTACTCCAGATCCACAATTACCTTGACAATCTTCCTATGTCCCAGACTCCTAGAGACTAATGTACAAGCACCCCTTCCACTGCTCCCAACATCATGTCTTACAGCTTTTCCTGGACTTAGGGAAGCATCCTGAACAGGTGATTTCACTAGTGCTATGATGTTGAAGTGAGAGCAAAACAATAGAAAGTCCATGCATTGTTCTCTTAGCTAGTATCCCAGAACTAAACACAAATTGACACACAGAGTCAATTTACACATGTGTTTACATATGTGTTTACACATAACACAAAACATTTTCATGACCCGGAGTGGGAAACATTCTCTATCTTCTTTCAGAGAAATTGGAAAAAGAGCAGAACAAGACCTCAGAATGGATATGGGGTAATCACAGAAGGCGGGGGCACTGACACCACTCCCATCCACTCACACCCCCTCCTGCTGACACAGCCTGCTTGCTCACAGAGCGGCAAGTGGGAGGGAGGAAAGATGTCGAATCACTTCAGGTAACCAGAAAAAAAAAAAGATGGCAGCTGTTGAGAGCCAGGCCCAAAGCCCATGCCAAGAGGAGAGGGAAGAGGAAAAGGTTCCCATTGCCACTGTCTAATAGTAGTTAATTCACGGAGACACAGATGCTATGAATGAAAAATGATTTTTTTTTAAGTATCAAGGGATCTGGTCTACCGACAAACAAATTTACCATTAGGATTCAGCTTCTTTCATGACCCAAGTATTTCAAAGTCACCAGCCTTTTTAATGAGTGGCAGTGACACCAAATGACTTCCTCTGTCAATCACCTCTGCCAAATGAAACAAAATCTCCATTTTTGTTTATCATTAATATCATTTTGTTTGATTTATCATTAGTTCCTGACAGGACCATAAAAGGTGTGTTCAGAGCTGAACTGTTCTTTTGGCTCCCCCATTCTCACACCTCCCACTCCTTCTACCTGTCATCTCCCCAGGTCTCCCCCATTTCCACATCAATCTGTTTTGAAGCTTCAAAATATCTCTGCCACCAGCCTGTCATGTTCCCTCCCCTCTCCTAGTGACTCAAAGAGAAAACCTTCATTCGAAATGTTAAAATAAACTGACATATTTAGAGCTAGACTTCACAGAATAAAAAAATAATCAATGAAGTCACCAATTATACCAAGTATAATGGCAAACAGTGGTTTAAAGTGTTTAAAACATGAAACAACTTTAAAAGTCTATGTAAAAACAGAACCACACCAACAATCTGGTGGACACTAAATATTGCAGACATCACAAAGCACTGACTCTTCAATTCAACTTTCAACAAAATATATGGAAGTGTAAATGCAAATTATTTATTTTACAAAAAACTTTTTTCCCAAAAGTGAACATCATGACTTAGTGAAACTGATATATTTGCAAATGGGCTGACCATATCTCCAAACGCAATAAAACAGCAAACCTAGAAATAAGAACTGCCTGTGGAAAAGCCTACTGCTATGCTTTTATAGGGCAAATACATTTTAAAAGAGAATCTTTGATGAACAAGAAGAATGGCTAATTCCCATTTGTATCTTTTCTTTTCTTTCTGTTTTTTTTTTTGGGGGGACATGAAAAATTCAAATACTTTTGAACAGCCCCAAGTACAGCCCCAGTGCAGATGAGTACAGCAAGTGAACCAGAGACCAAGCAGAATACCCACTGTCTACAGAGAAACTCTTTCCATTGGAAAGAGTCAATGCCATCATGGTGCTCAGTACCCTTAAGGGAAAGATTCTGGGATAATATTACCACTGATTACATATGAAAGCAATGTGCTGTGCAGTTCACTGAGAAATCCCTTATAGTTTCACAGAAGTCAATGAAACACATACAACACAGAGACGTAACGAAAGTTCAGTGAAATGCTTCAATCCAAAAAATAACGCTGGGTTTTCTTTATAAACTCACAGGATGATTCTTAAGATTTTGAAATCAGCCCTGGCTGGTGTAGCTCAGTGGATTGAGTGCCAGCCTGCAAACCAAAGGGTCACCAGTTAGATTCCCAGTCAGGGCAGATGCCTGGGTTGCAGGCTAGGTCCCCAGTTAGGGGCATTCAAGAGGCAATCACATAATGATGTTTCTCTCCTTGTTTTTCTCCCTCCCTTCCACTCTGTCTAATTAGCAAAGTATTGGGAGTTGTGAATGCAAAGTCAAATCTTTCCAGTAGTAATTTCTACTGCCACTTTGTAGGTAACCCAACTAAAAGTGACAATGTTCCTGTCATGAGTACTCTTTGCTAACACTCTGGCTGAGTTTTAAGGGGCTTCCACAATACCTAGCCCATCTCCCTCATCTCCCTCAAACCCGATCCCTGAGAGGAGGTATTATGGAAAAGAGTTTGGAGCTCAAATAGGTGATCTTGGCTCTCTTCCTCTGAACACTTTCCCCAAACTCAAAGCAGTTATTTTTGTCATAGTCCATCATACCAAGCTCCCTTATAAGGATTCCTTTAATCAAAGGCTTCATGACTGAAATGACTAAAAAACCACTCTTGAAAGATGCTGAATGAACCATGTTTGCAATATAGTGGGTGAAGGACATGAGTTACCAAAGCAGCTTTTTAGGGTGGTTCTGTGGCAGACACTGCAACTTAATGCCTCAACACCTATTCCTACACCCCTCTGGCCCTTGGTAGCTTTGTTTGAGGTGCTGGAAAAGGCAAAATCCCCTACTCACTGTTCAGGATCCCTTGGAGCTGGGCTGGCCACATGAAACAGTTCTCTAACCAATGAAGCATACACCAAACCCAGTCCAACAGCAGGGCCAGTGTGCAGAAATGGAAATGGGGTACCACCTGGACAATCCTCTTGAGAAACACAGAAAATGTATGACCAAGTGCCTAAGCCACACAGCCAGCCAGCCACACAAAGGCCGAGACCCTGACCACCAGATGGCATTCACACTGCACCAATTAGAGAGCTCCACTCTCCACCACTCTGTGTCCTCGCCTCCCCACTTGGATCCTCTGCTAATACCCTATACCTCCAACAATGCAGATCTGCCCCTCCACCCTGTTTATGATAGTCCACTCGCATCAAACTCTTCCAATTCAAGGAACTGCCTCTCCCTCTCCATCCACTCTCTCCCCTCCTCCATGACACCCGCCAAAAACCACCATGAGCAGCAATCTCTATCCTCTGTTAATGCATGCCCAAGCATCCATTCTGTGCCAGGCATTGTTCTGATTGCAAGGAATGCAGCCATAAAGGAGGACAAAGTACCCTGTTGTACAATCCTATGACAAGTGTGCCTCTATGACACACTTACAACATCCAGGCTTCTACTGCACTCATCACCAAGAATCCCTCCTTCATTTATCCTTTCACAAACAGTTACAGAGTGCCCACTGTGTCACAGGCACTTCATGAAAGGATGCTACCTTCCCAACCTTCACAGCACCTGCCAGATATACTGAGCCTTACATTTAACTGACTATGAAGCCCTAATGGAATCAACAGGTAGCAACACAACATCAATTACAGGCTATCCATCAGAGGACTTTCTTCTTCTTGCACCTGATTTTCCCATTATTTACTCCCCACAACCTCTAGTCCTGCTCTCTCACCTCCCCATGTACTTTTGTTTTTAATTTATTTTCTCTATCTGCTCCAAAAATTATAAATATAGCAGTCACATGTTTTTATGGTAGACCTGGAGATCCTTATACCCAAACACTATTATGTAGTCTAGCATATAATTAGCTAAATGCTTATTAACACCTATTATTTAACATGATTCTGAAAGTGCTAGCCAGTGCAAGTGAAAAGTAAATATATGCTATAAATACAGGGAACAGGCAAAATTATCATTATTTGAATGTAATAAAATTGTACACCTAGAAAACTGAGGAGTTAACTTAAATCACAATAAAACTAAGATAATTCATAAAGATTGTAAAAATTGTTTTCTAAAATTGCTTTTCTATATATAAACTATAGCCTGTCTAAAAATATAATAAGAAAAAGTTGACAATAGCAATCAAAAACACTAAGTACCTAGGAAGCATAAATTTATTAAAATTACATGAAATTTAAACTTTACTTATAATTGTAATGCACTGCAAATTAAAATATTAACAGGATTTCTATTTTATTTTTGTGCAATGAATCAGCTTTGACAAAATGAGTCAAAAGTTATAATCTTTAAAAACAAAGAAAAAGTTCATAAAAACAATGAGAACAAAAAGGCATGTGGAGGTGCCCTGTCAGAATTAAAAAACAGTTTGGGACGGAAGAGAGAAAAATAGAAAAATAATAAATAGGATAGAATACAGAAATATTAAAACATGCCTTGATTTATGAAAGATAGAGCACTTCAAGCAAAAGCCAGAAAGAGTGACTAAGAGAAAAGTAGCCCAGCAATCCCATCTCTAGAAAGCTACAGACATACTTGACCCAAGCCAGAATTAGATCCTTACTCTCCCTCCCTCCCTGTCCTTTACTCATTTCCCTTCCTTCCCTATCTACCCCCACCAACACACACACAACCCTAAAATTTTAGATAACAAAAATGAGAAGGCACAATTAACAGGTTTCCGTGTAAAGGAGATGCACAGGGGGCACAGTCTTTATTTCTTGCATGTTCTGATTAAGTTGTCTAAATGCTTATACAGTTTCTATGTCAATTTGAATTATTCTTGGTAGTGACAGGAGAATCATTTTTCTTTTCTTATTTATCTCTTATGTACTGTAAATTGGGGGTGGAAGACACAGAGAAAACAAAGGCTGAAAGACAAACTGTCTTTCAGACAAACCAGGCTGAAAACCCATCACTGCCAATCAGCTGACATGACCTTGAGGAAGCTGATTATCTGCTACAAAATGATACCTTCACTGAGCTGTTGCAAGTATCAGACGCAATAAAAACTCTCATCCTTGTACCTGGCACATAATTCCATAATAGATAGTGTGGTTGTGGCACAGAGGGGGATTGTGGTTAAAAGAGCAACAACACCTGCAATCTGCATAGTATTCTGCTTGTAAGACAGGGAGGTAAAGTTGGATATACATCGGAGACATGTAGTTCTCCTAATCTATTAAGATAATGCTTTTCCCAGAACACTATGTTTTAGTCATATTTTCCCAGCAAATAATTTATTTTTGTGGGGAATCTTCCTGTGAAGCAAAAGAAAACCAGCTCCTACCTAAGCTGCCTATATACTATAATGCACCAGTGGGAACAAGCTAACAGGAGGAAAACAACACATCCTCTATTTCCAGAAGAAGTGGGTGATAAAGGCAATCTTCTTTCCATCCAAAGTTCAAACCAGAATGAGTGGACTTGAAAAGAGCTTATCCAAGTCAGCATGTTGTGCAGAAAGTATTCCCAACTTGGCAATAAGCTCCAATCACTGCACTACTAACTTAAATCAGCCCTTTATTATTCATGTGACAACCTTTTAAGAAGAGTTGTCTAAATGCTCCTGAACCCACAGAAAAAGCTAATAAAGTTAGCCAATAAAGCTAACTGACAGGAAGACCAATCCTGGCATTTTAGAGTGTTTCATGTGATCAAGTGTCATCACTCACATCAAATACTTACTGTCTCTCAACTCAATGGAACCTTTTTCCAAAAACATTCAAACAAAATGCAAGTGTCAGATCATGCATTCAACGTCTTATCACACACACCTCTTCTTAATGGGAAGGGGGTGCGATTATTACCTCTCACAATGAAAAGACAGTTATTCAGTAACTGCCAGAAGGCAGTATTTGATTTGCGATACTCTCTCCAACTGCACAGCCAGCAGCTCTATGAGAACATCTTAGCCAAAAGCTTTTGTTTCCAGGATGCCTGTCCTTATTACACCAAAATATTAACAGGAATTGTCTCAGAATGAGTGGAAATTCTTTCTTCTTCTACCACTACCTATTTTTCCAAAAGTTCCACCCTGCGATGTTTGAGGATGGAAGAAAATAGCCAAAATACCGGTAAACCCCCTCCTTCACATACTGGGTACCTCAGACTGTTGCCATGTCCAACCCCAAGGACATGTCTTCAGGACTTGTCCTCAGAATCCAGCTTGGCCAAGGTCCTTAGAGCTGTGTGTACAAAGGAAGCCTCACCTCTTCACATAAGCCCAACTGAGGAGCAGAACTGGATGACAAAATATTCACAACCCAAGGGCACTCAGACTACAAATAGGAAAACAAACCAACAGCCTAGGACATGCAGAGAGAAGCTGGCAACCAAGTTCCAGGCAAACCTCAAAGGATAGGCAAATTAGTGCCAACAGTGAACTCACTGGGTGCCACAGCTCAGTGAACATACCGATTAATTTAACCTTTACAATGTCCCTGTGTAAGACCAGATCACTGCAAATGAAGCCTGGGAATGTAGTCATTGCAAATGTCAAAGGCACGGACAAATATTTCTGAGACCTTACCACATGAAGTAGTAAGTAGCACTTACATAAAGTAATTGACAACTGCAGTCAAATAATCCAAATCTGTATTTCATTGCTGCCTATCAAAATAGCAATTGAGATAAAAGTAATACACAGCTATTTACAGTAGCTACAACATGATACTAGTGAGAGCATGATGGCTCTTTCACAGAGGACTGGAAGTAAAGTGTCAGTCCAAGATTAAAAGGTTAAAATGAAATTTTTAATTACATTAATTTGATAGTAAGTTTTCTTCTCCTCCTTCTCGCTTAAATCTTGACCCACTTGAATGAAGTATTTATACCAGTTATTTCACACCATATAATTCAAGTCCTATTGATTGTGGTTAAACCATTCTTTTGAAGTCTATGGATTTCCCTAAATGGGCATTTTTAGTATCCAACCTAAAAAATCCTCTGCTAATTGAAGTGGTATGGGCTGAATTATGTGGTGGCACACTTCACCGGAAAACAAGATTATTTCCCCTCCCTCCTCAGTACCCCTACTGGTTTTCCATTGAGAGTATCTCAGCCTGGTCCCAGACTCCTGAGAACTCCCTGAGAAAGAAAGACTATCTTCCTAGCAGCCAGCTGGTCCCCATAGGGCACAGTAGAAAGTTGTGTGAACTCTGGGAGTTCCGATGTTTGATTAATAAAATCCAAGGGGACATCTCCTTCAAATTCTCTTCTACTATCTTTAGACCAGGAAATCCAGCCGGAGAGAAGCACAGAATCACAGGGAGAGCATGCTGTGGAAAACCAAAGTGTGTGTGTGTGTGTGCGCGCACGTGTTGGCGGGGGGAGGGGGGTGCACACAGATGTGACCTCAAAGTGTGCCCAAAAAGTGGGGCACAGTGGGGTATGTGGGGGTGGGCAAAGGAGAGGAAAAAAAACTCAAAACACAAATGGAGCAGAAATTTCCATTCTAGTATATGTTAGAAAATATGTGAAAACAGGAATGCTTATTGGACTTATTGCATGTTAAGAAAACAAAAATGGCCATGCTGACAACAAAAACCTCCAAAAGCGGCTTCCCATGAATAACATACTATAAGTGGTTTTTATGAAATTGTGGAAAAATGAAATCAAAATTAGTTGTCAAAGGAAAGACAGCATATATATATATTTTTTAATGTGCTGGATCTTTGATTTATTGAGAAATATATAAGCATCTGTTCACAAAATCAATAAAAACTCTTTCAAGTCATAAAGGTTATTCCTACAACCCTGTCTTAGGTGATATCTTGTATCTTGTTCCATACTTCCCAAATTAAGTCAAGTTCCTTAAAAAGCAAAGACCACATTTTATATTTACCTATTTTCTATGCATCCACATGGCTGCACATGACATACTCAAATACCTTATTTGCAATAAAGAATATTCTGTTGTAACGAATCTGTCATTTTCATATCATATATGCACACTTGTTAAAAGTCACTGAGTTCAAAATCAGGCATACTTTCCATCTTGTGGTAATATCTACTAATTCTAGGCGTTTCTGAATTAGTTAGGCTAAACTGAAACCATGCCAACTTCCAAAAACTATTTCAGACTGTGTTAAGATTACAGATGTCAATAGTGATAAGGACACAGATTGAGTTAATTGGCAAAGATGCAGGATGATGTGCAAGAAATCCCTTGAGCTTATGAAGAAATTGAGGGTTTTGATCGCGGTGGTACTGTCATTTTTCCAAGGTCCATAAACCAAGTGTAGTGGGCAAAAGACAATGGTTTTCAGAGGCAAAGGAGGGACTGGCAGCTTCCATAAGGAACTGCAGGACCCAGCCACAGAGGCCAAGTGCAAGGGCACACCTGACACAGAGAACCCTCCCTTCATGAGGCTCACATGGTAGCTTGTGAGGTCCTAACTGAAGAGGGTGTCTGGACTCAGAGCCACTGCAGCCTGGACCTGCATCTCTGGTGATAACAGAAAACCTAAGATGGTCTCTGAGGTCAGCAGTTTTCTAATCAAATGATTCCCAAGAACAGTCTCTCCTCAAGGATGTGGATAATAAATGGAAGAATAGTGCAAATCACAACAAGAACTGAGATGAGGAACAAGAAAAAGAACACATTCCCACTATAAACATGTACAGCATGTTTTTGTTGATCTTACCCTTTCTGTCCTGATCAACTAACTGAAATAAGGACAAATCAACTGGCCCAAACAGTCATTTACCCCAAAGTTCAAGACAGGCTGTGTTGACCTGCCTCAAAGAGAACAGTGAGAACTGTATCCACTGGCCCCTGCTGCTCTAGTCCTGAGAATTGAGAGCTTCCCCATGACCAAGGACATGATCATGGTCACTCATCGTGGGCTCACAGGGGAAGCATCTAACTCACAGTAACATGCTAGGAAGAAAAAGCATAGGGACAACGGTTCTAACCTGGACTGGCAGCCTGGTACAGGTAGACAGTACTCTCTCCTCCTACACCTTCCCTTCCCTGTTCCCCTTTCCAAATTCACCTTTTTAAAAACAATTTCTGACCTTTTGAACAAATAAAATGTTTACGGTATAAACCTCGTAGTTTCTAGAGCACTGTCGGGTTGAAAAGATAGATGGGAACACTTGGATTGGATTTTCATCTATTGCTTCCCTCCTCTTGAAATATTATTCTTCTTCTTGCCTTTCTGCATTAATCTTAGCTTAAAGTTTTAGAGTCAAGTCTCTAAAAGGCACTGCCATTCTCCCAATAGGAGGCTTCTAAGCAACATAAATAGCATAGTTTCTTGAATATCTGTGGAGGAAAAAAATGTTTCTGACTCCTTTGGTAAATATTGGGTTGGCCAAAAAGTTCATTTGGTTTCTTCTATAAGATGGTACTAGTAGCACTTGGTTGTCTTTAACTTCATTCAAAACAAGTATGTTAGACTGTTTTGTGGCAACTGTCATCAGTGTGCATTTTTAAAAACATTATCAAAATTGGTGAATTTTTGTGTAGCCATTTTAATACTGAAGATAGAAGAAAATATGCAACATCTGCCACATTATTATGCTTTATTATTTCAAGAAAGGTAAAAATGCAACTGAAATACAAAAAAAAGATTTGTGCAGTGTATGGAGAGGGTGTTGTGACGGCCAAACGTGTCAAAAGTAATTTGTGAAGTTTCATGCTGGAGATTTCTCACTGGACATTGCTTCACAGTCAGGTAGACCAGTTGAAGTTTTGATAGCAATCAAATCAAGACATTGAGAACAATCAACATTACCATGTGGGAGACCCAACATACTCAAAGTAGCCAAATCAATAAAGCCATTGTTGAAAGTAAAAAATATGTCTTTTATGTTACAGAAAAAAACCATACGGACTTTTTGGCCAACCCAATACAATGTTTGTTTTCTTTTTAATCCAAAGTCATTTTCAAAGTCTGTAATGCCCTCTGAATCCTTTACTTTGAGCCTTTGAGCACATTAAAACTTTCTCACTTCTAAAATACGTATTTCCAGGATATCTGCATGATAGATTCAAATGCACTTATCATTATTATCAGTCATAACTAAGAAGTTAAAGTTTGCACTCTAATCTCACTCAATATCTGGTTAATGAAATTCTCAACAGCAGTGAACACAGACATGGTACAAACTGCCTGTCCTCCCGGTCTCCTTATCCACTCTCTAAGAAAGTATCTCTAAGCGATATACTCTGAAAACTGCTGAAAATTCTACTCAAAGTAGTGTAATGACCAAGATCCAACATTGTGGTCCCCAGTTAACCTTGCAAGGGACACATTTTTCTGACAACTGTTATAAAATAAACGGTACCTCAGTCAGCCCTTGCACTATGACCTTCTCTGCGAGTGTTTCACTATGCTGTTGTTCTAAAATTCTCTGTTTTAAGACAAAGCTGCCTTTTTGAACATGAAATTTTTAGGCATGAATCTTAATTTCCTATACCAACCTCCTTGTTCGCAACTCAATTAAGAGCCCATCTTTAATCATCACTCCTGAGTTACATCTGTTCCTGACCCTTTTGTCAGTTTTTCTGTTGTGCAATATGTACCTGAAGTATGAAATGTTAGAAAATGCTACTATGATCTACATGGACCACCTCAACATAACCTTACACAATCAGGGCTGAGCACTGACAAGTGAAAAAGCTTGTTTTGGAACTGTCAGTTGAATAAAGAGAATTTAAAATCACACTAACTGCCTTGGAATGCCCACCAATCACCACTCATGTGCTAGATGTGACTTCACATGTTCTTATTAACCTTTAGCAAATCTCAAAAAAAAAGTGACAGTCTTCCCATTTTGAAGATCAGGAAACCCAGGTTAACAAAGATTAAGTAATTTTCCCAAGTTATCCATCTAGAAAGCAGCACAGCATCGTTCCAAAGCCTCTCCACCACACCACACTATATCTCATAATTGCAGGACAGGAGCTTTGAGATAAAGGCTATTAGGGGAGCCAAGCCAAGTATAAGTCACTGTTTTACCTGCAATTTCCTTTCTCCTCTATCATGTCATGTGCTCTACAGAACTACACCTAATGATGAATCATGTTCTAGTTGAGGCAATCAAGTACTATGGACCTTGAACTCACAGGCAGTGTAATATGTAAATACAGTTTAATCCTAGGAGCTTGGCATTCGAATTAACTTCACTGTTACTCATTCACAAAAGAAAAAATCCCCAAGAACATGCCCTACCTAAAATGCAAGAACCAGAGTCCCAGCCCCACCCCAGGTGACAAGGAAGGCTTAACACTGGAAAGCACCCACTGTATAAGCTGTAGTGGGTGTGATGGAAACAGCTGTACCAAGTCAGGAGGGAGGCTTCGTCAGGCAGAACAAGTTATCAAAGGATAAAGTAAGGATGACTTCTGATACTCACTCCAGCCCACTGGAAGAGCAGAAAAGGAAAAAGAGAAAAGAAAAGCTATAAACTCATAGGCATTGAAGATAAATGAAAACTAGAAAAATGAAGACAAAATACTACTGCTTCTGTTAATCAATCTCAGTACTGAGAATAGAAATAACTCAATGAGCTTTGGATATTAAAGACTAAACTATTCTTTTTTAAATAAGAAATGAAAGAAATATACCACTTGCCTAGGAAAGTGACAAAGCATAGGTTTAGCAAAGGATTTTAGCCACACTTTAAAAT
Organism: Trachops cirrhosus; assembly: GCA_028533065.1. NCBI lineage: Eukaryota > Metazoa > Chordata > Mammalia > Chiroptera > Phyllostomidae > Trachops > Trachops cirrhosus. Next base: position 95,346,135 of record CM052538.1, on the reverse strand, counting down.
CTCTAAACTTAGAACTTAAAGATGGTCCTATTAACTTCAAAGAAAAGCTGTATATAAATTTAATCAATCAAAAATTAAGTGTAGGGCTTACACTCACTCAGCATGCTCCCCCCACAGGAGGCTTTCTGTTGCCTGTCCCGAGTCAATGCTTTTGCTCCTGCCCCACCATGTTTACTCTGCAGAACTACTCCCAAAGTCTAGGATTCAGGTAGAGCCTTCTTTCCAAAACTTAAATAAATGCCACTGATTTCATCCCTTACAGGCACATATTTACAAGATCAAAAAAAAATGTCAATAAAGTAATCTTGCTGTCAGTTCACACAGCCATCACCGATAAGCCATGATTCCTGACCCTTCCCACTCCATTTCATATTTTAAAAATGGAATTTGTATAGCACACTGAGGCTGCTCAGATCTGGCCTCCCTAAGGGCTGGTGGAAGCTCTGCGCTACCCCAGTTATTGGTCTTACATCACAGCAGGTTCAGACTTCTCAAGAAGCCAACAGAAGCGTCTTTGTCAACAGGGTTAGACATCTGCTAAACTTTCAGGAGAATGAGCAACGTAGGATTCCTCTGAAACTTCTGAAGGTGGCCATCTAAACCTGGGCTGCTCATTAAGTACAAGATCCCCAAACTATACAATCCCTTGCCATGTTACAGCAACCCCCATGAACAGAAAATGGTGCCTGGGAAATACAATCTAAACAAAAACTCTGTAAGAATCCTCATCTTTCAGTGATACGTACAGAAGAATTTATAGAGAAAAAAATGACATTTTCTGGGATTTACTTTGAAATAATGCAGCTAGAGCGGGGGAGTGAGGAAGAGAGCTATGGAAAACACAGGATCAGCCATGTGGTTAACACCTGTTGAAGCTGGGTGACGGGTACCTGATGGCTCATCACTCTGTTCCCTACTTACATGTTTGAAAATTTCCATTATGAATAGTTACCAAAAAAATTGTGAGTACCTGGAAGGTAACATGTTAAGTGGTAAATGGTGGGAACTACTGCAGGAAAGAAAACAACAAAAATGACATCGGGGGTGGGGACACGGTCTCCTTCTCCAAGTTAGCTGGGCACCTCACCCCTGAGACAGGACACTTCTGGAGGAGCGCCTCGCTGTCATGTTTTTTAGCCCAGCACACAGCACTGACCTGAAACACTGTCAGATAAACCACATTTATCTTCCTAAACAGCCAGCATTGTTAAGACTGCAGTTCATCCTTCCAATCAGGTTAAAAAGTTTGGGAGGGTGGGCTTAGGCCTCATTGTTCTTAATAAGATGCACAGCATGAAAAACACAAATGTGCAGATTAGAAGGCTTTTGCATCCTCCCCCATGTTTTGTATTACACAGGCCCAAGGGAGTTACCTAGCATTTACAAAAGACAGATGGCTACCCCAAAAAAGTACAGGTCAACTCCAAACACTAGTTTTCTAAAACCTTTATTCGACATCTCTATTCTCAAAGAATAACATATCATCTGAGGGTGATCGCTCAAACCTACACAAGATATCCAAAACCTACATTTTTAAACTAAAGCAGTCCAGACATTACACATCCCAGGGGCAGCTGGTTCAACCAGCTCCTAGGAAAGAGAAACAAAGCCAAATCAGGTAGACCATGCATAGGTTTCAGCAAGCACTCCTTAATAACATTGAGTACTTCCTCCAGTTCTTTTTCTTTGTATGTGGGCAGTGAGAGCTCTTACTTCTCAGATAACAGCAATGATGATGATACATTAACAACATCAATAACAGAGCTAACATCTCTATAGTGACTATGAGGACTTTTCACCTGTTCACTCACGTAACCTCACTCAATCATGAAGATAAATACTATTATTACTGCCCTCCCCCACTCCCATTTTATAGATGAGGAAACTAAGCACAGTACTGTTTAAGTCATTTGCCTAAAGGTGACACAGGTCTTAACTGACAGAGCAGAGTTTCAAAATCTGGCAGTCCACCTACAGTCCTGGCTTTTAACGACTGATAATCTGAAGAATCAAACTACATTTAATTGAAATTATCATTTTAAGTGTTATAACCAGTAGTTCATGTTAACTGTGTTTATTAATACATCACGGCTTACCTAGTCAATGAGAACATCGTGCTTGCATTGGAATAAGCATGTTGATTAACCAGTATCCAATTACTTATGTTTTATTCACCCTATTTTGTCAGATTTCTTTGTAAGGTTCTATGTAGGTAGCTCTTTAATAAGGAGAAATCACCCTCAGCTGCCGAGGGAAACACTTCAGGGCACAAAAGCAGATTAAAATGCTCTAATTCAACACAGACATCTGTTGTGCCACACAGCACCATCTTCTTCGACACCAAAACAGCAAAATATTTCAGTAGGAAGTGTCAAATCTGACTCCTAATCACAAAACAGTTATCCACATTTGCTACTAGGTCCAAAGATCATTTGAAACTCCTGGGACAAAACCTAATGGAAAAACACAGGTACACAGTCCAAGATTTCTACCAGCTGTAATATATTAAGTATTTAATTTACAAAAATATATACAACTTAAGATGAGAGACACTGAAAACATTTACATAGCAAAAGATTTTTAAAAATGACTTTGGGAAACAAAGGCCTTTCAGTGAAAGATTCAGTGGCCCTTCAGCTGCCTAAGGGGTCAATCACTGGCCCAACAGCTCCAGGGGGCGCTAAGAGGGCAAAGAGAGAACTACACACAGGGTTATAAGATAACGAATGGGACTTTCAGAGGTTTGGAAAAGTAAGCTCTAGAGCCAATTATGATGTTAGAAAAGGTTTTGTGGAGGAGGCAAGTAAAAAATTGAATTGAGTAAAGACTCAACATTTCCTCAGGCCGAGACTCAATCTGAAAGGAGGTACTCCAAGTAAAAGACCCCCACCCACACCCCATGCAGTAGTGCACCTGGGACCAAGAGTCAGCTCATGGGTTCAGAGCAGTGTTAATTCACAAAGTCAATCTGAGAAAGCCCAGGGCAAACTGAAGATGGGGTGAAAGTTTGCACTTGTTTCCACAGGCAACAGAAAGCCTCTGGAGTTCATTCGATGGGCATATATTTAGGACCTATTATGGGCCAAATTCTGGAGAGACAACATGAATTAGAAAAACTGAGTACTTGTTAGAACAGACCTGGAGTCTAGGTAAACAAGACAGAGTCAAAGATGTAAGCTAATTTCAGTTGATGAGAAGTGCACTGAAAAAAATAAAATAGGGTAACAAGATAGAGAGGGGCAGGTATGCCCCCTTAGTCCACACAGCAGTTGGATACTGCTGCATCTTGTTCCTCTGGAAAGGTGTATTCAGGGAACCAGAAAGAGAGGAACACAGCTCTGGAGACGTAAGTTAAACTGACAGGCCCTCACAGGTGCTCCAGAACACCTGTGCAGCCTCGAAAGGCTCAAGTGACTCCATGTCGTTTAAATTCAACTCCATGAACTGAGCTAATGAAAGATAACTTCAATAACAACTTCTTGTTAATACAAGTAGAAGCGTCTTAAAAAGTGGGATCGAGTTCTCTTTGGGGTTCTGGTTCACAAATGGTTCCAACGCTGTTACTGTAGCAATGCAAAACATTGATGGATACAAGTTCAGCAGGCGACACCGTCCCTCAGTAAAGTTCCAGAAAGCAGAGGACAAGAGCAGACCTTTCTATTGCAACTTTTAAACAAATTTAGGAAAATCTTAAAAATTATTTCATTAAATAGATAAATATGGAATGAAGTGTGTACTTTCATACGATGCTTAAATACTGGTGAAACTATAAAATTATTGCCTTTCTAAAAAGCAAGATGGCAAGATACATAAAGTTTATTTTCTTTTACCCAATAATTTCAGTTTTGGAATCAAAAGATTCCTCTTTTGGAATCTAAATTGGATATTTAGATAACTATTTATATATAAAGAAGTTCAGTGCAGGGTTATTTCAAAAAAAATAAATATCTAAGAAGAAAAGTTATATAAACATACATCCTTACAAAGACACATGTAAGCCATTAAAAAAGTATAAAATTGTAACACAAAAAATATTAATATTTTTATTTACTTTTCAATTACAAATGTTTTTAAAAGTAGGAAATGATCATACTTAGTATGACCTCCAAATTAATAAGACTATGAGAGGAAGAAGCTGAAAATATACATGTTAAGTGATAAGATTCCAGTCTCTCTATAGAAGCATTAACTTCTTTTTAAAACACATAAGCAAAATTTTTCTCATTAGTCTTCTTATGTTGTCAGTTCTGCCTAAGGATCTTCTGAATACCCACATATACCACATACAACAAATAGGCCTACACCTGTTACTCTGGGAATGTCAACTAACATAGTGGAAAAGAGAAAGGAGACCTGATAGGCCCTGGCCTACTTTCACCCTCTGATGGTGAAGCCAGGCAAATGCTTGGTCCCTTGCTGCTAGCCCCGGCTAAAGCCCTACACACATGCCACCACCTGCTGAGCATAGCTAGGGTGTGGCTCCAACCCAGGCAAGCTGATAGAGTTCTGATGGGTATAAACAGGTAAATATCTTGTTCCCAGCACTGAACCCTAGTTCACTGTCAACCTCAGTGCACGTACTTCACTATCCAACTCACTTGAGAATACTCACTCATGCTCACCACCTCCCCTTTGAAAGGCTTCTGTCAATAAATTCCTTTGACCTCTGCCTCCTGCTAGAGCTGAATGAATGTCATTACCCCATCCTATGTCAACTTCAAACTGATGTCTCTGTCAACAAACCTTCACTCTCCCTATAACCATGGTGGCCCACATCCTGCTCTGAGCCATGCTTTGCAGCGATCTGACAGGAGATGAGGGCACAGGTAAATCTCAGGACTTCTGTATACTCAATGCCGGCAGACTTTCCCATGGTACCACATACACAGCCACTGATTCAGACCACCACCCTGAAGAAATCTGTCACCACTTATTTACCTACCACTGCAAACAAGTGCTCAACTTGAAATACTGCCTTCAACTGGCTTAACTGAAAGTCTCTGAAACTGGGACACCACATTTAACATCACCAAATAATGCAGTCTGCTCCCTCCCGCCACAGCTACCTTGATAGCCTCCATTCTGTGCTAGAGAACGAGAACGAGGTCCACTTTTGCCTGCCCTCCAAAAATTCCAGAACTACTTTTCAATCAGATTTTGCCTCAACCACAGACAACTCCTGTAATTATTATGGGCTCTACATTTGTATATGCTGCTACCATTTCAATGAAAGCCCCTTGAGTTCCACAATATGACTAACCTTTATCGGACTCTCAGATGCTTCACACAGCACTGCATACCCAATGAGTGCTTTGAAATAATGTATCTGAAGGCTTTTCACAAGGCATGAAAATGAATAGGTCATCAGCACCCTTTCCACGGCCCTCTTCCAGTTTCTGAGTGAAGCAGGCCAGCTACTTCACCTCATTAAACCTCCCATTTCTAATCTGTGAAATGGGGGAGGGATAACAGAACAGCATGTACCTCCCTCATAGGATTGTTGTTTGCATGTATTAAAGTAATTACAATAGTTTTCATTTTACTCCCGAAAGCCCACCCAAGCTTCACTGTAGACATGTATTAGTTCATCTATTTATCTGACACCTGCTAAGCACACACACAGTAGAGTGCTGGAGCTTTCCTCTCAAGGAGCTCATAGTCCATAGGGATACAGATAGGTTAAAATGCATGCAACAACATGTCATAAGCACACTGGAAATGCTATGGGATCACTCAATAACAGGGTTGGGTGAGGGAGAGTGAGAAAGACAGAGTAAGCGTGTGTCTAAAGAGAGGGAAGGAGGAAGCCGGGCATTTGGGAAGGGTGGGTCAGGTCAAAAAAGACTTCTTAACCAAACAAGTATGGGCATTAACTGGGGAAAACAGCAATAACAGAATATGCAATTGATCTCTTCTCTATTAAATTATTTCAATTCCGAAAGAATTATACAAATAAACTGGCCTCAATTTTGCTCAGTTCTCTCATTTTAAAAATAGAACAATACTTTTAGTACTTTATATACTATGAAAAATCAACCAAAATGTTCCAAGTAACTCAAAGGTCTTTTTAATTAAAAAAATAATAGGTTATACTTCAGCACAGTCATTAACCCTGCCAGACCGATTACTAAGAATTTTAAAGAATTACACTGAGCCCTGGCTGGCTTGGCTCAGTGGATTGAGTGCCAGCCTGCAAACCAAAGGGTCGCTGGTTTGATTCCTAGTCAGGACACATGCCTGGGTTGTGGGTCAGGTCCCAATAGGGCATGCAAGAGACAATCACACATTGATATTTCGCTCCCTCTCGTCCTCCCTTCACCTCTCTAAAAATAAACAAAATCTTTTAAAAAATAAAAATTACAGTAAGACCAAGCAAAACAGAGACAGAATCACAGACACAGAAGAGCCCCCATAGGGGGTGGGGGGTTAGGGGGTAGAGGTGTGGAGGTGGAGGAGCAAAATGGAAAAAAGACTCAATAATACAAACAACAGTGTGGTGATTGCACGGGGGTCAGGAGGGGGTACACAGGGGAAAAATGGTAATGGAAAAAATACAATAAAAAATAAATTTTGAAAAAAAGAATTACATTAAACCAAAATCTTTAGTGTGAAGTTTTCCTTTGTATGAAACTGCATCTAGCGTTCTTGTTACACACATCTATCAAATTCACACACACCCCATAACCATTCCATGTTATGAGAATAATTTCCTTTAATGTGCTTTCTGATTAACATGGTAGATGCTAGCTTTAGCGGTCACAATCGCTACCTTTTGTTCAAAGAACACTAGTTTTTCTCCAGTACACCCACTCACTAGGCTGACCACATCATTTGTGCCTGAAGTTGCTTGTGAGCCCAAGGTGCCTCATCACCTAAACCTCCAGCAGCTATGTCTTTCCTTAAAATGACACTAATTCAGAAATGTGGGGGTTGCCTGCTCAATTCCATTCTTACCACCACAGCCAGCTTTACTTTATTAAAATATACCCCCAATCACTTAATTTTCCTACTCAAATATTTTCAATGGCTCCCAATTACTTCCTAAATTAAGTATCAGCTTATAGGTCCTATATTCAAAACCCTCTATTACATGCCAGTCATTTCCAGCCTTATCTTCCACCCGCAGCTACATTACCCAGCCAAACACTTCCTGCACTTCAGACATAAGCCATCTCACCATCTCTGTGGTTCCCCATGCTGTCTCAGCCAAGAGACCCACGTATCTGTTCTTCTATTAAAATACACTCAATGCCTTCTCCCGCCAGTCTTTCCTGGTTATCACCAATGATCATCTCTTATGCCATTGGACTTCAAAACCACTTCCTACCTCTGATTAGAAGTATCACTTTTTTGCTTAGTATTCTAATCATTCCTGAACTAATATTATACCTCTGGTCCTTAGCTAGTCTGTAAACTCCTGAAGACAGAGCTTTGAAATATGACTCATTCCATCACCCAACTTCTCATTATAGAGACCCTGAGTGAATGAACAATTTGAAGGAAAAAGGGAGCCAGGACATTTTTGAGCAGATGAATCATGAGATCAGACCTGCATTCTAGACTTCCGGCCAAGATGGAGGCGTAAGTAGACACACTTGCCTCCTCGCACAACCAAAATAGAGACAACAATAAGTCAGAAACAGAATAACAACCAGAACTGACAGAAAAATGAACTGTATGGAAGTCGGACAACCAAGGAGTTAAAATAGACACTTTCATCCAGACCAGTAGGAGGGGCGGAGTTGGGCAGCCAGGTGGAGAGGGATCTAGAGCTTGGGCCTGGGAGCACAAGACTGCAGCGGGCAGACCGTGGGCGTTCAAGTGGCGGCTGGCAGACCCCGGCCGAGCTGTGGGAACTGGCAGACCCAGTGAGACAGCGATTGTGAAGCAAGGCACTGTGCCCAACCCAGGGTCCCAGCGCTGGGAAATAGAGCCTCGGGGCACTGATGGAAAACACCTGTGGGGGTTGAGGCACAAGGAGAGACTCCCAGCCTCACAGGAGAGGTTGCTGGAAAGACCCACGGGGTGCACAAGCCCACCAACACGGGAATCAGCACCAGAAAGGTTCAATTTGCTTGGGGGAAGCAGCGGAAGGGACTGAAGTCTGGCAGAGAGCGGAGAAAGCACCATTGTTCCCTCTCAGACCCCACCCCCACATACAGCATCACAACCCAGTGACTGGGTTGCCCCGCCCTGGTGAACACTTAAGGTTCCGCCCCTCATACGTAGGAGGTGTGATCAGACAAAAAAAAAATTGATGGCTAAAACAGAAGAAGAAATGAAAGCCCCAGAACCAATCCTTTTAAGCAACCAAGAGATAGCCAACCTATCAGATGCACAGTTCAAAACACTGGTAATCAGGATACTCACAGAATTGGTTGATTTTGGTCGCAAACTAGATGAAAAAATGAAAGCTACAATAAGTGAAATGAAGAAAAATGCACAGGGAACCAACAGTGATGGAAAGAAAGCTGGGTCTCACATCAATGGAGTGGAGCATAAGGAAGAAAAAAACATACAACCAGAAAAGAATGAAGAAATAAGAATTCAAAAAAAAAATGAGGATAGGTTTAGGAACCTCTAGGACATCTTTAAACGTTCCAACATCCGAATTATAGGGGTACCAGAAGGGGAAGAGGAAGCACAACAAGTGGAAAACTTATTTGAACAAATAATAAAGGAGAACTTCCCCAATCTGGTAAAGGAAATAGCCTTCCAGGAAGTCCAGGAAGCTCAGAGAGTCCCAAAGAAGTTGGACCCAAGGAGGAACACACCAAAGCACATTATAATTACATTAGCCAAGGTAAAAAATGAAGGAGAGAATCCTAGAAGCAGCAGGAGATAAGGGGACAGTCACCTAC
>CM052538.1:95290246-95336774 GCA_028533065.1 Trachops cirrhosus | reverse complement strand
AAGAAAAAGAAGATAAAAAACATGTATAGTAAAATGACAGCAAACTAACAATTATTAACCACCATGCCTAAAACAAAAACAAAAACAAACTAAGCAAACAACTAGAACAGGAACAGAACCACAGAAATGGAGATCACATGGAGGGTTAGCAACAGGAGAGTGGAAGGAGGAGAGAAGGGGGAAAAAGTACAGAGAATAAGTAGCATAGATGGTAGGTAGAAAATAGAGGGGGGAGGACAAGAATAGTAGGGGAAATGTAGAAGCTAAAGAACTTATGACACATGGACATGAACTAAAGGGGGGGAATGTGGGTGGGGGAGGGTGTGCAGGGTGGAGGGGAATGAAGGGGGCATAATGGGATAACTGTAATAGCATAATCAGTAAAATACATTAAAATAAATAAAAAATAAATATGAATTTCAATAAAAAAAAGAACTACATTCTAAGGGGATCAAGGTGGCCTACCACACACAGTAAAAAGACTAAACTTGGAGTCCAAACTCACCTGCTACATACCAGGCGATGATTCACAGCCTCCGCCCCTACACCAGACCACAGGAACCTAATGCAGAATATTTGCTGTAAGAGTAAATTTGGGTGACTACAATGTTTCTCAAGTTGTAGTCCCAGTCCCCTCATGGTGACTACCTGTACTGACTGGGGTTACAAGGAGACTCCAGACAGAGAATGTGACCTGTTCTCAGGCTCCACCACAGACCTGGAAAGCTGGGTAGCAACATGAGGCCATGGATTTGCCATCTCAGACCCTATGCTCTTTAAGGTTTAACATCATTAGATTTGGGGAGGTTTTGTGATGTTCGTGTGGGAACTCAAAACCCCAAAATCTATGAGGATGTTCTGGAATGAAGTTGAATTTCTCCTCTGGGAGATGATGAGGGAAGAGAAGGGGAAAATGAAGCAAGGAAGGAAGGAAGGCCTAGTATTAAAATCTGCCACTTTCAAACAGGCAAGCATTCACAATTTTCATTAGGAAGCTACACAAAAGTAAATTTATAATGTTTTTTAAATGTTTACACTTCTTTGATTAAAATGTGGACAAACAACTGCTGGTGCTGAAGCCATTCGACATGGCAGGCACAACCCTGAGAGACAGCTCGGCCCTGCTGTCCCCGTGGTGAGGCTCAATGCTGCTCAGCGCCCTTGGTGTATTTTCCAGGACAACCGCACCTTTGCTACGGAGCAGTAGCTGAAGCAGCTGGCAAGCAGTCTGGTCCATCAGTTAACAGAATGGGGATGGAAGGAATTTCCTCACTACATAAAACAACTTACATTCATATGGACACATACAGTTCTGTGTGGCCACTAGGGTAGATGGCACAAGTTGAGGCAGTAACTCTTTAAAATAGCCAAGATAAACTAACTATACTAGATGTTTGAACAAAGTAAATTATACTAGAGTTGGTAAAAATCAAGTTGTTCCCTGAGGGATTCAATTATATTAAAAATGTGAATGGAAATAATGCAAGCGATTACATTACCCGTACTTCAAAAATGTTTGATTTCACATTCAGAAATAGATCTACATGGACAAAGCTCAAGCATACACCTCAAGAATTCTTAATACAATAAAGGCAGAAATCAATTAGTAAGGTTAGCTTTTATAAGGTAGATTACCAACCCCAAAAAATATATAAGGTACTTTACATGTTAGTAATAGACACAGTAAATTTTTCCAAAATGCAAAGCAACTCAATGAAAATAGATGCTGAAAAATGGACTCATCTACAGCTTTTTTGGCCTTTTAAAATTAACTTCTCTGTATTTCCCTGTATTTAAAATGCCTCTTATAGATATTTCTCTAAAAGAGATATAATCAGGAGTCAACCTCCCAGAGAAAAGAGCACTTTCCTTTACTGCCTATGATTACCTTCTTAAGCAGCTAAAATCACTTTTGCTTCAAATCATTTGGCACCAGTATGATAGATACACACAGATGTTTAAAATTTCACTAATCTAATTCCAATACTTTTCATAGCATATTTTATTTCACTGTACTGTTATGGTTCAAAATAAAAGGAACTATATCTTGAAACTATAAAATAAGCCCTACTAATTTTTCTTGGGGTCTTCTTTGAGTTACAACTTGCCAAAATTCATTTGGAAACATACTATAGTTAGCAGCTATTATTAAGCAATGTAGATTTCTTCCACCTTACAAACTGTCACAATTCAAATGTCAATTTTATTTTAATAGGTAAAGCTTTTTCTAAATGTTAATATTTCAGTAGAGTAACCTACAGAGAAGAGAGGGAAGAAGGGTTCTTTCTGATGTTTCAGCAGTATGGAAAACGGTGCAAACAAAATCTGCCTTCACAGCAATATTAAAATAACACTAAAAATCTGAAACAATGAAATTCCTTCCCACTATCAAAAAGCAATTGATTTTCAAAGTACATAATTCAATGAGAAAGATACTTCCTGCAGAGACTTGTCATTAAGGTCCAGAGACATCAGCATCACCTGGGAACTTGTTTGAAATGGAGAATCACAATACCCACCCCAGACTTGCTGCACCAAAATCTGCATTTTCACAAGATCCCCAAAGTGCATGTTACAGTTTGACAAGCACTGCTCTAGAAGAGCATGGTGCCTAAAACAAACAAACAAAAAAATTCAATAAAATATCAACAGGGAAAAATACTCATAAAACCAGGCCTCCCACATGGGACAGTGTTTAAATCCCAACCATATTACTATAATATCCAACTGACAAAATGTGCATGCCAAAAACAGAGGTTTATGGGGTGTGAAAGTATCCTCAGACTTCAAATCAGGACTGTCCTAAGAAAATAAGACACGATTACATAAAAGTGGATAATCATAACACTTTCAAGATTAAGGAAACTTGCAGGTTAATTCTGTAGCTTACAGATAAAACTGATAGGCAAAAGGCAAAAATGACTGCTGACCTGGAACTGGATTGTGACGGAATAATTCTTTATCCCTATCTCTCAGCCTAAACTCTACACAGCTTCTTTGCCTCCTTCCTCTCATGTTGCATGAAAAGAAGCACCCATACTCTGCAATGGCCCCTTCTATTCCCACCAGCATCTTCGTTTCACATGTGCATCACTCATTAGCTGTCATAAAAGTACCTATCCCAGGTCTGCCACCTACTGCCCCTCCAAATGAAATTCATCTTACAGACAGGTCCCTGTCAGCAAGCTCTTCACAAAATACCATCAGAAATTTCACCTATTCAGAACCCTACCAGCCCCAGCCAGGTAGCTCATTTGGTTAGGGCATCATCTGGTATACCAAAAAAAGGTCACGGGTTGATTCCAGGTCAGGGCACATATACCTAGGTTACAGGTACAAAAGCCCCAGTCAGGAGCATTTGGGAGACAACTGATGGATATTTCTCTCAGACACCAGTGTTTCTCTCTTGGTCAATCTTTCTCTCCCTCTCTCTCCTCCCCCTCCCTCTCTCTCCTCCCACCCCAGAAATCAGTAAAACATCTCCTTGGGTGAGGATTTTAAAAAACTCTACTGCCCCCCCCCCAGTTCTTAGAGAATAAGGGAGAAGTTCCTAAGTTTGCATGTGAGGCCCACAAGCCTTGCCTTCCATGACTGCCAGCACAGCTGCCCTCTGTGCCGCCAGTCTGCTGGTCTAGTTCACTAGACCGGACAGATTCCAACTTGCTCAGACTTGCCTCCTGACCTGGAATTTGTAACTCAAATCATGCCTAATCTTCAAGGCAAAGTCTCACTTCCTCCATGTCCTGAAAAATCCAGCATGAATTCATGTTCATTAACATACTGTTTGTCATCTTCTGGTATAGGCAGTGAGTCACCATAAGTACCATCAGAGTAATGGCTATATTTTGAATCCTTTTTAAATAACAAGCCCATAAGGAGAGAAGACAGTAGGATAAAGACAGGAAATAACACAGGTGGGAAGGGTAGGGACCTTTGGGGTACAGCTCTATTCCTAGCATAATATCATATTTCTTGATCTACATACTGGTATTAAAGTTGTTCACTCTTACTTCATTAAGCTATATAATGAAGACCTGTGCATCTGTCTGTACATATACTTCAACTGTAAAAACTTTATTTAAAAATTGAAAAAATAAAATGACAAGCCCAGTAGGAAATCAATAAATACATTGGGAAGAAAGTAATGACTGCCTAAGCCTGCAGCAAAAGCAATTTCTTCTGAATCGGGACCAACCCACTCAAGTCTAGATCAGTAAACTCTGTTTTCTGAAGGAAGGGGAAAAAAAGATCCTTCATTTTGCAAAAGACAGTTTTATATCAAATGTTTTATTGATTACATCAAACGTTTTATTGACAGTGCAAACACCAGGAGACACTCATTTGCTGCAACATTTCAACCATGTGTAGTGCAAAACTGCATATAATTGTACTATTCAGATGAAGGTCCAGAGACAAAAAGAAAGTCCTACACAACTCTGTCACTACACTTGCAGAAAGGTATGCTGATTCCGAAGAAACTCCCACACACAGGCAAACCCCTCTGTGGTTTTCTCAGGTCCCTGTCTTCTTTGGATCTATTCAAGATGAGGATCTAGATCTCTGACATGAACAAGGATATTAATGCCACTGAGTGACAGGTGAAATCGAAATTCCCCATCACTCTCTCCTGCTTCTCTTCTCTGATCTACAGAAGATGCTGCCATACACCTGTTGATAATCCCCATGAAAACACTATGAAGTTTATTTATATTCTGTATCTTTATATGAACAGTTTTAAAGTTGCTATTACATATTTTATAAGATATTTATTTTATTCTTGACCTAACCAGGCCTCAGAAGCCAATCACCAAATTGTGTCCTGGTTTTCCATTTTTCCCAGCAGACCTGGACGCTTTTCAACACTGGAAGTGCAGGTATAATTTGTCAGGTGCTTTGAGAGTATTCTCTGCTTAAGTCCAAGTATTGGTTCATGGTGGAACTCTTAGGGAATAGCCCTCTCAAAACAATTTAGAATGATGCAGACTGTACAATAACAATTACATAACAGGGTACACAAACACTTACTTCCCTTGCACTGTTAATAAATTTTATGGCAATATTTTCTGGGGATAAACATTTAATTTTTATAGGTCTATAATCAAAAAGACGTCATGGAAGTACTATCCTAAGGAATTATTTATTTATTGGAAGTCTTCGAGAATCACAATGGGAGGAAATCCTGCTGTTAAAACTCTACAGGAATTCATTAATAAAATCACTGCTAAGTAGGAATGTAGTCTTCTTTGGTCTCATGCCTATGCTATCCCCCAAAACAATATTACGTCTCTTCTCCTGACACACTTTCCATAGAAGCTGTATTTTCTAAAATAACAAGGGGAGAGCTGCATTTCCAAATTGCTTTTATTTTTCTGCTCTGTTTCTCTGGGTTAGACATGACTTGTAAACTAACAAAGAACAATAATCAAAGCAGATGTGAGATACAATGCACTGTAGTAAGGAAATACTGAAAACTAACATTCATCATGCACACATAAAAGAAGCAAAGCTAATGTTAAGGCTAAACTGCTAGATATTTCATACAGCTGTAAAGGAAAAGATAAAAACAATGGCGGGGGGGGGGGTTCCTCTATTAGAAGGGATCTATTTCCTGTTACTATGCATTCACTCTTCTTGAACTTGAAGCAGCTCAGTCTCCCTTCCCAGGTTATCAGTTTCAGCTCAGTATCCAAATAAAGCCCCAACCCCTGGGGACTAGAGCACCCCTCCGCTACCCTACCTAGCCTGCCTGAGGGCCCTGTGTAGAGGCTCACATGAGCACAAAATCAAGGAATCTGGGTGACATGGAGCACTTCTGAGAGCCTGCACAGCTGCAGAGGTTGCTGCTAGTCAGGGAGCAGAGACACCCTGTGCAGAAGGCAGCAGTGGTATCTTACTTGCCCTTCCCACCCAGAACCACAAGTCCTCGGATGAGTTGTGGAGCTTCTAAAGGGGAAATGGTATTTCCTGTTGGCTCCTCAATCACTTCCCATTCTTTTTTATTGGTTTTGGTGGTTTCCACACTTGGGTGGGGTCGGGGGGGGAAGAGCAAAATAAAGAGCCCACCAGATTTCAGTCCCACTTCATTTCACAGTTAATAATAAATTCAAAAGGAAAATTAATCAGCAAAATCTCACAAAACCAAGAGTCTGACAGTGTTTTTAGGAATAGGTTAGTATGATTCTGAAATAGAATGTTAAAACAAAGTTTGATCTGATTCTGTACATATACCATGCCTTTTCCTGAGACATTTAACTCCAATTATTTTTTCTTGAATAAACAGTATTTCTGGGAGAAAACACTGGGGAAAGGGGAAGGGTGCGGAGCAGAATAGAAATTAACCATTTCAATTGTACTGTGCTCAGCACCATACACACCATACATAGTGTAAAAGATGTACAGCATCACTCCCGAACTGCAGGGGAGGAAAGTCAAGTGGGAGGACACTGAGCAACACTAGACAATCCAGAACTGAACTGTGTGGTCTGAACAATCACAGGATTGCAGTGGACATGTTTTGAACTTTCTCGAAGAACAAAACTGTATAATTAATGGAATTTTCTCCTCATAGTGCTTAAGCACTTCTAAAAGGTGATACCTATATCTGGCACCTACTGAGAAATTGTGACACATTGCTTTAATTTTCAGATATTTTTAACTTGTAATGAGAACACAGTAACGGAACGCACTTTGACTCAACTATTACCATGTAGGTTTCCTTCAAATATCATCCTGACTGGCTTCTGGACCCAGTGCATCACAGCACAAGAAGTCATCAACAAATTATGCAGACCTAATTCAAGGACAGTGTGTAACCCAAACACATTCTGATCAAGCAGTGTGAGAAGAGCTACACTTGCACTCACTAAGAATTCTGAGACATTGTAGGGGAGCAGAGGCGGCACCCAGGCTCCTTCACTGAGTGTTGGAGTCGAGTTTTGGAAAGGCTACCTACGGAATCTTGGAGGGCCCGATATACTCAACCAAGCTTGGGGCACACCGAAAAATCTTCACTGAGGAACTTCTCCATTTTTCATAGTCTCAAAATGTTAACATGAGCTTCACATCTGCTCTTTATAAATAATCGTAATTCTCACAATAACATCAAACACAAACACAAGTACTAAGCACTCCACTTCTGACTGACCAGAAGACCTGCAGTACTAGGAGGACTCCCTACACATAAATGCTCTTCTCTTTACCCAACGGTGTACAAAGGTTAACTTGTTCTTCCTCCTATGTGGCCACTTTCCTCCAAGAAGGCCTTAACAGTGAGGATTTATACCTCATTTAGTTTAAAATATTTTTGAGCATTTATACATTACTTAGTTTAAAACATTTTTTTAAATACCACCTTTGTCAGTGTGTTAAAACTTAAGATTTGGTTGAATCACGCTGAATTTATTTTAATCCAGGAAACAATAAGTATAAAAGCAGCAATTTAGGAATATAACAGATTAAATGATGCAACTCTCATATAGAAATTCTGGTTTCTAAACATTTTCTCTAAAATACATTTACTTGAACTTTTAAATATTTCTGATTGACTTCAATTTTTATTTGCAATAACTGCCTCAGGATGTATGTTATTATTTGAGGCTACAATAACTCCTCCAGCACATTTAAAATAAAAGCAAGAGATTACATAGTTTTAATTTATCACTAAAATATAACCAATCACATTATTAAAACTTTAGGAATAAAAAACAGACCCACCACATCCCATCAGTCTAAAACAAATACTAATATTGGTTTAGTACATTTCCAAATCATTTTACTGCATTCTTTTAAGTACTTGGAAGCATGCTGTATATAACACGTGCATCATGTAAGTGTTTTTGAAACTGCCCAAGTTTTCATTCTAATATTTGAAGTATTCTAAAAAGTTTATAGTAATCTAAGTTATATAATATATATAGCAAGATATTAAAATTAAAGAAAGAAAACTCTAGCCCCCTATGAGATGGTAGGAGTAAAATGATGCAACTGATTTTGGATGTTTTTACCTTGCCCAGTGAGTTATCTGGATAATAACACAAGAGTTAGTCAAAAGGGAGATAAGCTTTCTCCTGGTATTTTTAAATATAGCATTTTAAAGATTTTTCTGCCCTTCTCTCTTCCTGTTTCTTTATTTCTATTTAATCAAAAACCCTCAAGTACATTACAAGAGTAGCTTTGCTAGTAATATTCATTCCTCTCAATTTCAATTCTCAACTCCCTCTTTAAAAAGTTTGTGTAAGAAATCCAATCACCAACTAAATTTCCTCACTGCCTTAGAACTGCTGGAAATGATTAAAGTAGATACTGAAATTTATTTAAATTAATCACAGGGACAAATATTAAACTGTTCAATACTAGACAAAGAATTCTAAGGACTCTTATGAGGAAAGCAATTGCTAATGCTTCATAGGAAGCTGTCAGTCTTTCAGTACACATAGCAAAGCTACCTGGGATGCTAGCTTTCATTTTTACTTAAACACTAAAATGAGGAATGATTTTGTCCTTTTAACAGTAAATGGTTTTTAAAATCTCAATCTTGCTCAAGTACCACAGTTATGCTTTTCAAATCCCAGAAATCCATGACTTTAATAATTTTCTCCTTATTTCCTTAATTTTCCACTTTGAAATACAACCTCCTGCAGAAGCTAAGGATGACCCAAAAGACTCCTTCTGGCAACCATTATTAGTTCTTGCCAAAGTTCTCACCCGTAATCATAGACTAAAAGTGACCAAGTGACGGCACAGCATTTGATGCTGGACTAGCCCAAATAAATAAACAATACCCCACTGGATGTTAAAATACAAGATTTCTGGTAGTATGGGCCTCATAAGGAAAGCAGCAAATAGGCTTACCAGGGAATGGTAGAAGTCCTCTGACATTCCAAAAGGCATTAAACACTACTGCCACCAGAGGACTGACCTACAATTTTATGAATGGCAATTAGTCAGCAACATCTCATAATACCTGAGAATTAGAAAGGAATGGAACTCACCTGCTAGCATATGACAGGGACCAACATATGAGATCCACACAATGATCCACTTAATGTTTCTATTTTCATAACATGTTCTAAAGATCCACTCAAAATTTTTCACTCACCACTTACTATAAATATTTTAAAAATTTAAAAGTGAGTTTTAGGGTCCTCCACATATTTATTTTCCAATATGCACATATACATTTGTTTATGAAAGCCCAAATATGTCATGGAGACTTCAAAGAAAAAGCAACTAATACACATCATTAGTTAAGGTAGATAAAACACCAAAACCAGATATTCACAGTTGCAAACCTTTTTAAAAGTTCTCTAAAGCGGTTAGCCTAAAAATTAGCACCACATCCAGATCAGAGTCAAGTAATCAAAAAAACTTCTAGGTCTTTCACATCCTTCCTTAATCCTTGGAGACCTGACAAAAATCACTAGAAATCTATCATTCACTTCAGGACTACGAGATAAAACCCAGTTCATATGAACAGTACTAACAAGCACAGATTAATCCAAGCACATCAGGTAACAAGGACACCTTCTTCATGCATAATGGGGGTAACATAACACACTCAAAAGAAAAGGAAAACAAAATAATAATGATTCCAAAATGGCAGAATCTTAACAAAAGACAGATGTTGATCAAGTAATCAGATGACATTATCATATCAGTGAGCGGGCAAGTTGCCAAACAAGAACTGTCGCGGAAACTGCTAAGAGTAGATGTACCTGCAGCTGGTCTGAATCAAGCCAGGACATTTAAGCAGCAGGATTAACAGTGTTGCAGATACTTGGCATTTTTGCATCATATTAAAGGTGGAAAAAAATCCGTGAAGATCAAATGAAATGTATCTCAAAGTAAAACAGAGATAACCTTCATACTCATAATCTAGCTGAGAAAAAAAAATGTCATCCCACACCCAAAGCACAGAGCAGAAGGGGCAGCTCACATGCACTGACAAAGCCCCAACCGCCAGACTCATCCAAGAGTCGTGTAAGACACAGGCAGCCATGGGGACAAACAGGAAATTATCTAGAGATGAGGAAACCTTTGAATTCCACTCCATGTGACATTCCCGGTGTGGACAGTTTGAGTATTAGACATTGGTTTTCAAACTGTTTTACACAGAATCCCAGTTCAAAGAAGCACTTGTGTGTCTCCCTGAAAACATAGAACAAGTTGATGTAGTCATCTTTTAGCTCCCAATCCATCCTTCTGCATCATTAGCACAGAAAAATCTAAGCAATGGGCATAAGATCAATCAAGAGAACTACTCTGCACCGACTGCCTACCTGGGGCCAAGCTCTAGGTCAGGCCCTTTAGATATACACCTCTCATTTGATCTTCAAGGAGAAGTAGGTGTAACAGGCTAATAGGATCAAAATTAGGCTGAAGACCTCATTCCTGGGCCCAGGGATGCACAGCAGCAAAGCAGCAGCAGCACTGCCACCCACTGCCCCAGGAGGTCTCCTTGGCAGAAACAGGGAGCAGACCCCCATGTAGGCCATGTGTACACTGGTGCAACTTTTTGGAAAGCAAACTGGCAAAATGCATAAACTGAGAGCCTTAAAAATGTTCATGACTTCCCACCAAATAATTATACACTTACTTTAAATAAATAACTCAAACTATGAACCAAACTTTTTTTAAATCCTCACCCAAGGATATGTTTGATTTGAGAGAGGGAAACATCAATTGCTGCCTCCCGTACACATCACAACCAGGGACTGAACCTGCAACCAAGGTATGCACTCTGACCGGGGCTCAAACCTACAACCTTTCAATGTATAGGATGACGCTTCAACCAACTAAGCCACCCGACCAAGGCTGTAGACCAAATTTTATATACTAAGATTATCACAGTGTTTTTAAATGCTGAAAATGGGCAAACAAACTAAATTTCCAATAATAGGCAAACAGATAAATGTGTGTGTGTGTGTGTGTGTGTGTGTGTGTGTGTGTGTAGAGTCTGGCACAAATAACACCTTTTTATTACTTAAAAATCTTGCATTACAAAATCATAAGCATGTAACTCTGTAACATAACAATATCACACCTAAGCACATCATACAACATTTTAGGTGAAATATTCCAATTAAAATTATCAATTAGTGCATCCATATTGTTACCCTCCCAACCCCACTCAAGCAGGCATTACTCCTGTCAGACCCTGTGTATCTCCACACAATTTTTTTAAATGATGATTTTTGAAAAGACATGAGACAATGCAAATAAATTAAGTAAGTGAAGTAAGTAGGAACAGTTGTATATGAATCACAATTGCAACTATTTAAAAAAATATCTACTTTATAGTCACACAAATATAAAGACAGACTGAAAATAAATACTCAAATTTTAGATTACTCTAGGTGGCAAGATGATGGGTGACTTTTTACCTTCTATAAAATCATTTGTACATTCCAAATCTCCTGTAATGAAATTGTATTTATTGTATTGTAAACAATTAATGTTTAACATTTTTTCAAGAAAATTTTCATCAGGCCCACTCAAACTCAAACTACAGACAGATTTCATCTGCAGGAGCAGATGCCTACAATACTGCCCAGCTTTGGGTCAGGGTAAAACGGGTCACTTTCCTGATTAATCATTGATGGATCTGAAAATTGCCCCATTTATTAAAGACATGCCTTCGAAGGTAACAGTAACACACCCTGAAGCCTGTAATCTGGTGTGAGCAAGCAGTTTCTAAACTGTGATAAGATTTCTTGTGGTGTTGTCATTCAGAGGACAAAATCCAATAAAATAAACTATCGACTGTGTCTGTTTAAATAAAACACTTGCACATGGCCTTCCACTTCCTCTGCCGGCACTAATTCACCAATTAGTCAGATCCCCAAGGGAGCATGCACATTAATGATGCTGCTGCATCAACAAAAGGGAGAATACTAAAGGATACTAAAACAATTTCCCTGGCAAAAGCACAGTGCACCCTTGATAGATTAGCTGAAAGTCACAGAGAATAAAAACTTAGAGGCCGTGTCCTCTCTGTGACATGGCCAACAAGGTCCTCATTGCCCTCGTTTCAGACGCTCGCTTCTGCACAGCCAGCACCCATGCAGTGGGCTGTAAAGATGTGAGGAAGAGGGAATACCAGAAAATGGGGGGACAGTGCGTATCCTCCTTAAAATGAATCAAGAAAAATCAAGTGGTAGCCAAGTTAATCCCCCCAAAATGAAAAGGACAGAAAGTTTTGTCGTAAACTTTCTGTAAATATTCCAGCAATGTATCCCAATATAAATGAATGTTTTTAAAGATTTGCTGAGTCATACAAAAACAGACTTTCTTTAACCCATAGAATTTACATAAGAGAATTACTTATTATTTGAAAGACAGCAAAAGACAGCTTGTGATTGGAAAATAAATCTGAAGTCTTTCACTGGAAAACTCACATGGTTCAGTAACAACAATCCCTTCCATGTTGGCCTCCCATATGCACACGTGCATGTAGAAGCAGTGCACACAGTAAAACATAATTCCACTGCAGGAACAAAGACAAGTGACAGCTTCACTACTTTAAGATGCTTCTTCCTCTACTCAGTTAGGTGACACACAATACAACTCCTACAAGAGTAGTCCTAAATCTGGCCAGAGAGACATTATCATTTTATGACATTACACCACTCTGAATGAAAGGAAGAGATTTTGGTATCTGCCACCTCAGAGCAGCAGCCACACTGAGGCCACCAGACAATTCAGGCCACCCTAAGCTAGGTCTAGGTGACCCGGACAGTCACAGGCAAAAGCCGTTTCCCTGAGACTTCACAAACTGAGGAAATGCTCCACTGGGCTGCTGGCAACCACCAAACCAAGGCTTGCCCGTTTCCCAAGACATGGAGCCTGCTGCCAGCAACAGCAAGCAGGCCTCAGAGCAGGGGCTGTGCCAAGGGCAGCCAGCCCCACTCACTACAGGCAGATGTCAGCACAGGACCACACCCAGGCCCGGCCTGACACTTCTCAGGAAGCTGTGGGCTAAGCCAACACTGTGCTCTGATTGAAAGGACAAGTTCTTCAAAGGAACTGCTTCTCCTTCTGGGTTAGAGACAAGAATGAGGGACACGTGATGAGGTGGGTCAGCAAGAGACAGGACAGCACAAGTTCCTGCCCGTCAGTGACCACCCAGCATCCCCTGGGGGAGCTAAGATGGTGATGCCACCGGGCCTGACTCCCAGGCCGGCACAGGCAACAATGCCGTGCTGGGCTCCACACCAACTTGATCCCATGCTGCGTATTCTCTCCCCTGCATCCAACAGCCCGTAGCCTCTCCAGGCACCTACAGAACTGCTGGGCCAACCTCAGGGCAAGGTGCATTTGCACTCATCTGCTCTGCAGGGATCTCCTGCTCAGCCCAACACCAACACCAGGAGTGAGGAAACACATGATGATAGAAAGGAGTTCAAAGGGCCTACCAAGTTTTTAGAAGGAAGATATAGAAAGAGGAATATTTTCAGCCTCCAGTGCTCTTCCCTGACTCAATCCAAAAATGTTTCCATTCATATAGCAGTACCTGTTCTTCCATTATCAACTTTCACACTCTTCAGAGTATAGCTAATAAAAAAAACCTTAATATTTGTTCACACTTAATTATGAAAGATCTTTTTAGGTCTTCCAGCCAAGATGTAGGCATGGGTAGATACACTTTGCCTTCTCACACAACCAAAAGAAGGACAACAACAAATTTAAAAACAAACAAAAAAAAAAACCAGAACTGCCAGAAAATCAAGGTGTATGGAACTCCAACAACCAAGGAGTAAAAGAAGAAACATTCTTTCAGCCCAGTAGGAGAGGCAGAGATGGGCAGCTGGGGTGGACAGGATGCACAGCATGGCAGCGGCTGGCAGAGCAGGCGGTCCCACATTTGCGTGCTCATAAACCTGGAGGAACAACTGGGGAGTGAGACAGACCATGCAACCCAGGGTTCCAGCTTGGGGACATAAAGCCTCAAAACCTCTGACTGAAAAAATCTATGGGGGTTGAGGCAGCAGGAGTAACTCCCAGCCTCACAGTAGAGTTGACTAAAGAGACCCACAGGGTTCTAGAACATACACAAACCCACCCCCCTGGGGAATCAGCACCAGAAGCGCCCAATTTGCTTCTGGGTATCAGGGGAAGTGACTGAAGGTGAGTGAGAGCCAAACAAGCAGCATTGTTTCTTCTAGGACCCCTCCACCACATACATCACCAAAACCCACCGACATGGGTTGCCCTACGCTGGTGAATACTTAAGACTCCACCCCTTACCACATAACAGGTGCACGAAGACAAAGAAATATGGCCCAAATGAAAGAACAGATCAAAGCTCCAGAAAAATTACAACAAAGCAAAGAAGAGATAGTCAACCTTTCAGATGCACAGTTCAAAACACTGGTAATCAGAATGCTCACAGAAATGGATGAGTATGGTCGCAAAATAGAGGAAAAAGTGAAGGCTATGCAAAGTGAAATAAAGGAAAATGTAGAGGGAACCAACAGTGAAGGGAAGAAAGCCGAGACTCAAATCTACTGATTGAAGCAGAAGGAAGAAATAAACATTCAACCAAAACAGAGTGAAGAAACGAGAATGTAAAAAAAAATGAGGAGAGGCTTAGGAACCTCCAGGACATCTTTAAACAGTCCAACATTCAAATCACAGGGGTACCAGAAGGAGAAGAGAAAGAGCCAGAAATTGAAAACTTTTTTGAAAAAAAATGAAGGAGAACTTCCCCAATCTGGCAAAGGAAATAGACTTCTAGGAAGTACAGAAAGCTCAGAGAGTCCCAAAGAAGTTGGACCCAAGGAGGAACATGCCAAGGCACATCATAATTAAGTTACCCAAAAATAAAGATAAGGAGAGAATCTTAAAAGCAGCAAGAGAAAAGGAGACATTTACTTACAAAGGAGTTCCCATAGGACCATCAGCTGATGTATCAAAAGAAACCTTGCAAGCAAGAAGGGGCTGGAAAGAAGTATCTGAAGTCATGAAAGGCAAGGAACTACATCCAAGATTACTCTATCCAGCAAAGCTATCATTTAGAATGGAAGGGCAGATAAAGTGCTTCCCAGATAATGTCAAGTTAAAGGAGTTCATCATCACCAAGACCTTATTTTATGAAATGTTAAAGGGACTTATCTAAGAAAAAGAAAATCAAAACTATAACCAGTAAAATGAGAACAAACTCACAACTATCAACAGACCTAAAAAACAAAAGCAAAAATGAACTAAGCAAACAACTAGAACAGGAACAGATTCACAGAAATACAGATCACATGGAGGGTTATTAGCAGAGGGGGGTAAGGGAGAGAATGGGAGGAAAGGTATAGGGAATAAGAAGCATAAACGGTAGGTATAACATAGACGGGGGAGGGCAAGAATAGTATGGCAAATGGAGAACCGAAGAACTTATATGTATGACCCAGGGACATGAACTAAGGTGGGGGAATACTGATGAGGGCGGGGGTAGGGGGTACAGGGCAGAAGGTAATAATGGGGGAAAAAATATGGGACAACTGTAATAGCATAATCAATAAAATACATATTTTTAAAATATTTTTAAAAAGATATTTTTAAAAACTTTTGGCTGTACACAGCCAGAGGAGTATTCTTTATTAACTTTACCATTAGTCATAGCTGCCCTGCAATTTTCAAGGACCCTGTTTTTCCACAAAGGATATATTTCACCCTCTTTTACCCACTTTATGGACAAGTCATCCACCATCTGGAACTTGCATATCCGCCCATAATCTTTATGGTGACATCTGAGCACAGGAAATCCAGCCTGTCAAGCGACAGTTGTCAGCAGTATAAGGCAGAGGATGCCGTGGGTTTCTCGTGGAGATGGCTGCTGGAATAATCACACACTGAAGAAAAACATTTTAAAAATCCTTCTTAACAGCATCAGCTTCTTGTTTCTTAAAAATTCATCCACTTTTACTTCCAAGTAGTAATACATGTAATAATATAGTAAAAATTATTGAAGTAACTTCCTTTGAAAAAGTACATGTTTACATAGTGAATCTTTATATCCCTTCAACTCAGTGTACCTATTTTTGAATCTCTGGATTGTGGTTGGGGAGGCAGGAAAAACACAGTTTGGGCTATGCCTACGGCTGTGGAGAGATGACCCAGTGTGGGCTCAGACAATGGCATGTGGTGCCCAGGCACCACATGAGAAAAGCCCAGCCAGAGCACAGCCTTGAATGCCACTGGGCAGGGTGGGGGAGACACAACCATCCTGTGGCAAGAGGAGACCTCTTAAACTTTCTGAACAAAAAAAACCCCATAGCCCTGGCAGCAGTACAGAGGAAAGGCTGGAAAAACCAAGGTGAGAGAGAGAAAACAAAGGAGAGAATTCCAGGTGCGGGGAAAACACATACACAGTGAAGGGAACTGGAAAAGTCACCATGACCTTGGGTCAGTACTGTCATTCTTCAAGGCAGAGTGGAGAGAAGTGGTGGGACAGCAATAGGAAATGGTGGGCTGGGTCCACTATCAGGCTGGTAAGTGTGAATGGGACTTGGAAAACCATGCAGAACCATGGACTTCTCTGTCCTGGAGAGTCTATGATGAAAGCCGTTCTTAGGAAATGTGTAGGGTGAGTCATTTCACCTGGGGTAGATGTTCATGAACCAGGAGATAGCCATTACAAATGGGGACTGAAGAGCTGTTTATTTCCAGACCAGATACTTCTCAATGACATGTAAACTAGCTCATTTTAAGCAGAACTGAATGGATGTAAGCAAGACTGCATTTGGAGTATTACAGTGGAGTAGCATCTTACTCAAAGGTCTGGCTATAAACAGTAGGGGTAGAGTAGTGTATGCTTAAACTCTCCTTGAAAATTCCACGTAATCACCAAGAAATACAAGAAGATGCTCCCTGATGGGGGTACTGAGGAACAACACCACAGAGTGGGTAAGGGTTTCCCCCCTTCAAATGTCACCCTCAGTCCACACCACACACTCACTACTGGGCAGCCAAAATAACTACCTTACCCTTTTCACTGTCTCTGTCTCTGCTGAGCACCCAAAATTTAATCCACTAAAGTAAAGCATCGCTGTGATGCAATACCTATAAGCATCTACCAAAAAAAGAAAAAACCCACACACATTAGAAAAATAACTGTTCTTTAAACATGACACTTCTTTGGCAAATGGTACAGAACTTAAAATATCACTGGATGTACTAAAGCTGACCTCCACTCTTTTCCAGAACTCGTGTTCTGATCAGTACATATCGTCAGAAGAGCTGCCCTCCAAACACTGCTCATTAGCAGCCTGATGGAACCACCTCACTTCCTTGTCCATGTATAAACTCAGGGGTGCTATGGCTTATTTATCTCCCAGGACATTCCAATAAAGGGAACATGAGTGGCACAATCACTTTGAACCTCTGAGAAGATGATGCCACATAAACCTAAGGTGTTATTATCATTATCTCTTTTGACTACATAGCCTGGGAACACTGTCAGATCTCTGGACTCGTGAATTACGAATACAACTACTTCTTAGGTTTGACAGCTTCAAAAGTTCAGGATATACATTTTATTACCCATGTCTAGATCAAGAGAAGGACAACTTTAAAACATGATGCAAAACAATAAAAAGATTAAATGTTCAAGGCTACATGCAGTCCACACACACGCGTGCACAAATACCAATGTCAAAATAAAGGTGGCCACGAAATTTTTGACAGTCCTTGAATTAAGAAGTAGAGCTGCTGTCCCCTCCCCCAGAGCCTGGGTCACTCAGTGACTGGTTTGGCACATAGAAGATAGGGATAATGATGCTGTGATGGTTTCCATACTGGTGACACCACATGCAGGTGCTGTAGTTAACATTACCAGTTGAGCCCAGGCTTCTAGCCACCCCCCACTAAGCTCCAGACACTTGAGTGGTCCCATCTAGGACTCTTCAGAATGTGTATGTCATCTGCCAGCTGAGAATCTCCCAGCAACCTCCAGTGAAACAGAAGAATCCCCCAACTGAGCTCTGCCCACATTCTTGACCCACAAAATCATGAGGTATCCTTACACAGTTGTTGATGTAAGCCACTAAGTTTCAGATGGGCTGTTAGGCAGCAATACCTATACATACATTAATTTTCAAGCAACAATTTTGCTAATCAACTCATGGTTACGTGCTATTTGAAACTGCTGAACAAGAAAGAAAATTCTTACATGGACATCTCTATCAGGTCTATAAAATTCAGTACTAGTGAAGTTCTTTTAGCTACAGTATATTTGAAGACAATGTTGTAAATATTATTATTACCAAGAACTGTACTTTGCAGCTCTGAAAACACCCTTGAGGAAGTGATTTCTTGTTTTAATCACCTCTTGCCAGTTTCAAAACAAACCCTGGGAGCACAATGCAGGGTGCTCAGTGTGCTCAGCACCACGGGAGCCTTGGGAGAGAGAACTGGAAAGGCCTGCACAGGAGTGGCCGCCTGAGCCCAAGCTGACTGTGCAAGAATGGCAGGTGAGTCACCTGTCCTCTTTTCCCTACATTTAGAAATATACGAAATGTGTAAGGAGCCATGTTGACAGGAGAAACAAAAATGACAATGCTTTGCTGAAGACGATAGAACTGATCTGTGGGCAAGTAAATCCTCTCACCCACATTCAAGTCCAGGAGGCCTCAGATCACAAGCACACACTGCCAGCGTCAACCAAGTAGCCCTTGGTGACCTGGTGTGGGGGTGGAAACTGTTAAATGGGAATGTTCTAAGAAGGTTAACAAAAATGTGTGTAAAAGCACTCCCCTCTGACTTATGAAAGAGGGAGTGCCCACAGTCTTCTCTCACAGTACTGTTCCCCCAAAACAAGGATGTATATCCACAAACAAGCTGAAAAGAAACTCTAGCCAAAGAATTATTTATTTAGTCCACTGCTCACGAGCCCTCTTACCTGCTCTACCTCAAACCAAAGATCTTGGTTGTCCTGTTTCTCTATGTCATGGGCACCCAGAAGATATCACCTGACTCAGGCCATCACTCATGCATGTTACTCATCTTGATCCTTCCCTCCCAACCTCACCACTACCCCACTGCTCTTTTTTACTGCCTCTTCTGGATCCCTGAATGCAATTCTATTAGTACAATGGTTATTAAACTCACACTAGATGTCATTAAGAGTTAACAGATAAGCCGTAACCAGCGTGGCTCAGTTGGTTGAGCACTGTTACAAAAAGCAAAAGGTTGCTGGTTCAAACCAGGGACAGGGCGCATGCCTGGGTTGTGGGCAGATCCCTGGTTGGGGTGTGTGGAGAGAGGCAACTGTTCAATGTTAAAAAAAATCATAAATACCTAGTAAATAAAAAAATTGAATGATAATTAGTGGAAACTCCTTTAAAAAAAGAGTTGACATAAAAACATAAGAAATAACTAATACAGCTGCTGTCGATTGTTTCTGCAAATAAAACTCAAAGTAAACAGGCAGAAGAACTGACTTCAAAAGTAGAAATAAAAATGTACGGACTGGCCTATTATCACAAAAGTGACCAGCCCCAGAGCACCCTGGCTGATCCTCTCAACTTGTATTCTGGAAATTTCTGTATACAGCTAAAAAGAGGAGCAGGGTCCCACATCACTTAACACAACCCAAAGGGTCTGAACACTGTTCCAGACCAGCAGGGCACCACCCTGACCACACAGACAGCCACTAAGAAGCTGTGTAGAAATACCAATATCCAACCCCTACTTGGAGATCTAGCTTCCTTGGCTTGTGTGGAGACTGGGCTTCCATTTTGGAAGATGCTATCAAGTGTTCCTACTTGTAATCTAGGGATCTGGTTAAAACACAACTTCTAATACAGTGTCTGGGATGGGATCCAGGATTCTGTATTTCTAATAAGCTTCCAAGTAACAGCAACACTCTGGTCCACAAACCATACCTGAGCAGCAAGGGTCTTCCAAGGCCAGCCCAGCCTTGTTCACCCTTACCAACTTGGTCATCCCAAAGGTGCACTTCTTTTCTAAATCATGAGCCATTCAAGCAAACCCAAGTGAGAACAGAACTTGTTCTTACAGAGCTGCAACACCCAACACGTGAGCCATACCAGCTTGTCATGGTATGGTGGTCACAGCACAGGCTCTGCAGCCAGAGAAGACCAAGCCATGCACCAGATGCAGCTTTCTTATTCTCTTCAGCCCAAGTGTTCTCCCCTGTAAACTTGGGATTACATCAACACCACCACCCCATGGGATTTGAATATACACATAAAGCAATGAGCCCAGCACTTAGGACCTGACACACAAAATGCCCCATAAATGTAAACCATTACCAACAGTAGTGGGATTGCCACTACTATTTCCTGACACCATTGTTTCTAGGTTCTCCTCCAACCTCTCTGAAACCCCTCAATAAACTGGGACTGAGAAAACACAAAAGGTATCCTGTTAAAGGTACTTTCTCAACAACCTCCCAACCTGCTAGGCCGATAAACAATGGTATAGATAAATACTGCACCTCTTGTGCAAGAGCTTTCAATCATCCATCCTGACCCAAAAAGCTTAACTGCACCAAAAGCAAAAACTGAACTAAAAGTACTGCTCCCCCAGGACAAAAACTCTCTGCATCAGACTAAAATCCCACATATAAAAACAGGCTAAGATCTGTCTAAAACTCCCCCAGAAAAGAGGGAACTTAAATGTTCTCACAAAAAAAAAAACAATAAGGTAAATATGTGAGCTGATAGATGTGTTCATTAACTCAAGCAGGGAAGCTCTTTACAATGTACATATGAGGTCTGCCCAGAAAGTATCCAGGCAAGTAATATGAAAACTAGAGACATTTACTGAAGAAGATACAAGAAACATAGGACAATGACACCACAGTCCCCTTCAAAGAGGGCATGTTGGGACCTCACACAGTTCTCCCAATCACCATCAGCTGCCCTGTCGCATTTTCCTGAATTTCATCAATGGTCTAAAACCTCTTCTCTTTCAAAGGTGATTTTTGTTTTTGGAAAAACCAGAACTCACAGGGTGCCAAATCTGGGCTGTAGGAGGCTGAGTCATCTGGGTGACTTGATGTTTCACAAAAAAAAAAACTCTGCAGGAGATGTGACGCAGGAGCACTGTCATGCTGAAGCTGTCAATCACCAGTTGTCCATAACTACAGACTTCTGAATCATCCAAACAGATTCCATGGAGGAATGTTCAAGCTTAATGCAAAATTTGATGCAGATTCACTGTTCGACTCGCTCAGTCCTTTTGAATGCAACAGCCACACAGTACACATGCTCACTCCAGTGTCTACCACCCCCACTGACTTGTACAGTGAAGTCATCATTGTTCACACATGCACATTCCAGTCCACTCTCCTTGGCTGGGAGGTTACATGGATGTTGCACAAACCATTCTTGTCATATTAACAATGGTTGGACTTTTTCCCAACAGACCTTGCATAGTATATCAAACCATGACACTGTACACTTTAAATGTCTCGCTATTTTATTTGTCAGTTATACCTCAATAAAGACGGAAAGAAAAACTCTGGGGAGTTTTTCTCCCCAGAGTTTTTCTTTCCAAACTACTGGGACACTCTGGAAAGTTCTGAAAGCATCAATCATCACTTTCATTAGCAAGGCACAAAAAACACAGGAAGTTGTGAAGGGAAGAGCTACATATAAATTCCAGATCCCCATACTGTTCTATCTCTTTTTCATGTCCTTTCCTAAAATCTTTGGATTTCAAATGCACTCATGTAAAACAATGTTTAAAAACAAATACTGGAAGGGATCAAAGTCAAGTTATGAACATTGCACAACTAGATAAGCTTTATTATTTTAATAGCTACTTAGCAACTTCCCTAAACACAAATGGAAAGGGGGGGAAAACATTTTTAATGACAAAATGTGTAAGATCCTCAAAGAAATGAAAACAACTTTCAATATTTTGGTGTGGAAAATATGAATGAGAGGAGTGGCCCTCTTGAACACAAAGCCAGTGAACTGTTGATAACTTCGAGAGTCTGACTTATGAACACTACCATGCCCAGAACCCAAGCAAGCCTTCAACACAACACTTCCTACCTTAGTCTGATGAATAGGTCAGTTCTAGGGTGAAGCCTTCAAGTGACTGGCACTGGATGCCTGTAGCTGAACTAAGGTATTAAAAGTTGCATCAATCTGTCAACCCTCACAACCACCTACCTAAGCAAAAGATGTTCTGTGCTCACTGATCACCGCTGCAGCTGCCCAAAACCACAACCCTGAGATGCAGAGAAGGGAAAAGAAGTGTTATGGGCACATCACTTACAGAGGCCAGTCTCATAAAAGACTAAAGAGGTCATAAATATGTTGACTTTCCCATTTTATTTTGTAATTCAGATAATCTCTTTGAGCTCCAGGGCATTCTCAGAACTACTAGTTAAGAAATGCTAAAGGAAAAAAAAATAGTATTTACAGTTTCTAGATTTATTTTTTCCAAGTTTCAAAAGATGTGTAACCAATGTCTTTTAAAATATTATAATACAGCAAAGAAATTTTACATAATTTCCTTTGATCTAGCAATATGGCAGCTACAATTATTTATGAAGTAACAATGGCTAATAGTAAAAAAAAAAAAAAGTCACACAACTAAGACAGTTGGACAAAAACAAGTTTCCTCAACCTGTAAAAGAATGAGCTTTAACAACGGGGTGATCAGGACATTCTTTTTTCCTCTATTTCCAATGAATGTTAGTAAATACCAACACTGGAAATTCTATAGTACTTTTAGAAGAAAAAAGTGATCCTTTAACAAATCATCTTGAAAAAATGATACTTGGTAGCATAAACCAAATAAAAATCAAATTGGCTTTATGAATTAGCCACAAGAGTTGTGCCTAACCTTAAAACTGTGCCTAATGCTTAAAACTTGAAGAAAAAGAAAAAGATCTAGTATTGACTAAGAGCCTATTACATGGCAAGGGCATTCTCTACTTTAAATCATTTAAGCCAACAAAAGAGAGCATTTCCAAATTACAGATGGGAAAACTGAGGCTCACAGAACTTACAGAACTTGACAAAGTTCAAAACTACTTTAAAAAAAAAAACACCAAAAACTGAAAAAGCTCTTCCATTGTGGACATCTTTGGAGCATATAAAATTAATGGCAGTAGGATTTTTTTAATCCCTTAAATTGCAGGTGAATGTTTCCATAATTTTGTAAAGGACTTTTTAATTTTACTTTCATTTTTTCAGGTTTTAAGTAATTTTTTTATTCCATGACTTTTTAAGGGAGAACAGTTTAGCCACACATTCACTTTGACACATCTAGAGCAGTTCTAATGACCTAAGAAGAAACAATATAGCAGAGTGACCCTAATCACCCACAACCAAAAACAAAGGAACAGTACAGCTAACATCAACTCCGTTTTACTTCCTACAATGCTTTTTTTTTTACATCCCCTGTTTGAACCCTAAAATTCATCCCATGAAGTAGGAGATATTTAGAAGCCAAGGATCCTAGGCTTACAGTGTTATCCTTCTTGCTCTCAGACACACCAATGATAGAAATCTGTTCTTCTGAATCCCAGTCCAGAGCATGTCATCTTACCTGCCTGCTTCCTACAAGAAAAATAAAATCCACAATCAAACGTTCCATCTTCAGCTAATGGCGTTTTTGCAAGCATCTGTGTTTTAAGAAGTGGGTCATAAAGTATGAAAGATAAAACTGACCCACCATAGAAAAATTCAGGGTTTTTGCTAGAAAAAAACATTCCTAATAGTACATGCCCTCCTAATTTAAAATTTACTCATTTCATATCCCTCAGACAGTACAAATGCAGAAAAAGCATTTGTCTTTTAGACATAGTTGTTTAAATAGTTATCAATTTAAATGATGCATTTCTCATTCAGAAACTCTTGATTTGTCTGAAAGTTTTTTTCCACATCCCAAACCAAGTGGTAAAGATACCAATCCTGCATTTGACTTGAATGGATTTGGCACTTAGCTGCCGTGTTGGCAATTCATCAGGAACCAATAATGCCCTGCATGGTTCACCTCATCCTTCTGCAGGTGCTGCTGGCTGCATGAGAAGAATCTCAGTGCAGACTATAATGCTGCTGGGCAGGAACCTGGCTATTGTTCACACATGACTTTGCATGGTAGGCTTCAGAATTATAAATTAAAATGCCCCTGTGGATTAAGAAAGTAGGTTCCCAAGAAAACAGTTCACTATATTTTTAAAGATTTTGTTTATTTAGTTTTAGAAAGAGAGGAAGGGAGGGAGAAAGAAGGAGAAAAAAATCAATGTGCCCAAGATTGATAGGTTGCCTCTCGCACGCCCCCAACTGGGGACCTGGCCTGCAACCCAAGCATGTGCCCTGACCAGGGATGGAACCAGCAGCAACCTTTCAGTTCGCAGGCCAGCACTCAATCCACTGAGCCACACCAGCAGGGCTACTTTTTATTTCTGGATTTAAAATTGAATTTAGAAAATTAAAACACAGACATGAACAATTTTTTGTTTTTATGGTATACTTAAAAGAAATAGAACTGCCCTGGCTTGTGTGGCTCAGTGGATTGAGTGCCGGCCTGTGGACCAAGAGGTTGCCAGTTGGATTCCTGGTAGAGTTGGATTCCTGGTAGGGGCACATGCCTGGGTTGCTGGCCAGATC
Organism: Trachops cirrhosus; assembly: GCA_028533065.1. NCBI lineage: Eukaryota > Metazoa > Chordata > Mammalia > Chiroptera > Phyllostomidae > Trachops > Trachops cirrhosus. The sequence goes on along the minus strand of CM052538.1, from coordinate 95,312,190 downwards.
CCGCCTTAGGGACATACAGGAGGCAACCAATCATTGTTTCCCTCACACATTTGATGTTTCTCTCCCTCCTTTCCCCTCTCTCTAAAAATAAATAAACAAAACCTTTTTAAAAAAATAAATAGAATAAAAAGCCCATTTTCTTATCAATCACCTTAGTGTTTTTTATCTGTTACTATAACATATTTTTAGTAGTTAGCAATTTTAAGCTTTTGAGATATATAATGAGCTGTTTTCTGAAGTGTTAAAGAAAAAACATTGATTTTTATACAATATCTCAAAAAGGCCTTTTCAGAAATATAAACCCTGTAATTAGATCAGTTTCCTAATTTAAAGAGATGCAATACAAATAAGAAAAACAATATACCAGAAAAAAATAAACTGAGTTCCAAAAAATTAAGTCTTACTATGTCTGAATGTTAAAGACATAAAAAGTGGGAGAAATAATATTACCTGTCACCTCTAAAACCACTAATATTTGCTTTATGAATGTGTGTGTGTTAATATGTATACATACATCATACATTTAGTTATACCTCACAAAGGGAATACTTCTGAGCATATATTTATCTTACAAGATACTTATCTTGAGGCGGTGGTAAAGAATTCTGAAGGATGCCTCCAGGCAAAATATACATTAACTTTCACTAGCATGTGCTTGATCTCGAGGAAAATCTCCATCATTTCAAACTAAGGAAAGCAAAATATTCTCACTGGGAGGGTAGGTGGAGTAAGAGATCCTGTGCCCTGTCAGCTCCCCTGAAAAGCCACGCACTTCAATCAACCCTCAGAGGCCTGTGAGCACCGTAACCAACCTACCAGACCAGGAATGTCTGTCCTCAGGGGACTGACAGCAGGAGCCCAGCCCGGGACTTCTGGATATGGGAAGATGAAGACAGGGAAACAGAGGTTCACAGAGCGTGTGATATTTGCCAAAGCTCAAAACTACCAAAAACTGGAAAAAAGCTCTTCCACTATGGACCTTCCTAATCAACCTTCATTCAGCAAACTCAGCTGATGAACTGGGCAGGAAGGAATCTCTGGCTAAGAGAACAGGTAAACAGTTAGTTGGCTTCAGCCTTTAAGGTGTGAGAGGACAGTAAGGAGACAGAGAACTTGGAGGCTCAACAGCCAAGAGCTCGCCAGGCAGCAACAGGAGAGAGAGGGCAGGACAAAGAAAGCAGGGTAACACATTCATTGTATGGAAAACTCCTAAAAATGACCGGTTTTCATTTGAGGTTTCTGAGCATCTCTAGCGTAGAAATACATATTTTATGGGACTCTCAGAACTATAAAATTCCTAAAAATGGAGTTTTATTCACAGTGGCTATGTAGTGTATTTTTTTAAACACCTTTATTGAGATATCACTTACCATAAAATTCAGTCACTTAAAGTATACACAATTCAATGATTTTTAGTATATTCACAAAGTCATACAACCATCACCACTATCCAAATTTAGATCCCCCTAAAACAGACCCCACAGCCATCAGTAGTCTCACTCCATCACCCCCAGTCCTAGGCAACCACTACTTGGCTTTCTGTATTTATAGATTTGCCTGTAATGGTCATTCTGTATATATGAAATCACAGAATATGTGGCTTCCTTCATAATTCAAGGCTCATCCATGCTATAGCATGTACCAGTACTTCATTCCTTTTCATGGCTGAATAATATTCTAATGTATGGATATACCACAGTTTGCTCAATTGACAAATGAGTTGTTCCCATTTTTGGCTATTATGAATAATGCTGCTATGAACATTCATGTAATTTTTGTATATTGGCAGGTGTTTTCATTTCTCTTGCACATATTTTTTATAGTCTATTTTTAAGAAAAAGTAAATAACTGATATTTCACATAATTTGAATATGAAGTTTGAGCTTTATTTCTAAGTTCCAATATCAGTTAATGGAGGTAAAAAAGAATAAACAAAAAATTTAATGGCATAAAACACATAAAGATAGCAGGCCAGACACATGAAGACACAGAGCTATTAAGGAAAGCCATTTTTACATAATTTTTCCAAACGCAAAAAATTCTAAATAGGACAAAATAATGACTAAAAGACAAATATAATCATGTGTGTACTATGTTCACAAAACTCTGCACTTCTACTTTCCATGTAAAACAGTAAAGATACCAAAAATAGGTAAAACTGTATAAACTTATGACTCCTGGACGCTACTGGCCTGACCTTGGCCCCACCCAGGACTGCTACATGAGTGGCCAAACAGGAGGAAAACACCTCTTTTGGGCCTGACCTACCAGCTCCCCTCCCCGACATGAAAAATGACCTTTGGAAAGCACCTTCCTGGACCAATTTTACACATTTCTTTCCATCCCCCACCCCGCAAATGCAATCACCTACTGAGTGTTCACCATCACCAACTTGCATTCAATTCCACAGGGAGGTAAAAGCTCCCAGGACAGATGAAGGATCTGTCAATGGGTTAGTGGTGCAGGTGGGACTTTAAATGTTACCTCTGTGACCAATTCATCTACATTCACCATGGGCCTAGAAGCACTTCACATCAGCCAGACTCTTCCTGCAAATCTCACATCCTAAACTTTTCTATTTTCTCTTGGCAATTTCCAAGGACCCCAACTGACAGAATTAGAGGCTCCAGACAGAGCATAGGTGTGTTTCAGGCCAGATTCCTATACCACACTGTCCAGCTGCGTTGAACCTGGACTAATGCAAACCCCAGGACCAACCTCTGACCAAGCTCCTTCAAAATAGCTGACACTAAAGAGTAACTCCAGGAACTCCCAAATCACCCTAAATCTTAGCTTCAATTACAAGTTCTTTGTGGCAATATGCCAAGTGCAACAAACATTAAAGTCCTTAAAATTAGCAAGTGCTAGTTATAATCTCCTAAGTAAAAGTGTACGTTGTTGTAAAAATATGGGCAATGTATTTATTCCCAACTTGGTATTTACTCAACCTATTCAGCCTCTAAGATGACAATGTGGTAGATATTGGCTATACAAGTAAGACTGAAGCAGGGCCATGGCCTTCAGGCATTGTACCTGAAGGAAGAAGGAGCACACTTCTTCTGTTCCCCAGACAAACACACTAGAGTACCACACAGTAGAGCATGCTCATTCAGGTGAGCGCAGGCACCATTGGAAGTCCCCAGGAGAAGTAAGAAGAGGGGAGAATTTCAGCTGGCTTCTGGAGCAGAGACAACTGGTCTGAGCTGAGACTCAAAAGATAAGCAGTCATGGGAGGAGCGAGCAAGCATTCCAGGCAGAAGAAATAGAAAAATGCCAGAGCAAAGGTAGGAAAATACTAGCAAGTGGGGGGTGAAGGAGTCTGGAGAGGGAGTGGCTGCAGGCGGGAGGGGTTCCTGCAAGGACAGGCCATGCTGAGGTACAGGATTTGCCTCCAGGGAAAGGAGGAAGAGGCACTTAGGCAGAAGAGGACAATGATATTTGCATTTTAGAAAGACTGGCCTTTCAAACATATTTACTTTCTTCTTTCTTTTTGAGAGAGAACACAAAAAATGTTAATAAAACAACAAAATTTATTTCCTTTCACTATTGTTATGCTTGCCTCTTTTCTCATTCAAACTCTGAAATAATGTAAGTATTTTCCTAAAAGTTTGAATAAATTTTTAAGTGTGTAGCAACATGTAGTTAGTTATTCACAGGAAAATCTCACACCAGACACAAGATTTTTCATTAAACCATTAGTAGTCACAATTTTAGTAGTCAACAGTCCTCTCCTGGCCATAAAAAAGAGAGGGAGTGCATTTTCAAACGTTACTGTCCATAATCTCAAATTGTCACTTTTTTAAAAATAACAACAAACTACTAAATAACTCTAAGATGTCCATGCTTGAGGGACAGAAGCAGTGGCCCAAAAACCAGAGGCCCAGATAATCAAGCTAGAATACGGCCAACATCTGCAGCTGTGGCCCTCCCTGCCTTGCACACGCACTGCACACGTAACCTGTGCTTGCAACCATGGTGCCCAGGCAACCAGCGACATTCTCACCTATTCTTTAATTAAAATACACACCTTTCTTAAACAAAGAGGAAAAACCCAAACAGGCAGAGGATACTTGGAAAGTTTCCCAGCGACTAAAACTGTTTGAGTAAGGACATTCGAGAGATTTGGATCCAGGACTGAGTTTCACATTCATCATCCTGGTTCAGTACTCACATGGACCCTGCAAGGGACAGTCCCATTTTAGGGATGATGAAAATAAGGCTCTGTACGGTTGGTTTGCCAGAGGTTAAATGGTGAATGAACCTAGGTCTCCACACCCAATCCAGAGAGCAGTGAGGTAAGAGGTTTCCATAACTCCCTCCCTGCCTCCTCCTGGCCTCCAGTCCCTCCCTCTGCGTCCCACTTCGTGTTACTCAGCAGTCGGCAGCACAGGCAGATCCCACATATCCTACACCACTGCTCCAGTCCTCTGCCCAGAGGACCACTTGTCCACACTACTGCCCCGCCCAAATACCCCAGGCCTCCCGAACTATCCTGTCTTACTGTGGCATTCACAATCCTCCTCTGCCCGATTTCATCCACCATCTGACACACGTGCTCCACAGGAGCCAAAAGAGCCCTACAAACCTGAAACACTTCTGTTCACCCTGCTTCTCATCCTACAAGGTCTTCCCTCCTGTTTCTCAGAATCAAAGCAAAAAGTCTCCATCCACATCACATGCCCAGACCCCACTGCACACCTACGGAGCCAAAACGCCCTGACCAAGCATGTGCTTTCTGAGGTCACTCTACTACCCACTTAGGAAGCACTGTCCCAAACCAAGGCCAGACATTCCACTCAACAGACCCAGTGCAAACCCAGTGCCACAATGACCACTCCCACCTCTAAAATCCAGAAGCAGTTACTACCGTCCTGCTGTCAATTAATGCTAACACCTACTATTATTTATAGTTTTCTTTGTCTTGTCTCCTGTATCATATGCATCTTGAATGCACAAATTTAGTCTATTTTCTTCATAGAGCATGACATTTTTAAACAAGTTTAGAGATTTTCTTAGATCTATCTCAACCAGTTTGGAAGCACAGCAAGAAAAACAGGAAGCCTCACTCAAGGCCACCCTTGATTCACTCAGAATGAAGGAGTGCCCAGCAAAGCCCTCAGGAACCAAGGACACTACACTAAAAACCCACTGCAGCTGAGGCTCTGCACTGCATTGGGAACCACAGATGAGTCAGAACAAGGGCACAAGAACAGACACATACACAGGCAGTCAGTCCTCCAACATTAAGCACTTGAGAAAAGTCCATGTAACATGGATCTCAACATGTAGCAGATCACCCTTTTGAGAGAGGGTCTGGATGAAGACAGGTGGGTGGGGATGAACAGCCAAAATGTTGTTACCACTCAGTGATTGGTCATAAGCAGAAAAACAGCTTTTTCACTGGAGGAAAAAAAAATGCTATGACTAAGTATAAGGCTTTAAATATCTGCTTATGGAGGATATTTTGGGTATTAAGTCACACCACTCCACTATCAGAAAAAAATTGATTTGTTTAACCTAAAGAGAAAACAGCTCAAATATAATGCCAAAAGTGCCCCAGCACACCACAAAATGCTTGCTTCAGAGAAAGCTTTAGTGACTTGAGATCTTTCTTTCTCTTATCCTTTTCCCCCCTTTGGCTTAGCTGGCTTTTATACAGAGCCATAAATATGATCTTCCCACATTTTTCCCCACCAGATGGGATTTTGTGTCATGCCACATGTCACCTAGCAACCTAGACACCACTCTCCAGCTTCCCAGATACCCAATACAAAATTATCTTGTTCTACTAAACAATAAGGGGTAAGGAAGAACTAAAGAATAAAAGTTGAAACAAGTGTTAAATGTGTTGCTTCATAATTACAGCATTTTAAATAGAGTTGGGAAGAAGGACTAAAGTTTAATTGTAACCATTGCTTGATAACTTAAGAGGAAAAAATACAAATAGACCTAGATGATACTCAGGTTCTTGAAACATTTGAGAGTCAACAGTCGTGCGATCCAATGACTGGACTATGTATATACTGCAAAGCCCATCTTAAAATTCACCTACTGAGCTATGAGTTGAACCTAAAGAGCATTTGCATAATTTTGCAAACCCCTGAATGATTTCTGACTCCTCCCTCTCATTTTCTCCAACTCCAATGCAACCGTCACCCTGAAAACAACCCTTCCTTTCTTCCCAACCTAGTAATAAACTTTCCTTCAAAACTCAGCTCCTATGCCCCTTCTTTTTGGGGTGGCTTCCAAGACTCCTTTAAGAAAAATGAACTTCCTTTTCCGTGCTCCCAGGTCACTGTGAAACAACCACCGTTAATATTTTTTCAAAGGTCCAGATCTATCACTGAGGCTTCTCAACTCCATTTACCTAACATCTAGAGGCCTTCCCTTTTATCCACTGCACAACATGCCAGTCCACACCACGGCCAGACCACACCACAGGCCTCCTTCACTTGGAGGGCCATGGAGTCTCTCGTCCTATATTCTTACAGTCCAACTTCCACAAAGCAGCCAGTGGGTCCCCTACATGTCCAGCACCTAGAACAGTGCCTTGGACATAACAAATGTTTAAGTTCTGTGTAATGAACAAATGGCTCAAACAACTACATTTTTTACCTCCCAAACAGGCTATTCAACCAATGTGCATTGTGTGCAAAATGAAACATGACTAATTTTAAGCATGTAAATAACTAATTTAAACATGAAAATTTCAAACATGTAAACAAGGGAATGTGGATCACCTCTCCCTACTCAGGAACCTAGGAACACTGCAAAGTGTATATTATCATATTCCTCCTATAGATTTTTGTTTAAGATTTCATTTATTTATTTTTAGAGAAGGGAAGGGACAGAAAAAGAGAAGGAGAAAAATGTCAATGTGTGTGGTTGCCTGTCAAACACCCCCTGCTGGGGACCTGGCCAGCAACCCAGGCACCGCCCTAGATGGTGAGCCTTTGGTTCGCAGGTCAGCACTCAATCCACTGAGCCACACCAGCCGGGACATAGTCCTCTTTTCTTTCAGGATTTATTTTGTTCATTTCCAGGGACACGTGCAACCCGATTACTGTTTTAGAACATTTAAATCATAAACTGCCATTCACAAGCAATCCTTTAAAAAGGAAATGTAGCTGTAGAGGGTACTGTTATCCACCATCACCACTCCTCCTCTCCTGCCCCACCACTGGCACTGCAACTTAAATAGGTATCTACTTTCTGCTAATTTTATTTGACTTTCAATAAGAGTTCAATCAACTGTAAGGTACATTTTAGAGCTGTTAAATAAAGTTAACACCTTCCATCACTGTGTCAGGTTCCTCAACGTCCCCAACATTATCTTTAAAAGGCCAAACTTATGCTATTATTCCAATGTATACTAAAAACAATAATATGTAAAAGGAGGCCCTTTTTTTCTTAATTTCAGAGAAAATTGGGGGATGCCACCCGCAGCACCCTCAAGCTGACAAAGCTGACAAGGCCACCATCCCCCTCACCTAATATCCCAAAGCTCACAGCAGCCAGGCGACTACACTATGGAGAACAAATGGAAAATTTTTAAAGTGACTATGCTTTCCACCAAACATTACTCATACTTCAAAGGAAATATCCTCAGGTGCTTGAGAGAAAACTTCGGAGCTGGGCGGTTGTCAAACACAGACACAGCAGATAAAACAATTTAACAAAATGCCTTTTCACTTCTGACACATTGTACAGGAATGCGTTAAGTGGAGACAATGTTATCACTCCACCAAGAAAAAGGGAAATCTACTCAACTCCGGAATCAGGCCCAGCCTCCACGCCATATGGAGCTAGCTCCAGATCGGTCCACGCTGGGGCCTTGGCAAGAAAACTTTTAATTCAGTGACTAATTTCAGGCTTGGGCTTTGCAAAGGAGCCCGGCTCCCGAGCCTCTGCAACGATGAGCTCCTGAGCTCAGCCGCGCACGCGAACTGGTGGAGCGCGCCTCCCTCTCCTGCAGTCTTCCCGACTGCTGGCCCGCGACCCCCACACAGCAGCCCACAACGCCGAGAGGAGCGCGCTCCGGGAGGGAGTAAGGGCTCGAGGCTGAGGTCCTTCCCCGACGGGACCCGGGAGTGAAAGGAGCAGACGCGCAGCCACTCTCTGGCGTGTGTGGAATGATTAAACTCTCCTCCCAACAAAAAAAAGTTCCCTCTCCCAGCTTTGCCCGCGAGGCCTGGGAATGGGAAGAGGCCTGGGGCTTGATTTCAACCGCTGCTGGAGGCCGGGGAGAGGCTTCCAGGCCAGCTGCGCCCGCGCCGAGTTCGGCTCCGCTCCTTCGGCCACTCGAGGGGCGTCTGTCACCACGCCGGCCCCAAGCAGAAGCTCGGAGGAGAGGCGTTCGGCCCCGAGGCACGGGATCCCGCGCGGTCAACCGGGCTGCGCTTGAGGGCCCAGCCAAGAGAAGTTTGCAGCCAGCAGCCCCGGGCGAGGGGCACGGCAAGGCCCGCGCGGCCGCCGCACTTTCCCTTTCCCCGCCTCCCGCGTCTCCCTCCTCCCCTTTCCAGGAAGCGCCATATTGATCCCGGAGCCTTCCCTACCCCCTCCCCCTCCCAGCGCGCCCCCGGCCCCTCACCTTGGCGATGGCCTTCCGGTAGCGGGTCACTGCTTGCTGGATGAGGCTGAAAACTTTCATGTGGCCGTCTCCGCACGGCACGACCACCCGGGTCCTGCCGAAACACACGGTCACTTTCATGCCGCCACCGCCGCCGGGGCCAGCCCGCGCCCCTCGCTGACTGCAGCCGAGCGGCCCGGGCCGGGTGCTGGAGGCTGGCGCCGCGGCGCCGCTGACTGGGGAGCAGCTAGGGGCGCGGGCAGGCGACGCCAGAGAGCCACTGGGCTCGCATGCCCGGCCCGGCCCCCTCACCGCCCGGCGCTCGCCTCGCCTCTCCCTTCGCGGCGCCCGCGGCTCCGGCCACCTGTTCAGACTTCTGGCGCGCTCGGCAGCGGCGGCGGCGGCGGCGGCGGCCCGGCGGTGCGGCGCTCGCGCTCCGGCGGCGGGGGAGGGGACGGTGGCAAGGGGAGGGAGGGAAGGAGGGACCGAGGGAAAGAGGGGAGGAGCGGCGGCGCACAACACCGCGCACGTGCGGCAGGAGGCGGTGGCTGCCCGCGCTGGGCGGAGCGCGCCCCGGTACTCGAGCCCCTCGGCAAGGTCTGCCTTTTCCTGGGCGCCTCCGCTCCGCTCCCGGACTCCAGGCGGCCTTGCGTCCCCCCTTTAGCCCCTCGCTACCGGAGCGCGCGGCGGGCTGCGCTCGCCACCCCCAAACCTCCTGGGAGACACCCGCTCCGCTACCCGGACTCTCTCCGGAGCCCCCCTCCTGCCCCTTTGTCACTTTTAATCCCCTTCCTTGGACTGGAGGGTTCCGGGTCAATTAGCTTCTAAAGAGAGCTGTTTACTCTAAGCGCCAAGATTTTTGGAGAGGAGTGGTCACTCCGTCCCCCGGGAAGGTGGGGAGGGAGCTGGGCTGGGCAATTCACCCCCGCGGGACTGCCGTCTGGCAGGGTTTGACACTGGCTCGCTCGCTGGGCTGCAAGGCCTGGCAGACCTCATTATACGTTAAAAGCGAAAATTACTCGTTTGCTCTGAGGAGTGGCTGGTGAAACTTTGACTCGACCCGCCCTTTCTCTAGTGGCCACTTTTTATCTTCAAGTTTCCTGTGACCTCGTGGTGACCCACGCACTTCCACAGGTTGACTTTAAAATAAACATCAGCAATTCAGATCATTTTATTTTTTAAACTATGCAACATAATCAACCCTAACGTAAATTTATGACCAAATATGAGAAATGCCGCGGTGGAAAGCGCAAGGGGATCCCCACGATGCGCCAGCGCTTACACTGGCCGTGAACCTCCGCCCCACTCCTGCTAAAAAGGACTCTGCCCTGAATACGTGCTTGCGGGACCCAGGACATTTCAAAAGCATGTGGACCAAGTCAAGAAAAGTGACTGGCGTTCATCTCTGCCTTAGTTGTGAGCTGTGATTCCTTAATAGCTGTATGTTCTTATGTTTAAAGAATGATAAATGTCAGCAAAGTCATTGTTGGCCCATATCTGTCCCAAAGGACAGTAAACTCATATTTGCCAACTATTTCTAGAATATGTGAAAGCAACCAACAGCTCCCGTGAGCTCAAGTAGAATTTTAGCATTTAAAGTCGTAAGAGCTGTTGACCATACATCCATTGCACTCCCATTTTAAAATAAGAAAACAGGACAAAGAGAGCCATCTGCTTCCCCAGAATCTCTGCAGCTTCCCTCCTAACCTGATACAGTGCAAGTTATCACGTGATATATTGTACCTCTCTGATCTACTCAATCGTCTGTCCTAGCAAACCAGTACAATAAGTAGGCGCTGTGTGTTATCATCTCCCTCTTGCCCCAGAATATTGATGGAATGATGAAGACACTTGCCCAAGACTACAAAGAAAGCTTGAGACAGAACCAGCAATAGAATCCAGGTTTTCTTCCACACATTCATGGGAAAGGCTCATCACACTTCTATGTTGTTGCAATGTTCAACCTTTCTACCCAGTGATTAAGTTTATGACAACTCCTGTTGAGGTCTTCTTGCTTCTTATGTTAATACTTGGGTTCACAACAGTTGCTGATAATTATACATGTTTCTGTTTCAATGCATCGGGGAGGAAGGAGTATACTAGTTTAAAGTGGGGCTTTTTCAAAAAAGTCGGATTGAAAGGCAAGTTCAGGAATAGCCAGAGTACATCAGACATTACATGGATCTAGGTTCAGATCCTGATTCTACCATTTACTAGAGCCTTAGACATGGCATTCAGTCTCACCCCAACCTCAGTTTTAGCAGCTTAAGAGTGGAGCTGATGATCTCCATCTCATAAATTATGAGGATTAAGTAAAATAATGTTATTAAGACACTTAGTACATGTAGTCAAGTCAGTCCAGTTACCATAATGTAGGTTAAGTACAACAAAGTTAGGACAGGGAAGCAAATTATGATGCTGAGGGCAAGGGAGAACAGGAGGAGTAGGAGTCAAGGCTTGGAGAAATGAATGGACGGGAGATAAAGGTGTTGAGTAACTGGACCAGTGCTATTGACTATCAGGCCAATACGAAATTCACTTCAATTAGATTCCACATACAGTTAGACCTTCCACATGGAAAGCACTAGCTAAGTATTATGGAATTATAAAAGTCAGTAAGAAAATGACAAAATAGAGGTTAGAATAAGATAGCTTCAATAACTGTAATTCAAGACATTAAATACTAACTCCCAGAAAAATGTTAATGGCACTTCTGGGGAGGGAGGCCTGCCTTCATAAAAGAGTACATACAGCCTTCTGGTCAAGATGCTGTATAGGTAAACATGACTCACATCCTTGCCAACCGCATCAAAATTACAACTAAACTTCAAAACCATCAGAAATCTAGTTGAACAGAAGTTCAACAACTACAGAAGTAAAAAAACCACACCCATTCAGACTGATAGGAAATATGGAAACACAGAACAGGCTGGTACCACATCCACATTTGGTGGATAAATATTTGGGAGAAGTATTTTGGGAGTGAGGGGTCCCAGCCCCACACCAGACACCCAAGCCCAGGGTTCCAGTGCCAGGAAGAGAAGTCCCCATAACTTCTGGCTGTAAATACTAGCCGGATTTGAGTGGGTGAAAGGAATTACTGGAGTCCCAAGAAGTTCCTCCTAAAGAGCCTGCAGATGGACTTACTCAGACTCACTCCCTGTGAGCTCCAGTATGAGGGCAGCAACTTGAAGGGCACTGGAGACCTATGGGGAGGAACAGAAGTGGCTGGCAACAGGACAAGAGCTGCAGAACAGCTTTCTACCAGACAGAAAGTCAGGCTGAGGCCATTGTTCCTTTTCTGAGCAGTCCCAACACAGAGCCAGCAGGAGGGGGCCATATCTCAGACTGTATCAACCTGGCTCACAGGGTTTCCTACACCCCTGGGGAATCCCTGAGGCTCCACCCCTCCCCACCTGCAGCCCACCCAAGCTATTAACAGTGGCTTTCCATCTGAGTGGCTCAGGTTTCACATCTTCCTAAATCCTCTCAAACAAGCAACAACCAGCCTCAGTGAGCACCCAGCCCATGTACCTCTGGCTAAGCAACCCCAGGCCCATCGCTAGCAGCAGCCAACTTTGGATCACAGTTTGGCTGCACCTGAGAACCTTCAAGCCCAGCACAAGTAGCAGCCATCTGCAGATTGCTTATAGCTCATGCTGGGTGACCTCAGGCAGAACACAGATTGGGGCTGACCCTGGCCTGCAGCACCCGGGGAACCCCAGAGCCTGCACACCCAGTGGACAGCTACAGACCATGTTGGAGCTCCACCCTGTCCCTGCACAGCTGATCCTCCACGAAGGGTGCAAGTTGGTGGTCAGTGGTCACAGCTGTCCTTGCAGCTGACTGGCCTGGATAAACCTCTCCCACTGACCCACCAAACGCAATCAAGGCTCAACTACAGAAGGTGGGTGTACTCAGCCCACAGGGAGGACACACCTCGAGTATCCAGCTTGGGTGATAGGGGAGGCTGTGCCACAGCACCCTACAGGACACCTACTATATTAGGCCATGCTACCAAGACAGAGAGTCATAGCAGCTCTAGCTAATACATAGAAACAGACACAGGGAGGCTGCCAAAACTAGGAGACAAAGAAACATGGCCCAAATGAAAGAACAGATCAAAACTCTAGAAAAAGAGCTAAATGAACTGGAGATAATCTATCAGATGTAGAATTCAAAACACTGTTTATAAGGATGCTTAAGGAAATTAACAGCATAAAAAAGACCCAGTCAGAAATGAAGAATATACTAATGGAAATAAAGAACAATTTACAGGGAATCAACAGTAGAATGGATGAAGCCAAGAATCAAATCAATGACATGGAACATAAGGAAACAAAAAAGAAACAATCAGAACAAGAAGAAAAAAAGAATCCAAAAAAAAAAAAAAAACATGAGGATAGTGTAAGGAGCCTCTAGGACAATTTCAAGCATACAAACATTCGCATCATAGGGGAGCCAGAAGGAGAAAAGAACGAGCAAAAAATTAGAAATCTATTTGAAAAAATAATGAAACAATACTTCCCTAATTTGGTGAAGGAAACAGACATGTCCAGGAAACAGAGTCCCAAACAAGATAGACTCAAAGAGGACCACTCCAATGCACATCATAACTAAAATGTCAAAGTTTAAAGTAAAAAGAGAATCTTAAAAGCAGCAAGAGAAAAGAAGTTGGCTACCTACAGGGGAGTTTCCATAAGACTATCAGCTGATTTCTCAAAAGAAAATTTGCAGGTTAGAAGGGACTGGTGAGAAATATTCAAAGCCATGAAAAGCAGGAACCTATAGCCAAGTGTGGTCTACCCAGCAAAGCTGTCATTGAGAATTAAAAGGCAGATAAAGAGCTTCCCAGACAAGAAAATAAATAAATGAATAAATAAATAAATAAATAAATAAAGGAGTTCATCACCATCAAACCATTATTATATGAAATTTTATTTTTTAAGGTTTTATTTATTTATTTTTAGAGAGAGGGAAAGAGAAGGAGAAAGAGAGGGAGAGAAACATCAATGTGTGGCTGCCTCTCCTGTGGCCCCCACTGGGGACCTGGCCCACAACACAGGCATGTGCCCTGACTGGGAACCGAACCAGTGACCCTCTGGTTTGCAGCCCATGCCCAATCCACTGAGCTACACCATGCAGGGCTATTATATGAAAATTTTAAGGGACATTTTTAAGAGAAATAAGATCAAAATTGAACAATAAAATGGCAATAAACACATACCTATCAACAATTGAATCTAAAAAACAAACTAAGCAAACAAGAGGAACAAAGAATTATGGATACAGAGAACATTTTCATGGTTGCCAGATGGGAGGTGGCTTTGGAGAAATGGGTGAAGCAGTGAGAGGATTACAAAGTAGAAATTGGTAGTTGCAGAATAGCCTTGAGGGTGTACAGTGCAGGACAGGAAGTGGAGTAGCTGAGGAACTTATATGTATGATCCATGGATATGAACAAAGGTTAGATTGCTTTAGGGAGTACGGGGTGGTGGGGTGGGGAAGGTCAAGTGGGAAAAGTTGGGACAACTGTAACAGCATAATTAAAATATAATTGGAAAGAAAAAATAAAGAATAAAATTTGAAAAAGGAGTATATATGTACCACTTATTTATATAAGTTCCTTCCACTATTCAATAGTTAATAAAGATTTAGATAATTTTTTAAAATATGATCCATAGAATTAATAATTAAGATATCCAACTAACCAGATAAAGCCTTTAAAGTTTTATGCAAATCCCCCTAGTTTATCTAGGTACAGTGATTCCCTTTATATTAATAATTGAAAAACTAATGGCATTAATTTAAGATACCAGATACATTGGTGTCTTGAGTCAAATTCATAAAATTTCCTCACAGAAAATCTACTTTCACTCATATACTCACCCAACATCTAACCATAAAGCCACAGGACCAGGCTACCCTCACATCCGCAAAAGTGTTTAGCTTAACCAAGTTGCTTCTGGCCTGAGCTTAATGTAAAAGCAACCCTCGTCCCAATGAGAAGCAACATCATGGCAGTCAAATGTCAATTGTTACATAAATATTTTCTTGTGTGTTTACTTTCTGAAATTCTGCATTTTTTTCAGGTAAAAACTTGTATTCTTTATCTTACTTGTGTTTCTCTTTTTTAGTTGATTGGTTCAATTGCTTGTGAAAACCCCAGGACATTCCCAGAAATAATTAGGATCCACCTGGCCTTTGTGCCTACCTGCAAATGAGCAGGCATGACCACACAGACTATAATTTTAACCCCATCCAGCAGCATTCATGTGCACTGTGAAATAAATGCACATCCCACACATGCATGAATGGCTTTATTGCCGTGCATCTTACCCTTATAGTATAAAATTTTGTCATACTTTGAAAATTGGAGTTACCTGTGGGACATTTCACATGTATGAATGCCTAGTTATAAATGTTATACTTAAGATCGGGTTAACAATCTTGTATGCCTAGCCTCACACAAGTTCAGTCTAGTAACAGAACTGCATCACTATTCACCAAATAATTATTGTTTGCCTATGTTACACCAAGCATTGCATTGCAGCCTGGGTATGTAAGTTCCTTCTCCCAGAGGGGCCCAGTCTGGCAAGTGTTTCAATTGTGAGCAGGCAGCCACTGAGTACGATAGATACTGTATATTAAGGACAGTGCAGATCCCCTGTGGAGGCATTCACTCCTTCTGGGACCATGGAGAGGGAGAGGGGTGGAAGCAGGCCATAGAGAGTAGAGTTGTCCAAGAGAAACATTAAGTGAATCACATTGGTAACTTCCAATCTTCTGATAACTGCAGATGAAATTACTTTTAATAATATATTTTATTTAACCCAATACAGGGTGGGGCAAAAGTAGGTTTACAGTTGTGGATATGTGAAACAGTTTATTCTTGTATTGTTATTTATTATTGTATTATTTTCCATATGAACAACTGTAAACATACTTTTGCCAAACCCTGTATAGCCTAAATATTATCATTTCAATATGCAATCAACGTTTTAAAAATACTAATGAACATTCTTCATACTTTTTCCCTATGAATTCATTATAAACTTGTGTGTACTTTGTATTTATGGCACCTCACAATGGGAAGCAGCCCTCTGTAATTCACTCCTGCGCTCACTTGTCAAACACTCCATGTGAGCTCAATGGCTGCTTGTGTCTAGTGGCCACCAAAGTGGACAGCACAGCTCTCAGAGAGTGATTTTCAACCTTTTTCATCTCCTGTCACAGATAAACTACTAAATTCTGTGACATACCAAAAATAATATTTGTTTTGCCAATCTGAAAAAAGTATGATTTTTATTGACTTACAAAATAATAATAATAATAATAATAATAATAATAATAATAATAACAACCTACCCTTTTCTGCTCCAAAGTGACTTTTTTAAAAATCAGGTGCCTACATAGACACAGACAGTGGTGTGGTGATTGTGGGGGGAGAGAAGAGGGTGAAGATGGAAGAGGCTACATGGGGATAAATGGTAATGAGAAAGAAAAAACTAAATTAAATTAAAAAATCATGTGACTATACTTGTATATAAGGATTTCTGGTACCAAGAATTGACCAATCAGATGCAAGTTTATTATGTGACATGACCAAGTAGATGCAATTTTATGTCCTATATATTTATGGTTCAAAACAGAGCATTCACACTGAACAGCTATTGTTGCATTGGCTCTTGTCATTTTTTTATTTGACAATCTAAGGGAAAGAGAACAGTACTTCCGACTATATAGTCAGGTTTAGCATTGCATGTTTTAAAAATTCTTGCAGCCCACCCACTGAAAATTGCTGCTCTTGGGGATGTGATTGCTGATGGATAGAAGCCACATGAACTGCAGAGGAACTCAAATATGTACACTGAGCTCATTGAGGGCAAACACCGTTGTTCATAGCACTTCCCCAGAATTGCTCTCACAAGGTCCAACACATGCTCGTTACTCAGGAAGTGAGTAAGTGAATGCTTGAGTGAATGAACATTGAGGGCTGGGGAAAGATGACTTCTTGACACAGATACAATCATATAGTAGCATAGCTGTGTTTAGGATATCATGGAAAGACAGAGGAAAATAAGAACTGCGCCCAGGATCAGCAGAGCTTCCTCGTTGTGCAAGGTTAAACATAAGTCTAAAAGCAGTGGTTTTTCTAATGAAGCATGAGCTCACATGAATTGTATGGATGAGAGTAATGCCAATGAAAGGGAAAAAAGAAAGGAAAAGAATAAGAGAGAGGAGGAGCCTTAATGATCCCCCACCCTGCTGAAAGCAGTCATCAGACAGGAGTGACTTGGTTCAGAACAGGAGTACACCTACAGCACACACTTCTCAGGCCATCTCCTTTCCCCTGCACCCCACACTATCTTCCCCAGAGAGGCTGATGTAATCCAACAGCTCCCGACTCAGCAGCTGGTGATTACAGGAAGGGGTAGAATTTACCTTCATGACCTAACCATAGGTATCCAAGTCCCCACCGTCCAAATATCCTAGGGTTGCTTTTATGAATACATCAGCTACAGTCACCAAGTGTCCCCCACATTCTGGTTCTCCTTCTTTCCAGTTTCCAGAAATGACAGAGAGGTGTGTGCAACACTACCCTGCTGAGAGAGCCCACCTTTTTCAGGGTGTAGACTGGCACAGCTGGTGATGTTAAAACTCAACTCTATTGAAGACAAATCTTCAGGAGTTTCAAGTGGGCAGCTAAGCCACTTGCTCTCTAAATCCCACAGCAGGATTCCAAGCATCCAGTGGTGTGGAGAGGTGTTTCCACAAGGTTCTTTATAAATGCCAGTTCTTTCATCTGAACCTTTGAGAGCAACGGTCAGGGTCAAGTTCTCCAGTGAGGCCTAGAGTGCTGACCTTCTAATTTGCTGGAGAAAGTAGAGGTGCAATTAGTGAAATTACTGCTAACTATGGAATTCCAGAGTCTGAGTTTAGACTTCTCTGCTAGGTAGAAGACAATTCCTGCAGGGTTTTACCAGGAACATAAAGTACTGAGTCTTGTGTGTGGACGTTTGTTTTTGCTTTTTTACTCTAAAAATATTTGAGAAAATGAGGGAGGAATAGGAACCGATCGAGGAAATGATTTTAATTATTTCTTAAGAAGTGAAATTTTCCTAACCCAGAGGACATTTAACCTTTGACAATTAAAAGAAAAATGATGAAATGAATTAACATAAAACCTCACATCA
The DNA here is from genome assembly GCA_028533065.1 of Trachops cirrhosus. Classification (NCBI taxonomy): domain Eukaryota; kingdom Metazoa; phylum Chordata; class Mammalia; order Chiroptera; family Phyllostomidae; genus Trachops; species Trachops cirrhosus. The sequence continues at coordinate 95,294,424 of CM052538.1, read as the reverse complement.
ATGTGCAGCATATAAATTTGAGCTCTACAGGACTTCTGGTGAGGGGATATGAATCAGCTTTTAAGGACTACTTAGCAAAAGCAGTTTCATTCAGTAAACAGAAACAGGAAAAAAAAATGCATTGAGAATTGGAACAATTTTCTTGACCCTGTCAAGATTAAATGGCTGAAATTCTCAAATCCTAAAATGATAAGGATGACTAAGATAAAAACTTTAACTGAAGTCACTGTGGTAGAATTAAAGAAACCATGCAAGACCTTCTCAGAGTGCCTCCGGGGCTGTAGGCCTACCTGTGTTACCAGTCTGAGACCATTCCAGGGTCCCCACTACCCTCATGCAGCTGAAGGACAAATCTTCTTCCCCCAGAGCCAGACCTACTCACATCAGAAAGACGTGAGTGGTGGTGAGGCTACTTCCAGATGAAGTCCAGTGCCCAGGGCTCCTTGCAGTCTATGTAATAACTCAGGTGTGTGCACCAGTGCACAGCCAGTCCTGCTGATCCTCTGTACTGGAGTCATTTTTATTTTTACTCCTCACCTGAGGATATGATTATTGATTTTATTTGATTTTACTTTATTTTATTTTAGTTTATTTTATTTTAATTCTCCCCCAAGGATATCTTTTTATTGATTTTAGAGCGATAGGAAGGGAGCATGAGACAGAGAAACATCAATGTGACGGAGAAACATTGATCGATCGGTTGTCTCCCATACATGCTCCAGCTGGGGATCAAATCTGCAACCTTTTTTGGTGCTTGGGACTATGCTCCAACCAGGTGACTTTAAATGGCTGAAAATATTTACTACCTGGCTCTTCACAGAAAAAGTTTGCTGACCATGGTTTAAAGCAATGCACATAGATTAGAAGATGAGAGGCAGTGTAAAGCAGACATAACATTTGGCTGAAGCATGGAAGGATTTATGCTTCCATGTTTGCCTTTCCTTCTTCTGGGACCTTGACCAGCTAATCTCTCAGAGCCTCCATTTCCTTATGTATTGGGCAGGTATACCCAAAAGCAACCCCAGTGTGAGTTACTCCCTCATGTCATCCTGACCCCTTGCATGTGGGCAGAACCTGTGACTTGCTTCTAATCAATACAGCATGGCAAATGTGATGGGATGTCCCTCCTGTAACTACATTCCCTCATGTGTCTCCATCCTGGCACACAAGAAAGACTCTCAAGTGGCCTTGGGTCAGCAAACTTTCACGTATATAACAGCCTATAGAGAGGGACCTTCGGGTGCCCTTTGCACCTGAGGTCACCTGTAGCTGACAGCAAGTGAGAAGCTAAAGTTCTCTATCACAGAACTACCAGGAAGCAAGAGAATGCTGCCAACAATGAGTAAGTTTGGAAACAGGTCCTTCCTTAACTGGACCTCCTGGGGAGAACATAGCCCTGCTAACTCCTTGTGAGACCTAAACTCACTTCATCTGGGCCTGGACCCCTGCCTCCCAGAAACTGTGCAGTAACAATTATGTATTGTTTTAAGCCAGTAACTTTGTGGCAATTTATGACATCACAATAGAAAATTAATACTTCTATAAAATAAAGTCCTTCAATTGTATTGTAAAATACTTTGAAATTCTAAAGTTCCTCTTAAGAAGTGTGTCCTGAGGCTAAGAATCACCTAGGATGTGTCTTGGTGTCTTAAGGAAGGGAGTCCCATGGCCCTCCCTCTCAGATTCTGGCTCAGTAGGTGTAGGTGGGGCTCTGAAGTCTCTATTTTTAACCACAATCTTGATGGATTCTTATCACTAGTTAAGTTTACAAAGCACTAACTTAGTTGTCATAAAAATGAAAGAGGAAATGTTGCTGTGGACTGAAGCGGTAAGAATGGACACAATCAGGGAATGGATGAATGTGGAATGAATGTCAAACACACAAGGTTCTTGCACCTCCGTACCAGGCCACATCCACATGCTGTACTCTTTGACTAGAACAAGCTCCTCTGATTAAAAATTCCTGTTCAGCCCTGGCCAGTGTGGCTCATTTGGTTGGACCATTGTCCTGTAACTGAAAAGTTGCCGGCTCAATTCCTGGTCAGAACACATGCCTCGATTTGAGTTCAAGGGTTCAACCCCCAGTCGGGGCTCATGATCAATGTTTCTCTCTCACATTGATGTTTCTTTCTCCCTCTCTCCCCCTCTCTGTCTCAAAGGAAAATAAAATAAACCTTTAAAAAGAATTCCTGTTCATTCAACCTCCTCTGTGAAGCTATCATCAAAATCCGTAGGTGAGGACACTTCTCCCACTTCTGGGGTTCTATTACATTTCATATACAGTTCTATCACTCATTCAACCACTGTTTACTGAGTGAGTACTATGTGTCTGCCAGGCCATGAACAAAATGAGTATAAACCCCTCCTGTTACTCAGCTAAGGTCCTAGTGCCTCAAAATAGACTCTTAGAATGAGTGTTAGTTTATAGCATCGGTTCTCCACATGAAGTTCCTGGACCAGCAGCATCAGCCTCGCCCAGGAACTTGTTAGAAATGCAAGCTTTCAGGACCCACCCCAGACCTGCCAAATCAGAAACTCTGGGGTTGGTACCCAGATGTCTGTGTTTTGCAAAGCACTCTGAGTGATTCTGATGCACATGGAAGTTTGAGAAGCACTTATTAACAGGCCTGTTCCCAATTAGACCCAAGACGTCTACTGTGTTACAAATCCTACTCAGCATTTGCCCCTAGAAAACAGCAGAGAAAAAGTTCTTTGTTCATGTGGTGAATAAATTACATAATGGGTGATTGAACTTAGAGTCATCTTAGGGTGGTATGAGGCCATAGTACTGAAGAACCAACCCAAAATAAATCACACCCCCCAATTTTATATAAGTAAAATCAAGTTAAAATTAAAATTAATGTCAAGACGCAGAGTAAAGTGTCTCAAAAGTTTCAAGATGACCGTTGAATACAAGCTGAGTGGTGGCTCTCGGAAGGCAGAGAGGGGACCTCCTTGTTTCGGACACGCCGGAGGCTGTGCGATTTCTGTGGGTCATGTGTGTGTGACCTCCCTGTGATGCTCTGGGTCTGCTCAACTCTGACAGCTGGCGCCTCCCTTCCCTGCATCCTGAGGTGGTTTCTGAGTCACCCAGGTGGGGCTCCCACTGAGCAAGAGCAGGAGGCAGGGCCACAGGTGCTTTTTGTGAAGCAGTGAGGACCAGACAAGCCTGTGAAAGTGGAGGATTCTTGGGAGTTAGTGGCTGGAGGTAGAGGGTGGAAGGTGTGTTGGGGCACTGGATAACAGGGGCCCTTTCTTGCTAAACTTTCCCTTATATTGTCATCAGTGAAAAGTGGGAAGGATTTGGATTACAGGAGTGGGACTGTAACAATGCTTGGTGGGAAAAGGAGGCAGATCAGTTGGGTTTGTCTCCTGTCTCACCACTGTGACAAATGGTAACAAGAAGCGACTGCCCCGAGGACTTGGGAGAACACTCTGTCCTGAACTGTGAGCGTCTCTCCTCTTCAGGGAGCAGCACCAGCTTGGGCCTCAGGCTGTCTTGGACCTCTGCTGCTCTCTCCCAGGCACAGTCACTTGAGGTCACTGTGTGTGGTACATGACCACAGTGTCCCCACTGCCCTGCTGCAGCTCACCTGTTCCAATCCCGATGTTCCTCCACCCCTGCAGTGAGCCCAGACCTTGCTCACCCGGTAGGTAGAGATGTGGAAGTCACGCTTTCTCCAAGGTCCCTCAGAGATGTTCCCATGGGATGTCAGAGTCAGAAATGAGTGGGAGGCAGGTGAGGAGTGGGGTGGGGAGTGGGCCCTACCACGGAAGCCAGCTCCTCTTCCCAGTGTCTGTGCCTTAGCATCCCAGGAGCTATACTTGGGCTGCCCCCGCTCTTCCTCAGCAACCCTGGGTCACAGCCCAGGGTCCTGGTGCCTCTCCTGGTGTCCAGCATCCCTGTCCCCAGTTCTGCACAACCTATTTCACATGTTCCAAAGGTGTACTTGCAGATCTTTCAGTTTTTCTGAAAAACGTATTTACTCATTCAAATTTTGTTGGGAAATTAGTATTTTGTCAAGCACTGTGCTAAATAATGTCCATGTGTCATAAGTTCTTTGGCTTCTACATTTCCCGTACTATTCTTGCCCTCCCCTGTCTATTTTCTATCTACCATCCATGCTACTTACTCTCTGTACCTTTTCCCCCTCTCTCCTCCTCCCACTCCCCTGTTG
>CM052538.1:95272103-95289746 GCA_028533065.1 Trachops cirrhosus | reverse complement strand
CTAAAACCCCAGCACAAGATTCAAAAGAACAAGGACCGAGAGGATTTTGATGAAGACATGAAATGCACAAAATACAGTACACAAAAATACTAGAATGCATAAAATATAAAGCTACACATTTCAAGTAGAAAGCATTGTAAAATATATAAAATATGCAAAAAATCAAAAAGAGAAAGATTTTTCTTAAGAGTACCATGAAGCACAACAAAGTAATGTAAGAGCAACTCCACTGTGTTTTCATTCCCTCTACTCTTTAAAGTTTATTCAGTATGGAAATTTTCCTCTGCCACTGGCTGAAAACTTGGCAGACTCCTCGATTTTCCTGCTGAGTTTTTAGGTACTAGGCTGTCATGCAATCACCAAAAAATTGGTATCCAGTCCAACATTTTATTCACTGATTCAACCTTTGTTCAAAAGAAAGACTTTTCCTTTCCTGAAATCAGTGGGGTCTGGTTTTCTTTCTCTTTTCCCCTCTTCTCACTTGCTTACTTGGCAAAGTCAAGGGATTGGGGAAGAAAGGTGAGGGGAGAGTCAGGCCTCTTTACTTGGCTGCTGACTAGCGTTCTCTGGCCAGACAAATGCTTAGAGCCAACGTCTCCTCTCCAAAGTATTTCTGAGGCATCTTGGAGGACTCCTGCTAGACCCTCAGCCTTGGGTGATACCTCTTCTCCAACTGGCTAGACTCACTTCATTGCTCAGGTCTCTCACTGGTGGAGTCCCCTCATCCTCCTCTGTACTCCTTTTGGGGTTAGAATGGACTTTAAGGAGCTGCAACCTGGCTCTCTCTCCCTCTTGGGCTAGGACCTGTGAGAAATTAGTATCCATTCCCTGTCCGTGAACATGATCAACAGAAGTATAGTTACTTCTCAAATGCAATTTCCACTCTCTCTGCCTTGCCAAGAGCCCCCTCTGCTTTCTCAACTGTGAATCAGGCACCAAAGCATGGTGGCCCCCAACTTCAAGGAATACAAACAAATCTCTATGTTTATAGAAACCCATCTTCTCCAGGCTTCAGAAGACCTGCCACTTTCCCCTTCCTAACCCACAGTAGCAGAACTCTTCAAATAAATTTCCTCACGAAACCCACTATTCTCCACCTTCTTATATTCTCAAAAATGGGTGAGAGGGTCCCAGAACCAGTTTTTAGTATTGACTTTGAAGATTCCTCCATGATGGCGTGTGTCATACGCCATGTGGTATCTGATATCTGTCATACCTGGACAATTCAGTTAAAAGTTATTTTAACGACCAGTTCCATAAATTAATATATAGGTAAATATAAATTGTATAACAAAATGTTTTCATATTGTAGATATAGTTTTGCAGTTTTTTTCACTTACTTTATCTTGGACATCTTTTCATGTCAGTACAAATGATCTACTTTGTTAACATAGATTGTTATAGTCTAGATAGCATATAACCTACACATGGGAAAGAATTCTGTTGTGGTTTAAGGCAATGTTTTTGGACCAGAGTGATCATCTAACCTAGGTTTTGGCCTTGGCTGAGCAATTAAGATGGTGGCTAAGGGCCTGGGCCCAGCTACGCTGCAGTGGTTCGGTATGTGGGTGGGTGGGGAGTGGTAGGTGGTAGACGGTGAAGAGGGAGATTGGAAGGAAGTAGCTGGATAGCATCCCCTAAAAAGCCTTTATTAGATTAGCTGCTCCACAGATCCATATCCTAGCCACTGTGATGCACATTACCAATTTAAACTGTGGGATGGGGACTAAAGATGCAAACCCCCTTCCTTTTCTCAGGGCCTGAATCCATCTCATCATTGTTTAATGACCAAAATGCCTCTTGGAGAAGCAGTTCTATCCTTCAGGCCCTTGAAGTCTCTCTTTCTCTCCCTGTCAATGTTTGGAGTCAGGGAGAAGAGAAGGTGGGTAGGAAATATTACTGCCGTGGCTAATGTTGAAGTAGGAGGAAAAATGTTATTCTGGAGAAATATGGAACATCAAGAGAATTGAATGGGGTGAGGTGGGAAAGGAAGCAAAAGAAAATACTTTAAATTATTCTGATTCTTTCCTGCCTTTCTTCCTCTCCATCTACCCCATGATTTCAAACAGGGTTGGGCAAACGTTTTTATCTTAACTCGCAAATTTCATAGCTTAAGAAAGCAAAACAAACAAACAAACAAACAAAGAAAAATAGGCCAAGAATGCAGTACCATGCATGACCAGTATAACATCTCCTTCTGTTAAAGGTTCATATCTCTTTTGCCATGCAGCTCATCAAGGTCAGGGTCATTAACTATCTGATTGTCTAGATTGCAAACACTGATGCCGATGTGCACAGAGTGGAACAGCAGCCTCATGAAATAGGTGGGTTTTCATGGAAACAATGTTGGAGAACCGCTCTTGTCACAGGTAAAGCTGTGACCAGGGACACCTCCTACTGTTGGGCTACTTACAACTGAAGAAAGAACCTACAAGGGTGATGCAAGGTAGGTGCTTCAAGTAACAATGATTTGGCCATTAAAGCATTAAGAAAAGCCCTTGGAAACACTGATAAAGCTAGGGGATACTTTTTTAAAAAATTCTTTTTATGAGCAGACTGTAAAATCAGTCATGAAGTAAAGGATGCTGTATTATAGAGTTGTGTCAGGTAAGTTCACCCCACCCCAAATAAATAAATCATGTTCACAGTCTATTCTAATCCTTAGTAAATATTATAATGTGATATAACATAAACTTTCTTAATATAAGTTTTAAAAACTTTAGAGTTTTTCACATTACCTAGTTTCATTTTTCAAAATAAATCCAAATTGAACATCTAAACAATTAATACAACATTTTGTTGTATTAATTGAGTGAGTTCTATTTTAGCAGCTTTATCCAAGGTGCTCCTATTTTATTTTATTTTATTTTAAAATTTTTTACTTATTGATTTTAAAGAGAGGGAGGGAGGGAGAGAGAGAGAGAAACATCTATTTGTTGTTCCACTTATTTATGCATTCATTGGTTGCTTCTTGTACAAGGGGGGGACACAAAAAAATCCCAGAACTTATTTATAAAAAATTGTATAAACATGTATTTATTCTTATATGTTTAAATATCAGTCACCTTCAAAGCACTCTCCATTTCATACAATACACCTATTGAGGTGTTTTTTCCACTGTTCCAAACAGTTCTTGAACTCATCGATTTTGATGCCTTTTAGTGATTCTGCCATTTTTTGTTTCACCTCTTCCACATTGGCAAAACGTTTCCCTTTGAGGACTTTTTTCATCCAGGGAAACAAAAAAAAAAGTCTCTCAGGACGAAATTGAGTGAATAGGGAGGGTGGGGCATGGGAGTGATGCTGTTTTGGGTCAAAAATTGCTGAGCTCTCAGTGGTTCACTCTGCACCTGCAAAGAGAACAGGTGCACTAGTGAATCATCCATCAAGAAATGGGAAAATGCATTGAGTCTTCAAAAAAAAAATTCACTGAAGCTGAAAGTAGCCTGTCCTAACAACACCAGCTGGTACACTGATACAGATGGGTTCCTAGAGCACTCACTTAGCAGGGGAAGCCTGTATTATAAGGGGTCCACCCTCCAGAAGATAATTCTGATTTTGGGGGCATCTCCCCTCATATGCACCCTGACTGGGGATTGAACCCATGACTTTGGTGTATAAGGACATTGCTCTTATCAACTGAGCTACTTGCCCAGGGCTATAAGTAACTTTTTATGCACAGATAATGATGGTCTCTTAAATGGCATACGTATACAAAAAAGAGCATATCCTCAAAGTTGAGCAACGGATCATTCCCCAGGTTGATGCTAAAAATGGAAGGAGGGCTTTACAGTGAAGGGTCCAATACAGAAGCTCCCATTCCCTGGAACTCTCGTCATAACCTGGATAGGAAGAAACCCAGTGAGTGTCTGAGCTTTCCACCAACACTTTCCATCAGTAAGGTAGCAGTTCCGCTACTGAACGCCTTTTCTGCAACCAAGCTCTTAGAGAATTATAAAGAAAATATAAAGTAGTAAAAAACATAATTCTTGTTCTCAGGCAGATGCAATACAAGCATACACATTTATTTATGAAGTACAAATAAAGAGTCTTTAGAAAATACAAATAACCTTAAACACAGCTTGCTAAAACTTGTCCTAAACAGGTCACATTTATTTTTGTGGGACTTTTTGTTTTTAGGCAAAGGCTGGTATGTGAAAATAGCACTTGCGTTAGCAGTGGTAACCATTTTAGTCATGGGAAAGAAAACATAACTATTTTAAATGGAAAAAATATGACACCGCTTCTAAACAGAACAGTGTGACAGGTTCCCAGTATGTTCGCAATCGTCACACACAACTAAGCCACAGTTTTCTACAGCAGGAGCCCAGGGCCTGTGGGGTTCTGGGTGGAGGGGCACCAGAAGGGGGGCTCTCCAGGCATGAATCTGAGCATCATTGGGCAACAGATGCACTTTGACATCAACTGACTTAGCTTTGGATCATAGATTTGTCACCTATTCATCGTGAGCCAGTGAATCTCTCTGTGCCTCAACTTCCTCATTTGCAAAAACCTGTAAAAAGTAAATTTTTTATCTGAGTGCTGTATGAGTAATAAAATAAACAGCAGAGTACCTGACTACTAGGTAAGCTTAATAAAACCCACTTAATAAAAATAGTTATTTTACTATTGTCCTTGTTATTAATATTTGTTTTATAGTCCAGAGTGATAGAATAACTGATTTTTTTCAAAAGGAATTTCTGGTAACACTCTTGTTGACAATAACTCTTATTCTATATTCCCTGTCTCCTCTTATCTCAAGTACTTTGGCCCCTCAATTTTTCATCATTAATATTTCCATCTCTATCAAATCATTCTCATTAGCATACAAACAAGTTCTAGAATCTAACATCTTGAACAAAAAAACAAAAACCTGAACACCATCCCTTGCCCCCACATCTTCCTTCAGAAAGCATGCCCACTTCTCTGCTATCCTTTAGAGCAAGATGCAGTGAAGGTCTTGTTCATCCTCACTCTCCCCTTATTTTCTTTCTTTTTTTTTTTTGAAATTTTGTTACATGCATGTATGTATGTATGTATGTATGTACTTTTATTTTTAGAGCGAGGGTAAGGGAAGGAGAAAGAGCAGGAGAGAAACATCAATGTGTGGTTGCCTCTCGTGCACTTCCTACTAGGGACCTGGCCCACAACCCAGGCATGTGCCCTGACCAGGAATTGAACTGGCAGCCCTTTGGCTAACAGGCTGGCACTCAATCCACTGAGCAACACCAGCCAGGGCCCATTTTCTTAGAAACCTTCTCAGTCACGTTCCCACCTCCACAATTCCACTGAAATCCTCTAGGCAAGGTCACACATAAGTTGCATGTTTATGTATTACTTGATCATTCAGCAACACTTCACACTGTTCCTTCCTCTTTAACCATTTCTCCATGGGCTGCCATGATGCCGTACACTTTGATTTCTCTCCTACCTTGCAGCCACTCCTTTTCAGTTACCTTGGCTGCATATCTCACATCTGAAGAATCACTAAACTTTGGAGTACCACAAGAATCAACCCCATTATCTTCTCTGTGTCTGCTGCCAAGATAACCCTATCCAGTCCCCTGGGCTTAAATGGCCTTCATGACTTTGACTCTGATTGAGACAGATAGACGGGTAGATAGAAGGATGGGAATAGTTATCCAGCCCCACCTTTCCTGTGATTCCCAGGCTCCTATTTCTATCTACTCACAAGACATCGTCTCCTGGGTGCAGAAAAGGCATTTGAAATCTAAAAAAATCCCTGGATAACACATCCCACCCTCCCTCCAGATTCATTGCTACCCCAGGCTCCTGAATTTCAGTAAAAGGCACCAGTACCCACCAGTGCTCAAGCCATGAACCTGAAAATCACTGAGTCACCTCCCCTCCCCTTCACAGTACACAGACTCCACTTGTGAAGCTCACCCTGAATCTGCTCAGCCTGCCCCAGAATCATTGGGAGCACTACCATCTCAGTCCTCCTGTTCTCACGCCTACTCTCTCCACCCCACCCCTTCCTTCTATTCCCCACACAGGAGCCAGATGATCTTTTTTAAAAATGAGTCAGATTGTGCCACTCCTTTTTTTAAAACCCTTAAATGACTTTCAACCCCACCTAGAACAGCCTCATTTGACCCAAGAGACCGTGTATGATCTAGTCCCTGCCCACCTTCTCCTCACATTTATTCCCCACCCCCACCACACTCCTGCTGCATCAGCCTCCCCTCTGTCCCTCTGTTCTTCCTTGGGGCTCTGCACTTTCTATCCCCTCCAGCTGGAATGCTCTTCCCAATGATTTTCACATGTCTGCTTCTTACCATCAGGCTCAAATACTAGCCCCTCAAACAGGACTTCCCCAACCACCCAGTCTGAGGAACCCTCATAACCTATGTTATGTATTTGCATTGCACATACATATTACTATCTACTAGTTTCTTCTTCATTGTCTCCCTCACAAGAATGACAGCCAAGGGGGAAAATGTATGATTTTCTGTCCCCAGTGTCCAGCACAGAGTAGGCATTTCTAAGTATTTGCTGAATGAGAACATTACCTAACCACCTGCTGTCAAATGTTTGTCTAAGGATACATTCTTTGTGTGTTATTAGTCATAGGATTTTAATCCTGTCCTTTATTGTGGGGAAGTGGAATATAAGGTGTTAGTGGTGACATTTGTTTTTCATTTTAAGGGAAAATATACTAAAAAGTGCAAAGTCATTTTAGTACCATATGTCCCTCTCCCGTCCCTCATAATTTATACAACATTTCAAGGTTAATATTAAATAAACACAACTACAATGAATAACACAAGAGTTACTGCTTTGGATGATCTTGTTAGTGTTTTCTCAAACAGCCTATCCTAATTACGATCTGTATTCTTCTACTGCTGCAACCAGAAAGCAGATGCTGAACACCTACTATGTGCCTAACACTTGCTGAGAAGGCAAATAAAAATGTTCTCTGCCTGTTCTCACAGAGTTCAGAGTCTAGGGAACAGAGACATAGAAACAAAGGATTCCAATCAAAGGTCCTTGTAATGCTAGAAACAGGTACAGAATAACTTTGAAGTCCCAGGCAGGGCCACCTAGCCCAGCCTGTAGTTTCCATGAAAGGCTTCCTGGAGGTGAAACAACAAGGCCAATTCTATGGGCATGATCTGGGGGAGGCCAGTGAGTGAGGGGCATACCAGGCATAAAATGGTGAATACTTGAGAATTAAAGTACACAGCAGGTGCACCAAAAGTACTTTGCAAATAACAGAATCAACTCAAAGAGTTGTATTAGTTGATCAGATCTTCCATAACAAACTATCACAGACAGGATGGCTCAAAGAACAGGAAGATATTTTCTTACTATTCAGGAAACTAGACATCTGAAATGAATGTGTGGACGGGGTGGTTGCTGAGGCTTCTCTCTTTAGCTTGTAGATGGCCATCTCCTTGTATCTTCACATTGTCCTCTCTATGTGACTGTCTGTGTCCTACTCTCTTCTGATAAAGATACTAGGCATACTGGACTGGGGCCTGCCCTTGTGATCTTATTTTACCTTAATTACCTCTTTAAAGATCCTATCTGCAAATACAATCACATTCTGAGGCCCTGGGGGTTAGAACTTCAACATATGAAGTTTGAGGGGATACAATTCAGCCCTAACGCTAGAAAACAAAAAAGGAAATATTACTGTAAAGATATCAGGATGTCACATGACAAGAATGCTGCTGAGAGTATGAAAAGGCTGTCTCATTCTTTTTTCTCTTATTTCTTTTGTGTAAATGTATGTATAGATATAGTTTAAACAATAACAATAACCATCTATGCAACTGCTCCCTAAGAAACAGAACCTTCAAGTTACTTTGTTTCTAAGTAAGCCCCTTCTCAATGGCTTCCACTCCTCCTCTTTCCTGAATGGCATGTCAAATTTGCCCCCACTTTTCCTGTGTTTTACCTCATTAGTACATGTAGAAGTGAAACTGTATAGTGCATAGTATATGACATGCTTTCTTCAACGCACACATATTACTGAAATTCAAGCATGTTGATGCATGTTGCTGTAGTTCATTTTCATGCTGTGTGATATGTATGACCATTATATGACTGTATTACCATCTGTCCGCCCTACCAGTTACAACCATTTGGATTGTTCCCAGTATTCTGCTGTTAGGCACGAAGCTGCTATGGATTTCTTACATAGGTCTCCTTGTGCACATGTGCTAGAAATACTCTATGAGATATTTTTAGGAGTAGAGTTTCTTGGCCATAAGTTCTTCACATGTTGACTTCCCTAGTACTGCCAAATTACTTTCCAAATTAGAATTTATCATTTCTCCAAATTCTCTCCAACACTTAGTATTGTTAGACTTTTCCATTTTTTAGGGAGTGTGCAATAGTATCTCATTGTTGGTTTTAATTTTCCTTGCCTTGATTACTGAATGAAGCCATGCACCTTTTCATATATTTAGGGGTGACTTGTGTTTCCTTTTCTGTGAAGTATTGTACATTTCCTTGTCTTTGCCCATTTTCTATTTTCTATTGGGTTTTATTGGATTGTTTGACTTTTTCCAACTAATTTGTGTAGTAAATGTATTTGTTTTGTGTATTAATCCTTTGTCCATGACATGTATTGAAAATGCCTTCTCCTAGTTTGTTTCTTGTTTGATTGTTTTTTTAGTCTCTTAAGTTGTCTTTTAAAGAGCAAGCATTTTTATTTTTAATGTAATTGAGTTTATCATTTTCCTTTATAGTTTGGAGTTTTGGCATCTTATTTTAAAATCTATACCTTCCCCAAGTTTATAATTTTATTCTCCTACTTGTCTTTTAAATATTTTCAGTTTTGTCTTTAATTCATCTAGAATAGATTTTTAATGTGTGAGGAAGCAATCCAACTTGATGCTTTTTTCTGTACAGATTCAATACAAAGCCAGTGGATTCAATAGCACTTATTAAATTGCCCATCCTTTTTTCATTGATCTGATTTGCAATGCCTGCCCAGTCATATGTAAAGTTTCTGTTTCTGTATTAATTTTTTCCTTGGTTTTCTGTTGTCGTCCATTGGTCTGTCTAACCTTGTGCCAATACCAATGGTCTTTATTATTACCATGGCTTTATACGAAGTCTTGAAATAGCAAACCAAAACACTTCTTTAGGAGACTATTGACCATTCTTCACCCTTTGCTCTTCTTCATCTTCATACATTTTAGGATCAGTTTGTCAAGTTCCAGACAGAGAGGGATGGGGGAAACCCTTCAGGACCTTGATTTAAAATGAACTGATGGTTGTGGCTGGTGTGACTCAGTGGATTGAGTGCCAGCCTGTGAACCTAAGGGTTGCCGGTTTGATTCCCAGTCAGCCCACATGCCTGGGTTGCAGGCCAGGTCCCCAGTAGGGACTGTGGGAGAGGCAACCACACATTGATGTTTCTTTCCCTCTTTTTCTCCCTCCCTCCCCCTATCTCTAAAAATAAATAAAATCTTTAAAAAAATGAATTATGAGCATGGAGACAGTTGAAACTGAATCTTTCTATCTGTGAATACAATATGTCTTTGCATTTGTTTAGTTTTTCTTTAATGTCATTCCTCAAAGTCTTAAAATGCTTTCATTAAAGATTTACTTATTCTGGAAAATTTCTCTCTTGTTCCTTTATACTTTTGCTGCTACTGTAAGTGGTATCTTTTTTCAAAATTATATTTTCTAACTGGTTCTACTGGTGCATAAAAATACAATCAGCATTTTTGCTTTGATTTTGTATTCATCAACCTAGCCAAGCTGTCGTATTAACTTTCATAATTTTTCTATGGATTCTTTTGCTTTTCTATGTTGACAATATCACCAGTAAATAATAAGATGTTTATTTCCTCCCTTCTAATCTTCATGTTAGAGACATAAATGAAAGCCTTGAGATTTGTTAGGTTAAAAGGGTGAAAGAAAGGGAAGAATCAAGGATATTTCCCCACTCAGATTCTATGTATGTGACAGATGTTGCCCTACCTGAAAGATTATATAAAGAAAAACACCTTAAATTAAATTAAAACAAATAATATACACAAGCTGGTAAATTAAATTTGTTTTAATCTGTGTAGAATTATTAGAATAATTCTAATAATAGAAGAGAGCTGAATAGAATAAAACTTTGTCGTTAGCTTTTATCATCACCATCTTTTATGAATGATGTTGATGGTGTTTGCAAGGTATAATATTTATAAACCATAACCATGAGGATTTATATTCCCAGGAGATTTGGAAAATAAATGAAGAATTGGGTTAACTTAGAAAAATTACTATTAATATATCTTTTATGAGCTTGGTTTAAATGTGGTCCTTCCTCACTCCCAGTGCCAGTGGATTGTAGTCAGAAGACCCAAGGAACATAAAGATGGTCCCACACTCAGCAAAGTTTTACTCCCTTCTCTCTTCCAAAAAACAAAAAGAATGACCCACCTGTGTGGGTAGTGAAAGCTGGAGAATGATTTTCATGGACTGGGCAGGCCCCAGGGTTAGAAGATGACAGGAAATCTATGGAGAAGGTGGAGATAGAGGAGGGCGGAGCCTTTTCACATAATTTGCTTTAATGTTGTAAATTAATTATGTGTTCAAAATTGAACTGAAAAATTACTTAAGCAAACTAACAAAGTACAGTGGTCAAACAGAAGTTGCCCTTGATTTGCCTTTCCTTAACAAGAAAACTTCAACATACCCAATTTATAAGGAGTATCATGAGAACATGATAGCTCAGTGTTAGGTCGGAGTCGCTCAAGAAACCAGACGGACACGGGGAGCCAAGGATCAGGGTTTATTAGCGGGAATGAGTGGGAAAGTGGAGCCAACCAAGGAAGGTTAGGACTCATTCGGTTGTTCTTAGGGCTGGATTTTTTTAACGCAAAAACCCGCAGAGGGGAACTGGTTGGGTATCAGAGTCTGATTGGCTAGAGCTGGTTACTGGGTGCCATTTCTGCTGACCATTGTTCTTGATACATCTTGTCAGGCTCAAGTTAAAGCTACATCCTGTTATGCCAGATAGGCCGACCTCAGACCCCAATCTTAGCCGGGCATCTGTTTGTCCTGCGTAGGGACAACAGACAGTTTCCCAGGCAGGCATTTTCCCAGGCTACAGTTTCCCACAGTACAGTTTTCCCGCCTGGTGATTTTCCATTCCTGCTAGGCCTACCTAGGTCTGTCACTCAGCACAAGCTTCAAATTTTAGTTAACATAATATGTTTTTATCTGTTTCTTTAGTGGCGAGGCTGTACTTCTCCAAACACAGTATCAGTTACATATATCTGATTATTTTTAAAGAGATAAAATTCCCCTGAAGAACTGGGAAGACTATATATGAATTAGGAATTGAAAACTTAGGTTTATAATTTTATGGCTGGGGTAATTTTGGCTCATACTGCTTACCTGTTAAAAATGATTTTTTTATACTGTGTCACAGAAAAAAATGTGAGTATAAATGCATTTTAATTTTTTTTAAATCATAACAACTTATATTGTCTCTTAAAAGAAAATATAAAGTTCTCAAGATAATATTTTCACTCTCTGGTCTTAATTTTTTTCTACATCTGAACTAATTTGAAGCCCTTTGGCATAAGCAATAAGAACACTGGATAATGTATGCTTCAAAAAGAGCAAAATAAAGGTTTTCTTTTGCATGTAAAGAAGGCTGTGGTACAAAATAGTTTGATCTGTTAGAAGAGAGTTATAGCCTTATGACCCAGTGATCCCACATCTGGGAATTTATCTAAATAAACCCAAAATACTAATTGGAGAGAATATATGCATCCATATGTTCATTGCAGCATTACTTACAATAGCCAAGATATGGAAGCAACCTAAAGTGTTTTCATAGACAAATGGATTTAAAAAGCTGTAGTACATATATATGATAGAATATTGCTCTGCCATTTAAAAAAGAATAAAATCTTGCCATTTGTGACAACATGGATGGGCCTGGAAAGTTTTATGCTAAATGAAATAAGCCAGTCAGAGAAAGACAATACCATATGATTTTACTTTTATGTGGAATATAAAGAGCAAAATAAACAAACAAAAAAAATAGAACGCAACTCATAGATACAGAGAACAGATTGAAAGTTGCCAGAGGGGAGGGGGTTTGGGGCTGGATGAAAAAGGTGAAGGGATTAGGAACTACAAACTAGTAGTCACAGAATAATCACGGGGATGTAAAGTACAGCATAGACAAGATAATTGATGATATTGTAATCACTATGTATGGTGCCAGGAGTGTACTTGAAGTATAGGAGGACCACTTTATAAAGTATGTGATTGTCTAACCTGAAGCTGTACACTGAAAACCAATACAAAATAATATTGAATATAAACTGCAATTGAAAACTAAAAGTTTTTAAAATAAAATAATAAAACATAAATAAATAAATAAAAAGAAGAGCGTTATAAGAAACTAAATGCAGGCAGATGGAGGAAAAACTAAAAGTGACAATATGAAACTTGAAGAGCAACAGTGTGAAGAAGTGGATTTTGAAAACATTTAAAGAGCATCTTCTATGTGCTGGGCACTATTCTAGGTTCTATAAATACATTAGAGAACAGAATAGATAAAACTTCCTGCCTTTGTGGAGCTTATACTCAAGTGAGAGATAAAGAGGCTGATATATTTTGAAAGTAGAAAGCTCAGTATCAGTTGTTGTTAAAAAGAACGTTAAATATATGAAAGTAATCATGTAAAGAGATTTGTACTGATGAGTTAATGGAAATAATAAAGCACAGAATCTAATCAAAGAAACACTCCCATGGTGAACTGAGCACACACTGGGAGCTTGTGCAACAAATGCAGGGGAACCCCCACCCTGGACTTCCCCTGCTCTCAGGCTCAGATCATGGTGCTCGGTCAGCTTTCCAAAACATGACTGCCTCTTGGAATTTTGTTCCCTCAGTCATCCGTTTCATCCTGGGCTCATTCCATGTGGTTACTACAGCTTCCATCCAGGCACTTGACTGTGTCTTATGTTTGGTTGTTTTTCTGCTGCTTCCTGGATTTCTGTCAGCAATCCAGTTTTACAAATTGCTTGGCTGAGATTTGTGTTGTCATCTCCCTTTGAAACTGTGATTCACAGAGTACACTCCCTAAACAGAATCCTCTCAGCCCACAAGGCTGAAGAGCTTGTTTTAAAAACAAATGGCAGAACAGGCTGCCTACTCAGGGTGTGCATGCAGCATGCTTAAATTGTCAAATATAATTGAGAGCACATTCAAAATCTCTATTTTTAAAAATTAGCCAACAGGTTTTCAGATGCTAATCAGATGGTGGTATCCCTTCTCACCTCCAGGTTACCCAAGACAAACCCAGTCAGCTGAGAAAACAGACTTCAAATTACAGAAGACAATGACAACATGCAGACCATCCCCTTGAGCCATGCAGTTCATGCTGTGACTGCTTACATAGACTCGCCATTTACAACCTTCTAGGGCCTGATTCATGGTGGCCCCTCTTGGAAATGAGTTAGTGCCCCCTCTATGTCTGAGCATCAGAGTGTGGGTGTCACTGCTCTCACTTTCTACTCAGCCTCGAGGAGCGGGCTCAGGGGTGTGAACCTACCCAGCAGAGGGAACAAGGCTACCATGCCATAGTCACCCCCAATTTCCTACCCATCTGCTCAATAATCCAGAGTCTTTGCTTTTTGATCCTTGGCATGTGCTATGCCATCTTTTTGGAGTGGTCTTTTCTCCTATTTCATCTTAACAAACACTTATTCATCCTTTAAGAAATATATTGCCTCCATGAACATGTTCACGGAGCTTCCCCCCTAACTAATTGTCATGTTCATCTTTTGACATCCAACTCCTACCAAGTGACATAGTAACTTCTCAATAAGTATTTGATGAATGGGTAAATGAGTGAAAGCTAGAGGTTTTTTTTCTTCTACTTTTCCTTGTGGATAAGCCACAGTTTCAAGACCTAGAATTCTGAGAAAGTAGAAAATAGTTGTTTTTCCCAAGGCAAATTCCCAGAGATTTGAAACAATTTCCAGGTAAACCTCACACTGGAAATATAAACTATATGAAAATTTCCATAATTCTCTATTTGGCTTCATGCGTGCGGACCAAGCCCTTGAACATCTGACAAGAAGGGCCTGCTACATTACAGCCTTAGGTATTGCATAATGTGAGTCTGGAGCTCTGTGCTGACCCAATAAAAGGCAAAACTTTCTGCTACTTTAGAGCTTTAGTGAAACAAAATGAGGCCTTGAAAACAAATCTCTGGGAAAATAATTCCTAGCTGTGGCTCTTCCTCAACAGAGTATACTAAGACAGTGCAGGGCAAAAAGTTTTACACCTTATGCCAAATGAATGATATTAATAATAATAAATTAATGTTAAATGGACTTAATGCTTAGTTAGAGACAACATCGTAAATGCTTTATATGCATTAACTCATTTGCCCTCACTGAGATCATGACATGTGACAGAAGTTCTGTTGTTAACCCCACTTACAGATGAGCAAACTAAGCATGGGATTTGATCCCAGTCAGATCCCTAGTGCCCTGACTTACTCACACACACACACACACACACAAAAGTGAAGGGAAGACTTTTGAGAATTACACTTAAAATCATTCTTACTATTGTTTTTTTAAATTTTTTCTTTTTATTTTCCTTTTGTTTCCCTTGCCCAAGATATATCATAAAAAATATTGCAATGAGAAATGTTTGAAATTTTACTGCCTATGTTTTCTTCTAGGATTTATATGGTTTTAACTCTAACATTTAAATCTTTAATCCAGTTTGAGTTTATTCTTGTGCGTGGTGTAAGAAGGTGGTTTAGTTCCATTTTTTTGATGTATCTGTCCAATTTTCCCAACACCGTTTATTGAGTAGAATGTCTTTACTCTGTTGTATATTTTTGCCTCTTTTGTCAAATATTAATTAACCATAAATGTGTGGGTTTATTTCTGGGCTCTCTATTCTGTTCCACTGATCCATATATGCCTGTTTTTAGGTCAGTACAATGCTGTTTTTAAAAAAGGAAAATGCCAAATACTGTGAGGTCTTCAGACTTTGAGTCGAGGAGCTTAAAATTTGACAAGGCTGACTCTCACAAACACACACGGAGACAGGCAATGTGAGTGCAGGCAGTTATCTTAAGACCTGAGGGGCATCTTCCCATAACCAGATCTACACAAGCCATGTGTCCATAGGCAGAGTGTCCAGGGAAAGCACAGGCAGCACTCTGGGTGCTCTGAGAACCACTCTGAAGGCCACTATTTCATGAGGGAGGCTCTGGTCAGACACCCACATGCCCGCTGTCAAAATCACATGGAACTTGGACTTCCCACCAAAATGGAGGTGTAAGTAGATACACCTTGCCTCCTTGCACAACAAAAAGAAGGACAACAACAAATTTAAAAGCAAAAAATAATCAGAAGTGCCAGGAAATCAAACTGTATGGAAGTCCAACAACCAAGGAGTTAAAGAAGGAACACTCATCCAGACCTGTAGAAGGGGTGGAGATGGGCAGATGGGGTGGAGAGGACTCACGTCAAGGCAGCATCTGGAGGACCCAGTGGGTGAGACAGCAGCTGGTGGACTGGGTGGTCCCACATTTGCATGAGGATAAACCGGGAGAAACAACTGGGGAGTGAGATAGACCTCACGCCCAGGTTTCCAGTGCAGGAAAAGAAAGACTCAAAAACTCTGGCTGTAAAAAACATGTAGGGATTGAGGCTGCAAGAGAAACTCCCAGCCTCACAGGAGAGTTTGTTGGAGAGACCCACAGGGTTCTAGAATGTACACAAAGCCACCCACCTGGGAATAAGCACCAGAAGTACCCAATTTGCTTGTGGGTAGTGCAGGAAGAGACTGAAAGCCAGCTGAGAGCCAAGCAAGTGGCATTGTTCTGTCTCAGACCCTTACTCCACATACAGCAGAACAACACAGAAAAGTGGGTTGCCCCACCCTGGTGAATACCTAAGGCTCCACCATTTTACAATGTAACATGTGCGCCAAGACAAAGAAATATGGCCCAAATGAAATAAAATATCAAAAGTCCAGAAGAAGAACTAAGCAATGAAGAGATAATCAACTGTCAAATGCAGAGTTCAAAACACTGGCAATCAGGATGCTCACAGAAATGGTTGAGTATGATTGCAAAATAGAGGAAAAAGTGAAGGCTCTGCAAAGTGAAATAAAGAAAAATATACAGGGAACCAACAGTGAAGGGAATGA
Organism: Trachops cirrhosus; assembly: GCA_028533065.1. Classification (NCBI taxonomy): domain Eukaryota; kingdom Metazoa; phylum Chordata; class Mammalia; order Chiroptera; family Phyllostomidae; genus Trachops; species Trachops cirrhosus. Next base: position 95,273,570 of record CM052538.1, on the reverse strand, counting down.
AACTGGGACTCAAATAAAAAATTTGGAGCAGAAGGAAGAAATAAACATTCAATCAGAACAGAATGAAAAAACAAGAATTTAAAAAAAATGAGGAGAGGCTTAGGAACCTCTGGGACAACATTAAAGGTTCCAACATCTGAATCATAGGGATGCCGGAAGGAGAAGAGGAAGAGCAAGAAATTAAAAACTTATTTAAACAAATAATGAAGGAGAACTTCCCTAATCTGGCAAAGGAAGTAAACTTCCAAAAACTCCAGGAAACTCAGAGAGTACCAAAGAAGTTGAACCTAAGGAAGAACACACCAAGGCACATCACAATTACATTACCCAAGATTAACGATAAGGAGAGACAGAAAACTTAAAATGGAACTCCCTTTTGACCCAGCAATACCACTGCTGGGATTATACCCTAAGAATCCTGAAATATCACTTCAAAAGAACCTATGCACACCAATGGTCATAGCAGCACATTTTACTTTTTTTTTTTCAGATTATTTGTTTATTTATTTATTTCAATTTTTAAAAATTTTTTAATTTTCATGTTTTTTATTGTTATTCAAGTAGAGTTTTCTGCCTCGCCCCACACACTTCCCCACCACCCCAGCCTTCCCCACCTCTCTTCCCTGTTTCCACCCCACTTTGTTATCGTCTATGTGTCCTTTATAATTCTTCCTGCAAACCCTTCACCCTTTTACCCTGTAATGCCTTCCCCTACCTCCTCTGGTCACTGTCAGCCTGTTCTCAATTTCAGTGTCTGTGGTTATATTTTGCTTGTTTATTAATTTTGTTGATTAGGTTCCTGTTAAAGATGAGATCATATGGTATTTGTCTTTCACCACCTGGCTTATTTCACTTAGCATAATGCTTCCCAGCTCCATCCATGCTGTTGCAAAGGGTATGAGTTCCTTCTTTCTTTCTGCTACATAGTATTCCATTGTGCCATATTTTTCTTTTTTTTTCAACCGCAGCTTTATTTATTTATTTTATTTCAGATTATTCAGTACAGTTTCTATCCTTTATTCCCATTCCAGCCCACCACCCATCCCTCCCATTTCCAACCCTCCTAGTTTTGTCCATGTGTCCTCTATATTTGTTCCTGTAAACCCTCCCATTCTCCCCTGAAATTCCCTCCCCTCTCCCCTCTGGCCCTGACAACCTGTCCTCTATTTCAGTGCCTTTGTTATATTTTACTTGTTTCTTTGTTTTGTTGTTTAGGTTCCTGTTAAAGGTGAGATCATATGGTATTTGTCTTTCAATGCTTGGCTTATTTCGCTTAGCATAAAGCTTTCCAGCTCCATCTATGCTGTTGCAAAGGGTATGAGCTCCTTCTTTCTTTCTGCTGCATAGAATTCCATTGTGTAAATGTACCAAAGTTTTTTGATCCATTCATTTACTGATGGGCACCTGGGTTGTTTCCAGCACTTAGCTATTGTAAATTGTGCTGCTATGAACATTGGGGTGCATAGG